>JAHRHZ010000036.1:91630-115828 GCA_024137785.1 Ginglymostoma cirratum
ACAATGCATCTTAAAGGCACACTAGCATATGTGGGACATAGCACAATGTCTCTTAAAGGCACACTAATGTATGTGAGACATAGGACAATGCATCTTAAAGGCACACTAATGTATGTGAGACATAGGACAATGCATCTTGATGACACATTGAGAGATGTGTGAGACATAGCAGAGCTCTTCCATTCCTTAGAGTCTGGATTTCCACCCTGGAGACCTTGATCCTGGGGGAGGTCTGGTGCTGGCCATCCAGCGCTTAGCTGGCATTGAACAGGGACCGGTTGAGCCCAAAGAAGGCAGCTGTGGCTCTCACAGGCTGGCTGGCCTGGACCAAAAACAATGGGCAAGGTCCTTACTGTTGTGTAAAATGGCTGGTTCTGTAAGGGTTTGTACATTAAGCTCCACTCAACATGATGATACCGTAAGGACATGGGTGGGAGATCTGCTGTGAATCCTGAAGGGGATGGACTTACCAAGTCTCCACCTAGTCTGAGTAATAATGTTCATCATACAAATGTAAGGTGTACCTACATCTTGTTAAGACAAGGGCCTCTTCACATTAGAGTGCCTTGTAGTTTACCGCTACTAGACAAAGCAATTCTTGTCAATTACAATCTAAAAGAGGAATGGAGGCAGCGATCCAGTTTATTGCGAGCAGCTATCCAGTTAGTTTATACAACAGGGTGGTAGCAGTGAGGATCATCACTGACCTCGTCACCTGGATACACTTCTGCCCACACCCTCTACATTG
This sequence comes from Ginglymostoma cirratum, assembly GCA_024137785.1. NCBI lineage: Eukaryota > Metazoa > Chordata > Chondrichthyes > Orectolobiformes > Ginglymostomatidae > Ginglymostoma > Ginglymostoma cirratum. The sequence continues at coordinate 92,379 of JAHRHZ010000036.1, forward strand.
AAGTGAGCTCGTGATCCATTCCTGACTTTGATCACCAGCCCATCCTTGTGATCACAAATGGCTCTGTTTGTGGTTGGTGTTCTGTCGGTCATGTTGGCTGCTTATATTGACTGCTTTGTGAAGTTGGGCTTGAGTCCAATCTTCTCTTGTGGTCTGGCAGAGAGATGCCTGCTGTCTCAGTTTTTCTCCAGTGCCAGGAGGTGCCAGAAAATCTGGTGCCAGTATGTGTGGTTAACGGGCAATGCTATAAATAGTGGGAGACCAGCCTCATCTTATAATTGCAGCAACCCTCCTGAAAGTCAAACATCCAAGTCTTGACTCTAGAGCAGCAAGTCTGCAAAATGCTTTGGAAAGTCCAGCATTTATATAATGCTTTTCATGATCACTAGAGTCTTAAAGCACTTGGTATTCTGAAGTCTAATAGAGTGAATGTAGCTGCCATTTTGAGCAAACAAGTTCCCATGTGACAGTTACCAGATAATTGCTATTTTTTGGTGAATGTGTATGTGTGTGTGTGTCTGTGTGTGTGTGTGTGTGTGTCTGTGTGTGTCTGTGTGTGTGTCTGTGTGTGTGCGTGCGTGTGTGTCTGTGTGTGTGTATGTGTCTGTGTGTGTGTATATGTGTGTGTCTGTGTGTGTGTGTCTGTATGTGTGTGTGCGTGTGTGCATGTGTGTGCACGCATGCATGTGTGTGCGTGTGTGTGTGTCTGTGTGTGTGTATATGTGTGTGTCTGTGTGTGTGCGCCTGTATGTGTGTGTGCGTGTGTGCGCGCGTGCGTGTGTGTGTGTGTCTGTGTGTGTGTGTCTGTGTGTGTGTCTGTGTGTGTGCGTGCGTGTGTGTCTGTGTGTATGTGTCTGTGTGTGTGTGTATATGTGTGTGTCTGTGTGTGTGTGTCTGTATGTGTGTGTGCGTGTGTGCATGTGTGTGTGCACGCATGCATGTGTGTGCGTGTGTGTGTCTGTGTGTGTGCATGCGTGTGTGCCTGTGTGTGTGTCTGTGTGTGTCTGTGTGTGTGTATGTGTCTGTGTGTGTGTGTATATGTGTGTGTCTGTGTGTCTGTATGTGTGTGTGCGTGTGTGCGTGTGTGTGCGTGCGTGCGTGTGTGTGCGTGCGTGTGTGTGCGTGCGTGTGTGTGCGTGCGTGTGTGTGTGCGCGCGTGCGTGCGTGTGTGTGTGTGTGCGTGTGCGTGCATGTGTGTGTGTGTATTGTTGATCGACGAATACGTTTCTTTGTCTTGTATTTTTGAACCAATATGGCCCCCTGCACATTGAGATACCAGTCTGGGCTATCTTGGGTGACTGTGCATACACTGTCCCTGAGGTTGGTGGCTTTTTGTCATTGGGTAGGGCTCTTTAACTCCTTCTGTCCTGTACTCCTGTATTTACATCAGTCCAGAAGTTAGGATCTAAGAACAACAGTAGGCCATACAACTCTTTGAACCTGCTCCACCCTTCAATGTTGGATCAGCCATGATCCTATTCCTCATATCCACTTTCCTGCCCTCTCCATGTAACCCTTGATTTCCTGACTGATCAAGAATCTATCTATCACAGTCTTAAATATATGGAAGGACTCTGCCCTGACAGCTCTCTGAGGCAAGGAGTCCCACTACCCCTGAGAGAAGAAATTCCTACTTGTCTCATTCCTAAATTGGCGCCCCTTTATTCTGAGACTGTGACCCTTAGTCCTAGACTCTCCCATGAGGGGAAACGTCCTCTCAGCATTTACCCTGTTAAGGCCCTTAAGAATCCAAAGTATTTCAATGAAATCATCTCTAGTTTTTTTAAACTCCAGAGAGTCCCAACCTGTTTAGCTTTTAGTCATAAAACAAGGAGCTTCCAGTTTCATACTGGTGAACAGGGATCTCCTGTGAACTCCATACAGAGTTGGTGGGGGGGGGGGCAGCGCGGAGTGAACATTCGTAGAAGTTTCTTGGTTGTGAGTATGTCTGGCCATCAGCATTTCCAGTGTTGCCACTTTGCTCAAGCACTGATCACCATACAGCCTCTCAGTGAGTTTCATGGGCATCGGAATGTATGAGTGCACCTGCACTTTGGGTCTTGCCTTTGGCTCCTTTCTGAAACTAATCTAAAGGCTCCATTCCCTTTTTTGACATTCCTTGCCATGCCTGCCCCTTCCAAAGCCTGCCATGTCTCATTCCTGTGTGGAACATTGAGACACATTCTAGACTGATGCAGGGGTTTTACTTCTCCAACTCTCTCATGTCTCTTTTAGATGAGACATCAAAACCAAAGGCTCCATCTGCCCTCTCAGGTGCTGCTGTCGTGAAGAAAGGCAGATAAATGGATCCCGTGTTTCCCAGACCAATGCTCATCCATTAACCAATATTGCAAACAGAAAACAGATCATCTGCTCTTTATCCCATTGCTGTTTGTGAGAGCTTGCTGTGTATAAATTGGATCTTGCATCTCCTATGTTTTAACACTGATTGCAATTGAAAAGCATTTCATTGATGGAAAAGCACTCTGCAAACTCCCGAGATTATGGAAAGTGCTGTATACATCGAAGCATTTTTCTTTCGCTAGCTCTTTACCTTTTTCCATTTTACCATTCTTCAAAGATGTGCACTCACTTGCCCTCTCTTCTAGTTCTCCAACCCTCCCCCTATGCAAACAATTGCCTGGCAGTTGCGTGGTGGAGAGCGTTGACATCAGGCGTGGAGGTTAGTAGGTTGTGCCCAGGTTGGCCTGGTTTTAGGTCTGAGATGCAGAGTCATAAAGAGTGCATGGTTCTGAAATCTACATGCTGGGGAATTGTAGTGGCTGAGTTTTGGAGCCGCCTCTACTATCTTAAAGCGTGTTCTTACTTCCGTTTGGCATGAGGAAAGACTATGTTCTGGGGACTAGTGGTGAAAGTGTGGGGGTTTGGTGAGGGGAGTGTGGATGGAGACAGCAGGTTCATCTGATGAAATCTCCAGGAATATATCCACACAGCATTGGCAACCTTGCACACCTGACCACCCCCTGTTGGAAGCAGTGGAAGCTGCCATTTTGGAAAGATGGAATGCATTAATTTCGGCCCATCTTCTTAAACGGACCTTGCCGGTGGTTTCCCATCACCAGAGGATGTACTTGATTTAATTATCAGCGAAAAAAAAAACCCTTTGGTTATTGTGGTGCTGCGCTCAGAGCATGATGGGATTGCAGGCCTCATTTCAAAATGGCTGCCGATGAGAAAAGGTTGGTCTTTCCATCACAACTTTTCATCACCTCAGGATGTCCCAAGGCAGCCAATGGAGCCTGTGTTTTTGAAGTGAATTTTTTAACAGGAAATTCATCCAAATGCTAATGCATTTAAGATTAAAAAAATATGGCTTAGAGTTCTTGCGTGGGTAACCTAGAGGGGGGAAACAAAGTAGATCTTTTATTGGCAGGGTAGATTGCATCCAAGTTTTTTCATGGTGTTAATAAACTTGTGTTGGTAACAATGACTTCATTTTCTCCAACTCTCTGTTTATTCTTCTGTGAATATTAATTTTTGTTTCAGATTGAAGGTGACATAGAAAGTTTTGCTGTGTCAAATTTAACCCCAGATAATTTCTGTGCCAGAAAATGAGGTAGTCATGGAGTGTTATGAGCTGGCATTCCCAAATCCTGAAATGTCCTCCTTTTAAATTCCTGCGAGTTAAATGGCAGCCATGTTTGATCTAATTCTTTTTTGTTCTCATCTGTTTTTATTCTACATTTCTTCATTGTTCTATCACCTAGTTTGCTCTAATTCATTTTTATTTGGCATTTCTTCATTGTCCTGTTGCCTAGTGTGTTATAACCTGTTTTTATTCCAAATTTCTTCTTCGTTGTATCGCCTAGTTGACCATCTCCTGTAGCTACACATGTTGAGCGGTCGCCATCTACATTGGCACCTCCATTGTTACTGAGCAGAGTGTCCTCCGAGTGCGAGGAGAGAGTTTGCGTCCCCTCTGTGGGGATGTGTCTGGCCTCTTGCCAAGGAGTTCCCTCCCACCTCCTGGCAATGACACGGGACTCGATACATTGGGAATAGTGGAACATCTGGATCCATTTTCTTTTTCTTGAAAGCATGAGCAGGCCAGTCTTTGTGGATTTTAATAACCATTGTGCATTCGCAGAAATAGCAGTACGATGTAGCAGCTTAGAGCCAGACATAAAAGTTGACCAGTTACAGACGCTGTTTCAAATGTGTAAGAAATTATTATCTCAGTACAGAGCAACACTGCTCCACAATGGGAGATACTGTGAGAATTAAAGAGGATCAGATGTTGGCAGTTGAAGGGTTAATGAGAAAGAATGTGCTTTCTTGTCTATAATTGTAGTCTTTAGCAGGCCAGTCATTTGCCTCATTCTGTTGATTTATGGAATACTTCTACATCTGCAGGAAGTCACTACTGAGCCAGTAAAAGGATCCAGATGTTGTGGGCCCACATGGTTCTGTGTGTGTGTTAACATTAGCAGGGAGAGTCCAACAGGGAGACTGAGTCACAGGAGCTGAGGCAGAGACTGGGAAAGAATGAGTCAGACACACAGAAACCGTGATGAGCAAAAAGAATAATCTGAGGCCTCGCTTCTCGCATTCTGTCACCATCTCTCTGCCCACGGGTGGAGAAACCAGCAGGTTAATGCGATTCCTTTAGCTGTTGTCTCTGGCAAAGAGGACAAAAAGCTGACAGCTGGTCAAAATGCAAAGGTCCACGAGGAGAGGGAATGGACAGAGAGTAATTGAGACACAAGGATGGATTTACAGGAGGCACCACTGTGGAAACAGTGCAGAGGGCTGGATGGGGCACAGATGTTACAAAGCCTACCTGGGTTCCAACCTTCCATCGTCAGACAAAATGGCCAACTTGGGCTCAAGTTAGAGTCCTTTTAAACTGAACCTTTGGCCCTCCAGTTGCCTTTAAACATAAAGGGAACCTGTTGAGCAAAGGTGTGCAGGTTAGGATGGATTGGCCGGGCTAAATTACCCAAAGTGTCCAGGGAGGAGCAGGTTAGGTGTGTTAGCCATGGGAAATGCAGACATAGGGTGGGATGTTGAGTCTGGGTGGGATCCATGTCCCCATAGCGTTAGTCTGGTCTTTGGGTATCTAGTCTAGCAACGTTACCACCATACCATCATGCTCCCAATCCAATGGCCCTCAGTAATATCTTCTCTTTCTCCACTTGCACAGCCTTGGGAAGCAAATACTTGAGGAAACTCCAGAGATAAATGGATAATTTTTGTGGTCAGTGCTGGGAAGAAATAGCCTGGGGATAACAAGTGTTCTCATCGTCTTCCTGAAAACACTTGCATTAACTTGTTGTTAAATGGGCCAGAGATGGGAAACAGAAAGGCTGTTTGATTTGATGGGGCACTGCAAGGCAGGTAAAAGCTTCCAGGAAGATGTCCTACTAGAGTCGACAAACAAAGCATTCTCCCAGAGGAAGGTGTAACTTGACACAGTGCCGACTGCATTTTACTCAGCTCATATCAACAATGCTTATTCCTCTCAGGAATCAATCGCCTCTTAAACGCATTGATTTTGTGTTTGTTAGTAAAACAGCCGGAATGCAAGTAAATAATTTACCCCCATTTTGTTCGCTATGAATCGATGTTGAGGACAGTAATGACCTCCCTCATTTCTGGCTGTCCAGGGGGAGCTGGTCAATTGCTCTGTGCTGTTAATCAGGTAATGTTCTGGGGACCTAGCTTCAAAGCCCAACACGATAGATAGGGGGATTTGAATTTGCTACAAAACCAGATTTGGAAGTCTCATGATGACCATGTCAATTTTTGATTGAGGAAAAAAAAACGTCTGCTTCACTAATGTCCTTTGGAGAAGGAAATCTGCTCTCCTTACCTGATCTGGTCTCCATGTGACTCCAGACCCACCGCACCTAGCTGACTCTTAACTACCCTCTGAGGCCACTCAGTTGCAGCAATCACGAGAAAGCCTCGATAAAGGAACAAAATTGGATGGATCACCTGGCATCGACCTAAACTCCAGAAATGCCAACAGCAGAAACAGCCCTGTTGACCATGCAAAGTCCTTCTCACTAACACCTGGGGCCTTGTGCCAAAATTGGGAGAGCTGTCTCACAGACTAGTCAAGCAACAGCCTGACATAGTCATACTCACAGAATCATACCATACAAATAATGCCCCAGACACCATCATCACCATCCCTGGATGTGCCCTGTCTCACCAGCAGGACAGACCGAGCAGAGGGGGCGGCACAGTGGTATACAGTCGGGAGGGAGTTGTTCTGGGAGTCCTCAACATTGACTCCGGACCCTATGAAGTCTCATGGCTTCAAGTTGAACACGGGCAAGGAAACCTCCTGCTGATTACCACATACCGTCCTCCTTCAGCTGGTGAATCAGTACTCCTCAATGTCGAACAACACTTAGAGGAAGCACTGAGGATAGCAAGGGCACAAAATGTATTCTGGGTGGGGGATTTCAATGTCCACCACCAAGAATGGCGCAGCAGCAGTAATACAGATCGAGCTGGTCAGGTCCTAAAGGACATAGCTGCTAGACTGGGTCTGCGGCAGGTGGTGAGGGAACCAGCAAGAGGGAAAAACATACTTGACCTCATCCTTACTAATCTGCCAGCTGGAGTTACATCTGTCCATGACAGTATCGGTAAGAATGACCATCGCACAGTCCTTGTGGAGACAAAGCCCTGCCTTCAGATTGAGAACAACCTCCATCGTGTTGTGGGGCACTATCACCATGCTAAATGGGACAGACTTCGTACAGATCAGGCAATTCAAGACTGGACATCCATGAAGCGCTGTGGGTCATCAACAGCAGCAGAACTGCACTCCAGCAGAATCTGTAACCTCATGGCCTGGCATATCCCCCACTCAACCATTACCATTAAACCAGGGGATCAACCCTAGTTCAATGGAGAGTGCAGGAGGGCGTGCCAGGAGCAGCACCAGGCTTACCTGAAGATGAGGTGTTCACCAGATGAAGCCCCAAACAGTGAGTGATAGACAGAGCTAAATGATCCCACAACCAACAGATCAGATCTAAACTCTGCAGTCCTGCCACATCCAGTTGTGAATGGTGGTGGACAACTAAACAACTGACTGGAGGAGGAGGCTCCACAACTATCCCTATCCTCAACGATGGAAGAGTCTAGCACATCAGTGCAAGAGATAAGGCTGAAGCATTCGCAGCAATCTTCAGCCAGAAGTGCCAAGTGGATGATCCATCTCGGCCTCCTCCAGTGGTCCCCAGCATCATAGATACTGATCTTCAGCCAATTCGATTTATTCCACATGATATCAAGGAACAGTTGGAGACACTGGATACTGCAAAGACAATGGGCCCTGACAACATTCCAGCAATAGTACTGAAGACTTGTGCTCCAAAACTTTCCGCTCCCCTGGCCAAGCTGTTCCAGTACAGTTACACCACTGGTATCTACTTGACAATGTGCAAAGTTGCCCAAGTATGCCCTGTACATAAAGAGCAGGACAGATCCAAACCGGCCAATTACTGCCCCATCAGTCTACTGTCGATCATCAGTAAAGTGATGGAAGGTGTCATCAAGAGTGCTGTCCAGCAGCAGCCACTAAGCAGTAACCTGCTCAGTGACACCCAGTTTGGGTTCTGCCAGGGCCACTCAGTTCCTGACCTCATTACAGCCTTGGTTCAAACATGGACAAAAGAACTGAATTCCAGAGGTGAGGTGAGGGTGACAGACCTTGATGTCAAGACTGCATTCGATCGAGTGTGGCATCAAGGCGCCCCAGCAAAACTAGAATATCAATGAGTATCAGGTGGCAAACTCTCCAGTGATTGGAGACATACATTACATAGGAAGATAGTCGTGGTTGTTGGAGGTCAATCATCTCAGCTCCAGGACATCTCTGAAGGAGTTCCTCAGGGTAGTGTTCTCAGCCCAACCATCTTCAGCTGCTTCATCAATGACCTTCCCTCCATCATAAGGTCAGAAGTGGGGATGTTCGCCAATGACTGAACAATGTTCAGCACCATTCGTGACTCCTCGGATACTGAATCAGTCTGTGTTCATATGCAACAAGATCTGGACTTGGGCTGATAAGTGACAAGTAACAAATTCTACGTGATAAGCATCTCCAAAGGAGAGAATCTAACTGTCACATCTTGACATTTAAAGACATTGCGATCACTGAATCCCCCACTATCATCATCATGGGGGTTACCATTGACCAGCAATGGAACTGAACTAGCCGTATAAACACAGTGGCTACAAGCGTGGTTTAGAGGTAAGAATCACCTCCTAACTTCCTAAAGCTTCTCCACCATAAGCAAAGCACAAGTCAGGAGGGCAATGGAATACTGTCCACTTCCTTGGATGGGTGCAGGTCCAAATACACTTAAGAAATTTGACACCATCCAGGACAAAGCAGCCCGCTTGATTGGCACTACATCTACAGCATCCACTCCCTCCATCACCGACACTCAGTAGCGGCAGTGTGTACTGTCTACAAGATGCACTGCAGAAATTCACCAAAGATCCTCAGACAGCACCTTCCAAACCCACGATCACTTCCATCTAGAAGGACAAGGACAGCAGATACATGGGAACACCACCACCTGCAAGTCTCCCCCCCCCCCCAAGCTACTCATCACCCTGACTTGGAAATATATCACCATTCCTTCAATGGTGCTGGGTCAAAATCCTGGAATTCCTTCCCAAAGGGCATTGTGGGTCAACCCACAGCAGGAGGAATGCAGCAGTTCAAGAGGGCAGCTCACCACCACCTTCTCAAGGGCAACTAGGGATGGGCAAGAAATGCTGGTCTTGTCAGCGATGCCTACGTCCTGTGAATGAATTTTTAAAAATTCCTCTGAGGTGTTGGATGTCTGTCCTCCCCCAACCCCATGTTTCCTCACTCTGAGTTTGGGAGTTCTGGCTGTTTTGAAGAGTTTGTACAAGTCTAGGATAGAGGCCTCTACTGCGGCTGGGATTGTGGTGGTAATGGTAATGTAGTGTAGGAGGGTAATAGGTTGGCACAACATTGTGGGCCAAAGGGCCTGTACTATGCTGTACTGTTCTATGTTTGTATGTTCTATGGTAATGTCATTGGGCCAATAATCCAGACTCCTTGGCTATTGCTGTGGAGATAGGTTCCAATCCCACTATACCAGCTAATGGTGTTTAAGTACAATTGGTTAGTGTAGCCCGAACATGCCAGTAGTAGTGATGGTGACAGCTCTCATTAGTTGTTGTACAAGACCCTTCTGGGTCATCAATGTCCTTGGCTTTAGGGGAGGCATTATTCTGCCGCTATGTCTTACAGTGTCCCCATGCAAGCAGCATAGATTCTTATCACCGGTAAAACCAGAGACAGTTAGTCGCAGGAGCAAAGCCTCTGTTGGAGTTGAAGTCAGCAACTTTGCTGCGGGTCTGTCCAGACTGCATGCTGGGCTGTGTAGCAGAGAGAGACTCACTGACAGTGTAATAAGGGGAAGAGGGGAAAGCTGTCACTACTGAACAGATCAGCACCCCCCCCACCCTCCCGGTGAGAGGTCAACTCCCACATGGTTCATTCCGCTCACGTTCATCATTCCCTTCAGATGTGGTCAGATCATTGCTCGATCATGTGAACTACCCAAACTGCGCACAGTCTGCCAGCAGTTCTAACAGGGCTAGACGAAGTTTAGAACAATATTTTAGCCCAATTCTGTCCACATCGCTGGCTCAAAATCCTTCAGAGCCCAGAGAAGTGTCGCTTTGAAGATGATTTGCCAATTTGGGGGCTGGCCTGGAGACTCTCCCCGGCCCCCCCCCACCCCCAGTGATTCAGTCATCAGCGACTGCAGGAGGATGAGGGGAGGGCACAGGCCTCTGAGTCAGGCAGTTGTGGCTTTGAGTTCCATTCCAGAGACTTGAACGCAAAAATCTAGGCGTTATTTTGAAGGAATACTTTGCTGTTGTTCGAAGGCTAATTGCCAAAGATCTGCCCCGGGGCAGATCATTTAAAACTGGGGTAACTGCCTTGTTCCATCGTAGAGGTGGGTTGTGTGTGGTTTAGAATAATGCTGATCGCGTGGGTTCAACTCCCAATCTGCCTGAGCTTTCAACTCAGGACCATGTTCCCTTGGCCTGTCCATGGGAGAAGACAAATGTAGAGACTGTCAAAGATAATGAAAAAATAACAGCTCAGGATAAAGCATTGGCAGAGAGTGAGCCAAGGTCCTCTTCTTCAGGTAGGGAGGCCACTGGACCTGCCGTACCTGAACTGGCTCTCTGAGCAGTTTAACATAGGGTCACTCTCCTGCAGCATTCCCTCGAATCTTTCCCTGAGGCCTGTGCACCAGATTCTTCTGGAAGGAGTGGTCAGTGTGTTGGTGCAATGGTTGACCTTTTGCGGAGATTTCCAGCAGCCATGGGTTAGAGGAAGCGCTGCAGTCTTGCATTTTCTCTGTAACCTTGTGCATCGGTCTTGATCTGAGTAATCATCTTCTCAAATGCCTCGATTGAAGCTGCCTCTACTGCATTTCCAGGCAGTCTATCTAAAGATTCCAGCTTTCTTACCCCGGGTTCTCCATTAGTTTAGGAGTGGGAACAGCTTCCTTTCAGCACCCTTGTGATTTTGAAAACTTCTATCAAGCCTCCCCTTAGACTTCTCGTCTCCAAGGTAACAAAGTCTCAACCTCTCCAATCTTTCCTCATAACTAAAGTTTGTCAAACCAGGAGCCTCTCCCTGATCCGCTGCCCAGTCTTTAGCCTTCGACTGACATCGCTCAACCACGATTATCTGATCATCACGGCGAGGCTGTTTCTGGGATCTTGCTGTGCACCAATGGGCTGTCGTTGCTTCCCAGATCCGCTGCAGTGACAACACTTCAAAAGCCACCTCAGTGGCTGCAGAGTGAGTCTGATGTTGTGGCAGGCACTAGAGTAATTCAGGACTTCTGTCATTATCTTCCTGCAGTTCCTTTTTGCCTTTATTTCCCATCCAGTGTTTTCTCTCAAAGTTGCCATATATGTGCCTGGATTCACATCAGTGCACTCCGTCAACCCTCCTGTTAGCTCTAATCCAGCTCACCCTGATCAACATGTAGGGAGGGAGCCTTGGATTTTACCTTCGCACATTCAGTCCTGAGTGAATGGGGGAGGTGCATATATAGGAACATGTGAACTTGGTGCTGGTATAGGCCATTCAGCCCCTCCAGCCTGCTGCGCCACACCATAAGGTGATCTGTTTGTTATTCCACGTTCCCATTTAGCTCTGGTAATCTCCAACATGGGGAGTTCATTGCTTTTCCCAACCTGTGCCTGTTTGGATGCCTTGGTAGATTCCTTTCCACTTCTAAGCTCTGTGATTCCCTCTCTGAAGCTCGTCCCCTTTCTCTACAATTCATTTGTAAACCCGTCTCTCTCAGCGTGCTTTTGGTCACCTGTTGTCCTGATGCCTCATGTGGAATTCTGTTTGACAGTCACTTTGCTCAAAAGATGTTTTCCTGTTGTCAAAGTGTGGAACTGGAGGAACACAGCAGGCCAGGCAGCATCAGAAGAGCAGGAGCGTTAACGTTTGGAGTTGGGACCCTTCTTCGGAAAAAGGGTCTTTCTGAAGAAGGGTTCAGACCCGAAACCCCAGCTTTCCTGCTCCTCCGGTGCTGCCTGGACTGCTGTGTTCCTCCAGCTCTATACTGTGTTATCTCTGACTCCAGCATTGGCAATTCTTGTTAGTCCTGCTGTCGAAGGCAGGTGCTATACCAATGTGAGTTCCTGTTTGTTGGGTTTTCACATGAATTCGGCATCCTGTGAGGGTTCTAAATGATTTGTACGTGGTCTGGATTGGGGGTGTATGTTTTGCCCCCCTACAGTTCCTGGAGTGCTCGGGTCATGGACACACACATGGATGACAGAAGCAGGGGACCCTCTGCTCAGTGGGCGACTGCTATCACAGCAGTCAAAGTGTTTTGGACATGTTGTAATGAAAGAAATGTAGCACCCAATTTGTACACAGTAAATTCCCACAAACGGAGCAAAGGGATCCAGTTCGTACTGTTCGGTGAGGGATGAATATTGACCAGGAAACTAGCGAGAATTTGCCAGCACTCCTTCCTATAGCTTTGTGGGATCTCTCACTTTCCCCATAGAGAAGTGACCAGGGCCTCAGTTTAATTTAAAACAAATTTAAAATGAGCACGCTGGAGAGCCAAAACAAACACAGAAACTGCTGGAGAAACACAGCAGGTTTGCCACCAGCTCTGAGGAAGAGTCACTGGACTTGAAACTTTAACCCTGCTTTCTTCCCATGTATGCTGCCAGACCTGCTGGCTTTCTCTAGCAATTTCTGTTTAAAGCCACATTTTGGAGACAGCATCTCCCACAGTGCGACACCCCCTCAGTAATGCTCTAAAGCTCAGCCTTGATTGTTTGCCAGACTCATTGAATAGAAGATCATAGAATCCCTATGATGTAGGAGCAGGCCAATCGAGTCCACATTGACCCTCCAAAGGGCATCCCACTGAGACCCACCCCCTGATAACCCCACATTTCCCCATGGCTCACCCACCTAGTCTGCACATCCCTTGTCACTATTGGTAAATTAGCATGGCCAATGGGAGGAACCCCACGCAGACACGGGGAGAATGTGCAAACTCCACACAGACAGTCACCAGAGGGTGGGATCAAACCCAGGTCCCTGGTGCTGTGAGGCAGCAGGGCTAACCACTGAACCATCATGCTGCCTATTGACTGTTCTAAGTGGAACTTGCACTGGGATTCTGGGCACTGGGGTGGGGTGGTGCAGTTGTGGTTTTGAGGGGAGGGCGAGTGCAGGAGTCGCTTTGAGGGACAGCTCACCTGCTGGCTGCGGCATGCGGAGCATGGAGTAGGCTCTTCAACCAGGGTGTGCCGCTCCCGAGAAAGGAAAGCAGCACTTGTAGTGTCGAGCCAGCTGCCTCTTGTGGGGAAAGCTTTTGGCTCGCTGATACATTTCAGTCACTACCAGGATCGTTTTATGAACTGGAGCAGAGTGTGAGCGAGAAATGAACTCCAGCTGAGGGGGCGGGGGGCACAAATGTGAGGGTTCCTTTAATGTCTTCTGTCAGGAAGAACTTTGGCAAGAAGTTAGAAATGATGGTCCCAAATGTGCCATGAAGTGCAGACATCTTAACTGATGCTTTGAAATGCTTCGTTCAGCTGAGACGGAGAAGGTTAGTTTGCAAATTAATCCACCCTTGGCCAATTTATATTATTATTTCTGCCAGGCATTGAGAAGCCAATGATTTTGCATTTCAGTGAAAACAACTCTCTTTTCTCCTTGATTAACTCCAAATGACCTGCTGTGGATGTGGGAGATATCACCCCCTGTGTAACCAACTGGCCTGAGGCTGTTTTGGGAAATGATCAGTGGGGCAGGCGCATCAGGTTTCTGAGCAGGTAGCCAATTAAAGTATTTGCACAGAAAATGCTGCATGAGTTGTGGTTCTCATCAGTCTTCTCTGTCATCCCTTCCTCTCCCACTGTTGACTCCAGTCTTCCATGTTTGTCTATTGCCATCGTTGAGCACCCTTTGATGTTGAGGGTCTCTGGCCATTCAACCACAGCGGCATCGTCACCGAACCAAAGCCCGTGCCCCAGTGCTGTTCCACTGACTGTCAGGGATAGATACTTTTGACCAAGCTGTTCAGATGTGTTCAGCTCTGGAGTGGGTGGAACTTGATACTCAGCCTCCTGGCTGAGAGGCTGGGACACCACCACTGCCCCGCAAGAACCCTCAGTGATCAGGAATAAGAGCTTTTGCTGACTGGCTTCAGTGACCATTAGAGGTAGGACAATGAAAGCATCCATTCCATGCACATTGTGAGTGATGCTGAGCCATGGGGGTATTAAAAATCAAACCTTGTGACTTTCCTGATCTTCTGGTTCACCTAAACACTGGACCAGCTCATTGAGCTACACTGGGAGGTTAGGTTTGTTCAATCGATTCACTCATAAATACACCGCACTCTCCTCTTGAACCAGTACAAGGGAGATGCCTAGTGACATGGGCCATTTCCCTGCCCGCTACAGGGTCCTGACATTAGACTGCAGTGGAGCCACAACCCTACAACATTTTTGGTTAAGAGAGACAGGGCACTTCTGATTGTCTGACAATTTTCTAAAATTTAATATAGAAAAGATGCCCTTGGTATCCTGACCACGCTTAGTTTGGGGGTGGAAGGGGCAGCCTGGCCTGTGACTATAGCTGATGATAGCCAGGACCCTGGAGGCTGATTGGTAAACAACAGAGGGCTTCTGGCATTAGGCTTTTTAAGATGAGCGGCACGGTGGCTCAGTGGTCTGTGCTGCTGCCTCACGGCGCCAGGGACCCGTGGTTGATTCCACCCTCGGGCAACTGTTTGTGTGGAGTTTGCACATTCTCCCCGTGTCTGCGTGGGTTTCCTCTGGGTGCTCTGGTTTCCTCCGACAGTCCAAAGATGTGCAGGCTGGGTGGGTTGGCCATGCTAAATTGCCCGTAGTGTTCAGGATAGGTGGAGTAGCCACGGGAAATGCAGGGTTCCAGGGTAAGGGGGTGGGATGCTCTTTGGAGGTTGTTGATGGGCTGAATGGCCTGCTTCCCCGCTGTAGGGATTCTATGATCCTCAAATATCTATCTCCACCTTGCGACTGGGTAGACTGACTGTGTCTCACCTTACCCCTGGGAACCTGGCCTGGAATTTGGGATGGGACCATGCTGACAAGCAGTGTGGTTTTATTGTGTCCTCTGTTCTACCTCCTTTTGGGGCTCTAAGTCTAATCCGTGGACCTCCCGAAGTTCCTGTTTTACCTTCTGTCTACGGTGGGGGAATGCCATCCAAGTGGCATCTACCTCTTGCCCGTGGTTCCCTGGCTTGGTGACATACCATCATGAGTGTAACATTGCCTCAAAGATTCCAGCCTTTTCACTGGATGACCCATCCCCATCTTCCTGGGGTAAGTAGTGAGAGGCAGTAAATATCAGTGACTCATATCTTGCAGACAAACAACTTAAATAAGCAAAGTGATCCCACCTGCTGCATCTGACAGGTTGATGTAGTGGACACTGCACTTGGCTTTAGACCACAAGGCATTGGAGCACAAGTAGGCCATTCAGCCCAACAAGTCTGCACCGCCATTCGATGATATCACAATCTGATAATCCTGAACTCCACTTTCCTGGCCTTTTCCCCATAACCCTTGACTCCCCTTACTGATTAAAAACTTACCTGTCTCAGCCTTGAACATAAGTAACAACCCAGCCTCTGTGATAAAGAATTCCACAGATTCACTACCCTCTGAGAGAGGAGACCTTGGTAAGGAAGGAGAGCCATTTAGCCAAGGGCTTTTTGCTCCAGAACATACCCACCCTTTGACTGTTTCCAGCCACGACTGAATGGGCACCAGGTGGGGACAAGGAGGGCGTCCCAAATCTGCCATAATTCCCTCTCTAGGTGAAACCTGGGGGCTACCTGTGTGAAATACAAATAGGCTCCAAAGGCCTGGGCGATGAGATTCCAGTGGGGGCTATAACGAACGTTTCAAAAGCATCACATCCAGAAATGAATCTTCGAATTGCATTCACCAATCAAAGTTTCTTCCATCAGATTTCTCCATCCCACCTAATGTTGCTTGTTCGTCATAATGGACAGAGCCTGACCCTATTGGCGTTTTTATAATTTAAATTCAGTGAGATCAGAGTGTGAGGGATAGCAGGAAGCAGACTGGGATTGAGAACGAGGAAGTGACAAGGCGTAGCAGGAAGAGGAACTGTTCCCATTGGTGGGAAGGGTCTTTATGACCAGCTGAGGAAAGGTGATTTTTTTTTTAAAATCAGCACTTTGTAAAATGCAGTAAAGATTCTCAATTTTTCTTAGCATGCAGCTTTATCAGACTTCAGGTAAAACACTGTCCTACATAACATTAAGAAGTCAATTATGTTTTCTTGAGGGAAGGAAAGAGAAATTTTGTTACTTGCTAACTCTGAGAAAAATAATGAAACGCGACGTAAAACATACGCACAAATACAGATATAAAATTTCAAAACTGTCCAGTGCAAAAAGAAAGGTCAAGCATAAGCAGTTTAAAAAGTTTTTATAATTCTTGAGGAGTTTGACCTGTGATGGTAATGTAGGTATCCTCAGCAGTGGCAGAAGTTGTATTTTTGTATGATTGATATTGCTTCATAGACACATAGAATCATAAAAGATAGGAGCAGGAGGAGGCCATTCAGCCCTTCAAGCCTGCTCTGCCTTTCATCACGATCATGGCTGATCATCCAACTCAGTAGCCTAATCCTGCTTTCTCTTCGTAACCTTTGATTCCATTCGCCCCAAGTGCTATATCTAGTCACCACTTGAATGCATTCAATGTTTTGACACCAACTACTTCCTGTGGTAATGAGTTCCACAGGCTCACCACTCTTTAGGTGAAGAAATGTCTCCTCATCTCTGTCCTAAATCATCTAGCCCGACTCCTGAGACTGTGACCCCTGGTTCTGGACACACCCACCATCGGGAACATCCCCCTGCATCTACCCTGTCCAGTCCCGTTACAATTTTATAAGTCTGTATGAGATCCCCTGTTGTTTGTCTGAACTCTAGTGAAAATAATCCCAACCTAGTCAATCTGTCCTCATACGTCAGACCCACCATCCCCGGAATCAGCCTGGTAAACCTTTGCTGCACTCGCTCATTTAAAAGTATCCTTCCTCAGAAAAGGATACCAAAACTGCACCCAATATTCCAGGCGTGGCCTCACCAAGACCCTGTATAACTGCTACAACACATCTCTGTTCCTGAACTCGAAACCTGTCCCAATGAAGGCCAACATACCATTTGCCTTTTTTACCATCTGCTGCACCTGCATGCTTACCTTCAGCGTTAATTTATCACCGCATGTTGTTTTTTGAGAGGTTGAGAGAAACGTAGAGAGAGAAAGCAAGTCTTCCCATTTTGCTTTGATGGATCCATCATTCTTCTCTCTGCTGTGCTTAAAAGCAGTTGCCTGAAATACAGTCCCTTTCTGTATTCCCATGCCTGGCTTCATTGACCTTTTTTTCAAATTGGATAACTTGCAGGCAAATTTTAACCCAAGATGTGAAACTTCCAGAACGGTAAATCAAACAGGAGATAAAGATCTGTATGAATATTTTCAGTCATTTTGAGGATAGGTTACTTTCAGTTCAGATTGGGTCTTGTTTGTGGGTGGTATCATGCATTGGCTCAAGTCTGTGGTCAAGTGATCACTGCGGCCATCTTAAAGTCGGCGTTCTTCCTGTTTTAATATTATTCCTGTCCATGGAAGGTCCCGGGTATTAAAAATCAGATGTCAGAAGTTGAAAATTGATAGTCTATTTTTACCATATTTGAGCAGAGTCAGGAACCACAGGACATTGAAAATGGCAGAAGAAGCAACATGAGGAAAATGCAGTGAGTGGTTGGGATCTAGAATGTCCTGCCTAGGGTAGGGTGTGATGGATGCGAACACAATTTAGACTTTCTAAACAGAATTGGACAAGTACCTGAGGGGAAAACATTTGCAAGGTAATGGGGAAAGAAAGGGTGCGAGAGTGGGACTAGCTGAAATATTGTGTCTGATCTAGGACAATGAAGATGTTGGCAATGACAATTATTGACCATTTGGTAGACTGTTTGTATATTCCCATTTCAGTCCACTCTTTCACAACAGGTTCAGTACGGATTTGATGCCAGATAATGTTGGCAGCGCTTAATATCATTGCCTTGTAAATTCCAAGGTCACAAACCAAGTCTTTGCCCAGAGAGTTCAATGAAACAAACGCTGCTTCCAGGCGAAGGAGATAGATCAGGGAGTAGCACTGGCTCAGGAGGAGGGAAAAATATTCTGAGAGGGGCCATGTGCAAGGCACCATGACTGGGACAATTGAAAGAGGGGTGAGAGACAGAGAATGCACCCAAATTTATTTGCTGACCCTAACCTCACTCAGCATGTTGTATTTGGAATTTTTGATCAGAAATGAGAACAGTGCTTTTCGTGTGTATTGTTTGAGTTGTAGAGTCATACAGCATAGAAATAGACCCTTCGGCCCAACTTGTCCATGCTGAGCAGATTTCCCAGATTGGACTCGTGCCACTTGCCTGCGTTTGGCCCATATCCCTCGAACCCCATCCTCTCCATGTATGTACCTAAATGTCTTTTAAATGTTGTAATTGTATTGTCCTCTCCGTATTCATAAAATTGTACCTCAAATATTTAAAACCAGAGCATCGTCATGATGGGTCAATCAAGCTAAGATTGTGAAGGTTTAATGTTATAAATGTATTATGTTTTACTTTACAAACTGAGATTTATCTTCCCAATTCTCTGCTTTGTGCATCTTGCACCTTTTCGCACTCTGTGCTGCTTTCAAAATGGATGAAGGGGCATTTATACGTCAACTTAAACAGAACACCGAGAGGATTCCATTACTTCTGCCACATGTCCACCTTTCAATTTCGCTGACAATAAGATCAACATCTTGGTGACGCCTGGCTTTTTCCAACCTCTTGCACTACATTTATTCTCTAAATTCTTTACTTGACCAGCATCGACTAGAATCAGAGTAACCTTTCTGAGTGACCCCCATAAAATAAACCCGCATCATAAATCATCGGGTAGTGACTGAATACAACTGCAAAAAAAAATTGACCTTTGACCTTTCACTATCCAGTTCTGGTTGCCTAGCGATTCTTCGAGCAGTGTGGTAATGATGATGATAACCTGAAATGGCACCTTACTGACAATTGAGAGTTTTGCTGAATTTTGGTAGTTCGTTTTGAAATGACGGAACTAGGGGCCTGGTGGATTGGTCCGTCTAGCGTGTCCTTCTGCCTCATTGAGGCCATCGGGCCTTTGGTTTTCTCTTGTTGAGGAGAGCAGGGATAGGCACCTTAATGGAGAAAGTTGGAGATCAATCTTTTCTGATGAAGGGTCTAGGCCCGAAACGTCAAGCTTTCCTGATCCTATGATGCTGCTCGGCCTGCTGTGTTCATCCAGCCCCACACCTTGTTATCTCGAATTCTCCAGCATCTGCAGTACCTTTTATCTCTGGAGATCAATCTCCCTTGGCCGAAAAAAAATCAGCCATCTTTGGACCAATTCCTGGAGACTTGATCATGTGACTTTCCACCTCTGACCGCCAACTATATAAGACACAAGTAAGTAACTCTGACTGTGTAATTTTTAAAAAGGCCCCTTCACATTTTCTCTACTAATTTTAGTTGGATTGTGCTCAAGTAGTTAATCTTCTGTTCAATCTGACAACTCTAAAGGGTCGATGGCCTATTCCGACTGCCCCACACCCCACTACCCACAGAAGGGGGAGGCCATGGAACAAGCTTCTTGACCAATAAACATTTACATTTCTGGAATGGAGTTGGGGCAGATTACCCAGACAGAGTAGAAGGGAGAGAAATACTGATTTACAAACAAACGCATCAGAAGTTAAACTTTTATTATTAAAGCTGTGCTTTGACAAATGCAGAGCGGTGTGCAGTCCTCAAGAGGGCTTTGTTTAAAGGTTAGCAGTGGTTGGTGGCTGTGAAAGTGTTAATGCTAACATTACTCTGTGTGACTTTCAACCTAACTGTGCAAGGGAACCACGGAAACACAAATAAACGTCAGTGGATTTTATGAGCTGGTGCTTTTAGTAAAACATGTCAGTTCCATTGGGTGTGCAGCCTGAGGTATTTTTGAAGAAATATTTCGTTTAGTCGTTATGCAATACAGAATGAAAACTGTTCCAATTCGAGAAAGTCAAAAACTCTATGAAATCTTCCCTCCCGGAGCATTGGCATTGGACCCATGGCAAAGGGTGGCCATTTTATTTCTGCAAATGGTTAGAATAGTAAAATGTGTTTCCCATTAGTATCATCTGCTCTGCAATAATGATGAAAGAGAATTAAAGACAGCCGTTTAATGCTGCAGTGGTTACTAGGGATTGAGTTGCGCATCTCCTCGTTTCCTTAACTTGGAGCTTTTCGAATGAGTCGAATTTGATCCTGCATTTGTTTGATATTCAGCAAAGGGAGTGGAGTGCTGAATGTTTGATAGACCCAAATTGAGGATGTTAGCTGTGAGTTCAAAGGTTATTTGGTACTCTAAGCCAGCAAGACTTTTTTTTTAAAGAAACCTCTTCCCTCTTCTGCTTCTGTGAGATATTGTTGTACATCGAGGTTATCAGGGAATTAATTTTTATTGAAAGGCCTACGGTTTGTGTTCTGAGTGGAAGTGGGGGAAGAGATTTGAAACCTGAGGGGGAATGGCCTGTAAATCCTGAGAAAGGGGCCCTCCAGTCCTCACAAGATGGAAGATTTATCTTGTTCTACAGATACACCTGGGGGTGGGTGGGGAGGTAGTGGGGGAGGTGGAATATCTGCACTGTTAGACTGCAGGAGCGTCTCTTCACTGGGATCTTTCTTTGTATTTGCTACTGACTTCTTCCTCCTGCAGCTACCCTAGCACCCATCACCCACCCAACCAGCTCCTGGCATCGATCCCATCTTTGTTCCCTAAAGACTACGGTGCTAAGGAATCGAGCCATGAACCAAGGTACCAATTCAACCCCAAATGGGCTCCTTTCTCTGTGAGCTTCATCAGTTCATGTCGGGCTACTCATCTACAGAGGCCATCACTACCGGTCCCGCCTTAAAAGCAGCAAATTTTTGTCCCACAAATTCCAATAAAAAAAACGTTGCATTGCCCTCAACTAGTCATTAACCCAACCAGAGGAAAGTTGTCCTCTCCGTGCCCATCCCCATTAAGTCAAAGTCTATATTCGCAACAGCGACAAAATTAAACGAATGAATCATCTTGTATTTAGTAGCGAGGAATGATGCAAATACAGACAATTGCTGCGATGCATTTACCAATGTATTTATTCTTTTATTCAACACGGACAGAACTTACATCAAAACCAGAGACCGGTGTGAGGAGCGATGCATCTCAACGTGCTAGCAGTGTGTTTCTGATTGCAGGGAATCCATGAAGCTAATGAGTAGCATACTCACCCTTTTGAAGACTAGGACAGAAATGGGATGAAAGATTCAGGGGAAGAGCAGGCAATGACAAGAGATGAGAGCCATATAGCTGCCCAAGTATTAAGGAAGCGAAAACTGGAAGCGTACGCGCACAGTGAGCGGATCGGAAAACTAAAGCACTTTGCAGAAGAATCCGACACAATGTTTTAAAGCAGTCAAAATCTGTTGTGTTACCTGGGTGCCGCTACTGGGGGAATTAAAGGCACAGTCTCCACCATCGGCAGGTTTATGGGCTGGAGCATGTCTGGGTCTGATCAGATCTGAGTCGCACAGCCAACAGATGAAAGCAGCTTCGAAGATGTTTCCACACGCAGTCTAACCAATGTGCAGACTACTGTACAATAGCATTGACCTGAACAGGTAGTCTGAACACTGGGGAGACGGAGTGGGATTGTAGTCTTTTGCTTTATGTTTTTTTTTCCCCCAAAAAGGCTAGACTCTGTGGGTCTCCCAACAAGCCCTCAGAGCGCAGACAACTCTCTCTCTGTGTGTAGCACCAGCTCAACCCTCGCTTCCCTCACTTCTGCAAGGATTGACGTGGCAGTCTCAAGTGATCTATGATGGGGGTGGGGGGAAGAAGCAGGCGGGCGGGCTGGGGGTGGTTGGGGGGGGGGGGTGGGATGTGATGCTGGTGAGGACGGGAGAGAGTGAGTGAAAGAAGGAGAGCAGGAGGAGGGCGCTGACTGGTGGTAAAAGGGTTAAAGGTGAAGGTACGTGAGCTGTTTAAGGGAAAGGTCATCCCTTGGGGATTTCAGTTCAAAAACTGTGGATGCAGAAACTGTGGAATGTTAGACTTTTTTGGCACTGTTGTGCCTTTGTAAAGGTTCCATATGGTTTCTAGTCACCCATATGGGGTGTTGCTTCCCTTTGGCTGTCCTGCAGCCTCAGTAAGGAGAATATTATCTGAATGCAGGCCCCCACTGGCAAAATGTAGAGATCTTATACCTCCAACAGAAAGGAAAATGAAAGATTAAAATGAAGAAACTTCGTTTCCTTCGGATGTTAACCTATGAAATAGAGTCTGTTACAACAATATTGCAAAAAAAATGCACACATACATTCCAAACACTGACCCAATGGTCATGTGCAATTTATGCGTTCGGTCAAATTTTATCCTGCAATTATGTAAATGAGGTCATGAGAAGCTCAAGATTAATCTCAAGAGGATAGTTAACTCTTCAGAAAATGTAGCTAAGTGTTTGTCCAATTTGCCTCCAGTAGAAGTAATAAATGATCGCTCATTATCAGATTCTCCCTCCTCAAACACGAAGTGAACTATTTTAGAGAGTCATTGAGCTTTTACAGCACAGAGAGAAAGGCCCTTTATCTCATTGTGTCTGAACTGGTCTCCGAGCATCTGTCTATTCTAATCCCATTTTCCAACATTTGGCCCATAGCCTTGTACGCTGTGACATTTCAAATGTTCATCTAAACACTTCCTGAATGTCTTGAGAGTTCCCGCCTCTATCATCCTTTTAGTCAGCGAGTTCCAGATGTCCACCACTCTCTGGATGAAAAATCTTTCCTCAATCCCTTCTAAATGCGCTTCTGCTTCCCTTAACACTGTGCACCCTAGTTACTGACCCTTCTACTAAGGGTGGGTATCAATGGGTGAACCAGACATCATGTGAGTCTCAACAACAACTGCTGAGTTTTGAATGACCTCAGGTTTCTGGAGGGTATATTGGAACATGGGAGATGGAGTAGGCCATTCAGCCCCTTGAGACTGCTCCGTTATGCTCGGTGACCATTGATCATCTGCCTCAAGGCTGTATCCTGTGCTTTCCCCATATCCCTTGATGTTGTTAGTGTCCAGAAAGACTCAATTTCTGTCTTGAATATGCTCAATGATTGAGTATCTGGGACAGAGTATCCCAAAGACTCAACACCCATTGAGTGAAGAAATTCCTCCACATCTGGGTACTAAATGGTTTGTTTCTCTGGCTTAGACTCCGGGGGAAGCCTACCTTATTCTGTCTATCCCTTTAAGAATTCTGTGATGTTAGTGTCTGGTAGGCTGGTCAAGAGTGCTTTGGGGGAATAATGAAAACCGGAGTCAGCAAAGATATGAATGGGGATTTTCAGCAACAGATGAACAGAGGGAAAGGATGACGATTTCACAGATTTACTGGATTATTGGGTGTGCTAATTAAGGTGACAGACAGTACCCACAAACTCTGGTCCACATGTAATTTTTGGTTATCTCACTAGAGTCGCTGGTCCTGATGCTAGGCTGGGCACCATCCTTTTCACCTTCACATGGAATCCTATGGTGTGGAAACAGGTCATTCGACCCATCAAGTCCACACCAACCCTCTGAAGAGCATCCAACCCAGCTCCATCCCATTCCCATAATCCGACATTTCCCCATTGCTAATTCACCTAGCCCACACATCCCTGGGACACTATGGGGCAATTTAGCATGGCCAATCTGCCCTAACC
>JAHRHZ010000036.1:116228-129956 GCA_024137785.1 Ginglymostoma cirratum
TCAGTCCAGTCCTGTAATACCTGAAACGTTGACTGCTCCTTTCCTCCCGATGCTGCCTGGCCTGCTGTGTTCTTCCAGCCTCCTGTTTGTCTACCTTGGATTCCAGCACCTGCAGTTTTTTTTTGTCTCTAAATATTCTTGGATTTGGAGTTTGATTGCAGCTAATGTTTAACAAGTTCTGGGACGCATCACTCAAAATAGTGAAGGCACACTTTTAAAAAGTTGGGACATTTATTTTCTAATCGACTTTATTTTTAATCTGCCTTTCTTTTTCCTTTTCCCCTCAGTCTTTATGCCACTTGCTCTCTCATTACTCTGCTTTTCCCCACTCTGATGTTCCACCTGCCCAACAGTGTGAAATTAACATTATTACATCATTAAATTTAATGAAAGCAATTCCAATGAAATCAAAACCTCTTTTGATTGTCGGCCAAGTTGAGTACCAGTTGAGGCAGTCAAACCTTTTGAACTCTTCTTCTGTTTGCTCCCTGTGTTTCTTCTCACATTGATTCTTCACAGTCATTGCCACTCCAGGAGGCATGTAGGGATGGAGCATTGGGCAGAGGGAAATTGCTGAACCAGCCTTTACTGTCCTTCCAGCTAAACCAGTTTTTGTCCTCCAGCTACGACTCCACAAAGGAGCCATTCACAAGTCTCATTTCAAACCGATCTTGGCCTTTATTGATACTTAACACTTTGTCTGTGTGTCTCCCTCAAGTGGGAACCAGGCTTTCGGCTTGAATCAGGAACTGTGCGCTAACCTTTACTGATCTGAAAATACGGTTACTGAGTCAACTAGCGCACAACTCAGCCTTGACGAGAAAGACTGTTTGTTGGATGAATGTTGTTCAAAGCACAGATAAATGTGAAATTGGTAAGGGCTGTAAATGAGCTGTTGGGGGTGGTGTGGAGATTCAGTCACAGGTCAGTCATAGCTCTCACTCCTTCCATTCAGGGAATTGTCAATTCAAGACCTCCCTTGGTTCCTGGACCAACAATGTCTCAACATGAGAAATCTCATCCTTGTGTGTATACAGATGAATTGCACTGTGAGCTAGACTGATATCCTTAAATTGTGATTAATTTGCAAGTACTCGAAGCTACACATATTCACTCAGGATGCTGTTCTTTGTAAGCAAAAGGAATATAACCACATATTGCACACTTCTGAGTGAAGAAATATTTGCAGAGACAGCCAATTGCATGGCAGTGCTCTGAAATCAGAGCTGACTTGGCCAATTTGATTGTTAAGATTGACAGTTAACACTTCTTGTCGCATCTCCATGCCAACCATTCTCCAATCAATCAGCACCCTCTTCTCTAGGCGTGCAAATTATTCTTTCCTTTCCAAAGTTGGTTTTCTTGCATTTCAGTCCTGATTAGAACAAAACGAAAAGCTTTTGTGGTGACATCTCTTTTTAGCAACACTTAAGTACCAGCTGCTTATACCAATTTTTTTTTTCATAATTGCATTTAAAAATTCCCCTTGGTGGGATCTGAACCCTTGTCTTGAGATCCGTCATCCAGGCAATAACATAACCATTAGTTACGAGTCTCAGGATATATCTCTCGGAAAGTTCCTTCTGAATCCAAGGCTGCTAGTTACCCTTGGAAGGGCCTTCCTGGGTGTAGTTGCACAGCACAATGTGCACTGGGAGTGAATTGCTTTGTGTGTTTATTGAAAGTTCCAGACACAGATCCCACCTTCCTGCTCATGAAGCCAGTTTTCGTTCTAATGACAGCATGCTAGTGCCATGGGTGTAATGAGAAGGCCTGGTGCCTTGTTTTGAGTGTGAGTTATTTATTGTCATGATTATCAACCATGATTGAATGGCGGAGCAGACTCGATGGACCGAATGGCCTAATTTCTGCTCCTATGTCTTATGGTCATGTATATCTAGAAAGATACAGTGAAGAGTGTTTTGTCGCCACGGTCCAGCACCATTTTGAGATACAGAAAGAATAAAATGAAATTACATAAACGAAGATCATCTTCTGCACAAGGCGTCTTTGAACGCAGCTCTAGGGCTTCCGCAAGGTGTCCTGGGCATCACTGCAACAGCAGTGCCGCCAGGAGTGCCCGTTCCAGGCACTGTCATCGCCGCAGCCAAAAACCCACCAAATCCCCGAGTCCACGCTCTGCAACTACCCCAACGGGAATCCCCACTCCCATACCACACTACTGCTTTAGCCGCTGCTCAGCTGACACCGCCCTGGCTTCCCCCACAATGTCAGAAGATGAAGAAAAGAGAAGGAAAAAGGGCGAAAACGGAGAAGGAGAAGGATGCCTGGAGCAGTCAAGCTCAGGAACCCGAGCACCACCTATCGTGTTGGCGCTGCCATCTTTGCAAAGGGAGCGAGAATCTTGCTGCAGATGCAAAACCACAATGTCATGACTTTGAAAAAAATGCCTCCAAAATGACAACTGCTGAATAATACTGTAGGCAGAACCCCATAGGTCATGGTACAAAATGCAGTCAAGATTCCTTGACTGGTTTTGCATGTTTACACACCCCAGTTGACAGTGAGGAGGAAATTGCTTGATTACTGCACAAGGGTCTCATTGTTAAGACATGTTTTACTTCCATGTATGACGTAGACACGTATAATGTTGCAACTGCACCTTGAAAAAATGGGAAGCATGACCCATTAGTGATTTCTAAACTTTAACAACAGCATTCATTTATGTGGTACCTTTAATGTAGTAATAGCATCCCAAGGCACTTCCCAGGAGTGTTATCAATCAACAGCTGACACTGATCCACATGAAGTGACGTAGGACAAGCAACTAAAAGTTTGCCCAAAGAAGTGGATTTTAACAAACCCAGTAAAGGAGGAGGGGGGGTATATTGGAGCCTAGTTCCACCCACCAATGGTGGACCAGTGGAAAATCGGAATGTGTAAGAGGTCAAAATTCTGGGAGTGCAGATATCTTGTAGGATTGTGAAGATGGAACTGGTTAGAGAGAATGGAAAAGCAAAATCTTCAGGGTTGTCTTGAAAATAAGGATGAGAATATTAACATGGGAACAATAAACTCAGATTTAGCCTTAGTTCTGTACTCTGCAAAATGGAGGAAAGAAAAGACCGATGAAAGCCCATGGTACAAACCCTTAAATTGTTAATTATGATGATAGCCTAACTCTTTGAAATATTTCCATCGATATGCTAAGTCCTTTTTAAATATCAGTATTCCTGCTAGCCTGCAGTGACTGCCCCGGAGTAAAATTTTATTTCCCCTATGACTCTAAATGCCCTGTACACTGACAAGTGAATTGTATATTAGTTGGATGTAATTTGTTTGGAGGTGGTAAGACGTTAACTGATCATTTACTTGAGGTCTATATCTTTTGACACAGACTAAAACTATGGTCATTGGGATAGGAGGTCAAAGAGTCATAGAGATGTACAGCACGGAAACAGACCCTTCAGTCCAACTTGTCCATGCCGACCAGATATTCTGCATTAATCTAATCCCATTTGCCAGCATTTGGCCCATATCCCTCTAAACCCTTCCTACTCACATACCCATCCAGATGCCTTTTAAATGTTGTAATTGTACCAGCCTCCACCACTTCCTCTGCAGCTCGTTCCATACACCCACCACCCTCTGCGTGAAAAAATTGTTCCCTTAGGTCCCTTTTAAATCTTTCCCCTCTCACCTTAAACCTATGCCCTCTAGTTTTGGACTCCCCTACCTTGGGGAAATGACCTTGGCTATTAACCCTATCCATGCCCCTCATAATTTTATAAACCTCTATAAGGTCACCCCTCAGCCTCTGACACTCCAGGGAAAATCACCCCAGCCTATTCAGCCTCTCCCTATAGCTCAAACCCTCCAACCCTGGCAACACCCATGTAAATCTTTTCTGATCCCTTTAAAGTTTCACAACATCCTTTCTAAAGCAGGGAGACCAGAATTGCACATAATACTCCAAAAGTTGCCTAACTAATGTCCTGGGCAGCTGTAACTTGACATCCCAACTCCATTATTCAATGCACTGACCAATAAAGGCAAGGGTACCAAATGCCTTCTTCACTGCCCTGTCTACATATGACTCCCCTTCACGGAGCCATGAGCCTGCACCCCTAGGTCTGTTTGCTAGGAACATGTAATGCAAGTATGCCAAGATTGGATCCAGTTCTATCCTTCAGTTAGTTTTCTGGTTTAAAACACAGAGCAGCTCTACATTTCATTGTCTGTTGCATCAATGTTGGGGAGGTAGATTTCGCAAATAGCTTTAATGATTTACATTTTAAGCTAAATGGGGGAACGTGTTGTAAATTTAAGTTAGAAAGATCCACACATTTGGCCATGGGCTCCAAATATCTGAGGAAAGCTGACCAAAGAATTGTCTTCAATATCTTAATGCAGGCCCAGTCGAGAAACATAGAAAATCAGAACACAAAACGCTATTCAGCCCTTTAATGCTGCTCCACCGTTCAATACGATCATGGTAGATTATTCAACTCAGTCCGCTGTTCCCATTTTCTCCCCATACCTTTTGATCCCTTTAGCCCAAAGAACTATATTCAAACTTGCTTGAAAACGTTCAACATTTTGGATTCAACTGCTTTCTGTGACAGAGAATTCCACAGGCTCCCCACTCTCTGGCTGAAGACATTTCTCCTCATTTCAGTCGTAAATGGCCCTCCCTCATATCCTTAAAATTAACCAAATGTTGACATGGCCTGATCAATGTGGACAATTCTAACGTCCTTGAATATTGTACCATAATGTGAAGCAATACTGGGAGCGTAGAACATCTTAAGTAAGTAGCTATAATCGACAGTGGAGAATGTTGACAACTTTCCCAGCGACTTGAACATCTTCGAAAGGAATTGTTTGCTAATCTCAGCCTGAGTTCCAAGGGGAGCCTGGTGAATCTTGGATTTTTTGAAATGTAATTTTATGTGGATCATTGGAATCTCTTCCAGAGCAGGATGGCAGGAAGGGCACCAATATTCTGGTAGGGAGGTTTGATACTGTCATCTGGGAGGGTTTAAACTAGTATGCTGGGGAGGAGGTGTGGAGGGAGGAGGGTTGTGGGAACCAGACCAGTAGGTCAGCAAGCAAAATGACCAAGGAGGAGTCAGAGACTCAGTAGCAGGAAGGGCACGATCACCTTGATGGGATTGGACTAAACGCCTCCCTACAACCAGCAGGTGATAGAGGACCAGATATGTGGACAGATTATGGAAAAATGTAAAAAAACAACAGGGTTGTCTGTCTTCCCTCCCAACTACCTGCACGTCCCTCCTCACTGACCAACCCCCATCCCAACTCCCTACCTACATTCACCTTTACTGGCTTCATCCCTGCCTCCTTGACCTGTCCGTCTTCCCTCCCAACTACCCGCCCCTTCCTTGTCACTGACCAACCCCCATCCCAATGCCCTACCTACACTCACCTTTACTGGCTTCATCCCCACCTCCTTGACCTGTCCGTCTTCTCTCCACCTATCTGCTCCTCTACACACCTTCCATCATCACCTCCCTCTCTCTCTATTTATTTCAGAGTCCCCTTCCCCTCCTGCATTTCTGAAGAAGGGTCCCAACCCAAAACGTCAGCTTTCCTGCTCCTCTGATGCTGCCTGGCCTGCTGCGTTCCTCCAGCTCCACACTGTGTTATCTCAGACTCCAGTATCAGCAGTTCCTACTATCTTTTAGGGTTGTTGTGGTGGATGCTTTTAACTTCCCTTATATTGACTGGGACTTCCATGGTGCCAGAGGCTTGGATGTGGAGAGCGGGGTGTTTCTTAGGTGTGTCCAGGATGTATTTTTGAAATGATATGTAAATAGTCCAACTAGAGAAGGAGCCATACTCAACCTGGTACTGGGGAATGAACCTGGCCAGGTGATTGAAAGTTCAGTGGGGGAGAATTTTGAGAACAGTGACCATAATCCTGTACGTTTTAAGTTTTTTTTACTTTATGGACAAGGATAAGAGCAGTCATTGGGTAAAGGTACTACACTGGGGCAAGGTTAACTACCACCATATTGGGCAGGAACTGGAGAATGTAGATCGGGCGTGGCTGTTTGAGGAGAACACCACATCTGTCATGTGGGAATCTTTTTAAAGCCAGTTGATTAGAGTTCAGGACCAGCAATACTCCTGTGAAAATGAAGGATGAGGATGGCAAGATTCAGGAACCTGGGATGACAAGGGAAGTTGTGAGCTTAGTCAAAAAGGAAAAAGAGAAGCATTTTGTAAGGTTTAGGAAACTGAAGACAGGCGGACCCCTTGAAGAATATAGAGAAAGCAGGAAAGAACTTAAAAGAGAAGCTAGGAGGGCTAAAAGAAGCCGGGACATGTCCTTGGCAAACAGGATTAAGGAAAATCCGAAAATCCATCAAATTAGAGTGAGGAAATTTTTCCTGGTTTGCCTTCTTATTTGTTTCTGTTTCTGTGTTTCGTGGGTGCACAAAATTGTAATGTTTCCACTATGAATATAAACTGTCAGCACTGACCTTTCCTAAATGCCAGGAAACTCCCCGTTCAAACAGCAGAGAGTTCACTCAACTTTGCCACCTTGCTGGTTGCCTCTTGCGTTCATGATACCATTTTTTCCTTCTGACCATGCTGAAGAAGTGCATCTGGATCCTGTAAAGGAAAGAAAAGGAATTTGGTGGATGGAGGAAGAAGCTGGATTGCAAAGAAAGAAAACCCCCACAGGAAGCAGTTAACATATTTTACAGAACCTTGCACACAGTCCATCTCTCTGTCGTTCCAATGTTGGCTATTGCAGGGGGAAATGTAATATAAATTACAAATAGCCAGGCGCCCTTCAAAAACACAATTATTGATTAAAGTAAGGAACAGTGCATGAAGAGAAAGGGTTAGCTTTCCGCTACTTGCTATTATTGTCTGGCCCTCTGGCTTAATGTTCCCTTCCTCCTCTTTCACTCTTGCTGTCTGTCTTTTTCAAATCTCTGGCCAAACACTTTATGTGGAATCATGGATTAACATCCATGAGCCGTAGCAAGGGAGCAGAAATGAACTCCTGACCCAGTTTGGACCTCCTTGTGTATGGCTTGGCCCTTTACCGTGTCCCTTGTGTACTTGTTGCTATCGTCTCAATGAAGAAAGCGAGAGAGAGTTCCGACAGAATATGTTTCCTTTATGATTCCAGTTCCCTTAGTTTCCTGAATTGAGGAGAGAGTTGGGGGGGAGGGGGTGGTGCGGTGCAGGGAGGGTGGTAGGAAATAAAAATGGAGCAGCTCTTCCATAAATCTCCAGAGGGCCCTAGATGTTGCACTTCAGCATTAGTTATGTCAAGGTTAGTCTTGACTGGTGTTAGAGGCCGAGGAAATCAAAATGACAGCGAGAGACAGAGCACGTGCAGAGTTCTGTAAAATAGGTTAACTGCTTTCCTGTATGTGTGTTTTTATCAAATTGGGCTCTTTCCTCCATCGAACAAGTTTACCTAGTTTGTTGAGAAGCAAACCTTTGAAGGTGATCAGTTAGAGAAATTCGCATTGAGAGCTCAGGATCACCATGGCAAAGTGACAACAGTTGAGTGAACTTCTCTCCTGCTTGTGGGCGAAGCTTGTTGTTACAGCTGCTAAAAAAGAAACTTGTGATCGTCCTTTTTTGTTGATTAGTATATTTTTTTTCCCCTCTTTTTCTTGAAGGCCTGGCTGCAGTTCCTCCTCATGTAAGGAGGTGCCTTTTATTTGGAGGGGGTGAGTTTGTGTGTGTGTGTGTGTGTGTGTGTGTGTGTGCGCGCACGTGTCTGCGCGTGTGTGTGTATCTGTGTGCGTGCGCGTATGTGTGTCTGTGTGTGTGTGATTATTTCCCTAGTTGGACTTCAGTCTGGATGCACTGGACACACTGGTTAGAGCCAGATCTTTGACTATCCTCATTATCAGATCCTTGAGAGCCATCATCAGAAATTTGGGAGCTTCGTGCATCTGGGATAGACTGATTCCTGTTGAGCAAAACTTCATTCTGAGAGTGGAGTCTCCCATAACATGGAATCTTGATGAGGTGCAGAGGCTATCTGACAGCAAAGTGACAAGGCAGAGACCATTGCTAGTTGACAGGGTTCCCATGCAGGAACGTGTGCTGCTGACACATAAAGTTCTGAGTTCAAATATCACCACAGAGAATTGAACATGTAACCAGCCTGAGACTCCAATGTAGTATTCAGAGAATGCTGCTCTGTCGCATGCAATTCAACCAAAGCCCCATCTGCCCTCTCAGGCCTTCTTGTAAAAGATGTCATTTTTTAAATTCATGTGTGGGATGTGGGTGTCGCTAGCTGGCCAGTATTTCTTGCCCATCCCTAGTTGCCCTTGAGAAGGTGGTGGTGAGCTGCCCTCTTGAACTGCTGCAGTCCTCCTGCTGTGGGTCGACCCACAATGCCATCAGGGAGGGAATTCCAGGATTTTGACCCAGCGACAATGAAGAAGCGGCGATATATTTCCAAGTCAGGATGGTGAGTGGCTTGGAGGGGAACTTGGAGGTGGTGGTGTTCCCATGTATCTGCTGTCCTTGTCCTTCTAGCTGGAAGGTGCTGTCTGAGGATCTTCGGTGAATTTCATGGTAATATTTTGAATAACAGGAGAATTATCTTTGATGTGCTGACCAATATTTATCTCTCAACCAGCAGCATTGAAACAAACGACCTGACCACGATGGCATTGCTGATTGAGCAAACTTGTATACAAAGTGCCTACTGTGCCCTCTGCACCACGACTGTGACTACACTTCAAAATGTATTTTGTTGGCTGCAGAGTGCTTTGGAATGTCTACAAACACAGGCCCTTCTTTCTTTTCACTAGCCCAGAATCTTCATGACCAGGAGGACCTGCAAATGGTCAGATGCAAGAACGGCTGCTGGCTGTTTTTCCCCTCTCCCCTTGTGATATTAGCCTAAGGGCATCTTAAAAGTTCTGTCATTCAGGGTGAGGTCAGCTACCGCCATGTAGGCTGCATGGCCCAGTTCAAAACGTCTCTACAGAGCAGACTTACCTGACTGCAGCTTTGTGGAGAAACTGGAGAAGCTGGGCCTGTTCTCCTCAGACCAGAGAAGATTAAGCAGAGACTTAATGGTGGTGTTCAATGTTCCATTGTATGAATTAACCTTAAGTATCTACAGGTTTGGGGTTGGGGCTTTCAATGGATCATGATTTATGCACACATATAGAAGCCCCCCGCTTTAACAGGCTAACCTTTAGGTTAGTTCATTAATACCCAAAAAGACCATCCGGAGACATCCTGGCCTCTAACAGGCCCAGGCAATAGTGACTGAGTGGGCTGTTTGCACCAACAGCCTGTCTCTCTTCTGTCATTATGTCTGTGCCCAGTTGTCCCAGGAGAGGGAGCACATATTGTCTGCTCATCAGTTTCCAGGATTCTGTGACCAGTGAACACCGTAGGGGATGGAGTGCATCCTCACTTCTTGCATTGTGTTCTAATTTAACACATTTCCTTACTTATTAATAACTTATTATTCACTTCACAGGCCCCCTTTTAACATGTTGACTATGAATTAATTTGTTAATTGATTAATGGTCAGCCAAAGCTGTATGAAGGGACTTATTGACACCAGCGGTAGGCTGCAGTTTTAGAAGGTGTACATTTCTGACCTTTTAAACTTTTTGAATAAATCTAAAACCAAGTAAAGGCTGACTTTTGGTAGATTTCAGAAACTGGTTGGAAGAGGTTTAACGTTCCACATATTGATTGGTTGAGTGTGTGCACACAGTGAGAGAGGCCAGGAGAACCTTTGGCAGTGGCTAGCTGCAGCTTTGTGCACAGCCTACAATGTTTATTCAGTGAGCGCTTCTTGACAATGCGAGTCAGGGTTTGGACAGCACAACATCCAGGCTGGTCTCGGTGACCCCACTCTCACCCAAGTGGCTGGACGGGGACCTTGGCCAGTCTGGGAACTCTTGCAAAGGACCCACTGTCACTGGGCGAGGTCCACCTGGTCAGGCATCTCCAATCGAGAGTGATTTCTGGTCGCTGACTCCTCCTGTCATTGGTCAGTTTAACTATCTGGGGTAGTGTGAGGAAGTGTGTGCCGCAGAATGGGTTCTGGAAGTGATTGCATACGGGCAAGCTGGGCTTGATATAGACCTTCTACTGTCACTGGCTCATTGCAGTTACCCTCCTGACATTGTAAAAGGGCAAATGTGGCTTAGGCATGGGAGCGAGGGGAGGGGAAGGTTTTCAGAGACAAGCTAGCGCTAATACAGATTGATGAGTTGGCTGCATATCCATCTGTTTGGTGAGGATAGTTGGGTGGCGTATTGAGAGGTAATATTCTGCATTTGAGTATGTGACGACCAGAGTGCCTGCAACCCAGCAAGGTTATGTTGGTGCCAGAATGTACCGAACACCACAGTGAGGTCAAGAAAATTTGTCCCTGTTTGTAATTCCTTTAAAAGCTGTTTTCCAGAACGTGAAACAAATAATTAATTACTTGGTGGAGAAATTATGGAGAAACTGTTTCCAGAGCGACACAGATTTAAGGAGCTGGGCAAAAGAACCAGACGTGACATGAGGCAATGTTTTCTTAGTCAACGACATGTTGTGAGGGCAGTACCTGAATAGGTTGTGAAATTCGGAGCTTTGGAAAGGGAATTGGATGAGCACTGGGAAAGGAAGCATTGGCCAAGCTTTTTTGGGGGAGCAGAACAGAGATGAGGATGAATTTCTTCTCTCAGAGGGTGGTGAATCTGTGGAATTCTTTACCGCAGAGAGCTGTTGAAGCTGGACTGTTGACGATGTGGTAGACAGATTCTTAATCAGTGAGGGGGATTGAGAGGCATGGGGAAAAGGCAGGAAAGAGGAGTTGAGGATTGTCAGATCAGCCGTGGTCGCATTGAATAGCAGAGCAGACTCGATGGGCTGAATGACCGATTTCTGCTCCTATATCTTGTGGACTGGGACAAATGGGGAACTCTTTCAATTGGCTGACAGAGGCTCAACAGACTGAATGGTCTCCCTTTGTGCTGCACCATTTTATGATTCCCTGCAGTGCAGGATCCTTCCAGATTAATGGGACTTGCAAGCATGGGCCATAAATTACTGAAGGGTTAAGAATTACACTTTGCATTTCAGCTGCAGGAGATAGTCAGATTCTGAAACCATTCAGCTTGATTCACAGAATGTGCATCGAGATCAGGTCAGATCCCACATCACCTGAAGGTATAGAGAATTTATAGCATCTTCAGCGTGAAGTAGAACCTTTCAATTATGAATCCCACTGCATTTAATCGACTGGGGAAGGAGAGAGTGTGAGTTCCTAGCTATAGACTCCCTACAGTGTGGAATCAGCCCCTTTTGCCCAACAAGTCCACACCGACCCTCACAGCATCCTACCCAGACCAATTCCCCTATAACCCACCTAATCTACACATCCCTGAACATTACGGGCAATTTCTCATGGCCAATCCACCTAGCCTGCACATCTTTGGACTGTGGGAGGAAACCGGAGCACCCGGAGGAAACCCACACAGAGACACGGGGAGAATGTGCAAACTCCACACAGACAGTCGCCTGAGGGTGGAATCGAACCCAGGCCCCTGAAGCTGTGGGGCAGCAGTGCTAACCACTGAGCCACCGAGACGCCCATATAGCATTAGGAAGTGCTTAATTCTAACCTGTACTGATTGTAATTGCTGCAAATTAGATTTTTTCCTCTATAAAATAGACATTAAAATCCTGAACAAAACCTATGAGTATTTCACATTCCGCACTTATTTTTGCTAATTCAGTTTATTTCTTGAATTTTTTTTTTCTAATTCCTGCCCCTTTCTCTGTTTTTCTCTCTCTTCCGCCTCCCCCAGTCTAAATCCTCTCATTGTCCCTCAGTCTGTCCACACAGAGTGAATTATCCAAAGATGTGCGGGTTAGGGTGGATTTGCAGCGCTAACTTGTCCCATAGTGTCCAGGGATGTGCAGGCTAGGTGGATTAGCTATGGGAAATGCAGGTTTACAGGGATAGGGTAGGGGGGAGGGTCTGGCTGGGGTGCTGTTCGGAGGGTTGATGTGGACTCAATGGGCTGAATAGCCTGTTTCCACACTGTAGGGATTCTGTGATTCTGTGATTGTATCCTTTCCTTCCTTCAGATTTGAATTGCTGTTGATCTCCAATTTTGACCTCTCGAGAAATTTGTTTTGCCATTCATATCAATGGGACCTAATCTCACCGCTGTTCGCTTAAATCATTTCAGTTACCAAACTGGATCACTCAGTCTCTTTCTGTCTCACTTACTTATACCTACTCTTTCTCTCTTTCTCTCAAACCCATCTGCTGGCTTGCTCTTGTGCCCTCTCTCTCCCTCTGTCGTACCTGGTGTCTCAATGACTCTCTCCTTCAATGACTCTCTCTTTTACCCTCTTTCCCTCTCTCACCCATATCCTCTGTCTTGCCTACTGTCTCTTTCACCTGCTGTCCCTCTCTTGTGCCCTCTTTCTCTCTCTCCCTTGCCCCCACACCCTCACACTCCTAATTCTGACACACTCACATGCCCACTCTCATTCACAGTACTTTCTCTGATTGGTAATGGGGTTGACACATTGCTCCTTTCTTTTCTGAGGTGAGACATTAAATCCAGCTGAGATCCTGCCTCTGCTGGATAGAAGGGATTTGAAGTGAATCAAAACGGGAACAGAGTGACCAGAGAGGAATGGCGTGAGTGTGGCACTGACTGGCCAACAGTTTGACCTGAGGTTGTTCTCTGTGAGACCAAACAGGGGACGGTAGTGAGGTGTAATGGTAGTTTTTCTAGTCCCCAGAAGAAAACAAACAGGTTAGTTGGAATGGCAGAAATAGTCGCCAACCTATAAGTGAGGCCAGTTAGAAACAGTTGATCCTGAAGGTCAAGTAATCATAGCATCTCCAGGCTGGAATTGGACAACAGTGGTTGTAGCTGGTAAGTATTATTGAATGGAAACAGTCAACGCTGGTTTTAATTTGCCAGTATTATGAGATAGAAATGGTCAGCACTGGTTTGAATCAGTCAGTGTTATGGAATGAAAATAGAACATAGAACATAGAACAGTACAGCTCAGTACAGGCCCTTTGGCCCACAATGTTGTGCCGACCTATTATCCTACTAAGATTAATCTACCCTGCATACCCTACATTTTACTATCCTCCATGTGCCTATCCAAGGGTCACTTAAGTGTCTCTAAAGTATCTGGCCCCACTACCACTGCCGGCAGCGCATTCCACACGCCCACCTCTCTCTGCGTGAAGAACCTACCTCTGACATCTCCCCTATACCTTCCTCAAATCACCTTAAAATTATACCCCCTCATAATAGTCATTTCCGCCCTAGGGAAAAGTCTCTGACTATCCACTCTATCTATGCCTCATCATCTTGTACACTTCTTCTAAGTCACCTCTCATCCTTCTTCGCTCCAATGAAAAAAGCCCTAGCTCCCTCAACCTTTCCTCATAAGACCTGCCCTCCAGTCCAGGCAGCATCCTGGTAAATCTCCTGTGCACCCTCTCTAAAGCTTCCACATCATTCCTATGAAGAGGTGACCAGAACCAAACGCAATATTCCAAGTGTGGTCTAACCAGAGTTTTATAGAGCTGCAGCATAACCTCACTGCTCTTAAACTCAATTGCCTGCCAATGAAAGCCAAGTCAATGCTGGTCAATGCAAGTCAATGGTCAATACTGGTTTTAATTAGTCAGTACTATGAGCTGGAAATTGTCAACACTGCTTGTGACTGGGGAATCAGCGTTATGGAAGTGGTCAA
>JAHRHZ010000036.1:129966-157084 GCA_024137785.1 Ginglymostoma cirratum
CACTGCTTGTGACTGGGGAATCAGCGTTATGGAAGTGGTCAACACTGGTTGTGATTAGTCTTTGTCATGAGTTGGAAGCTGTCAATGCTGGTTAAAATAAAATCTGTTGTCACCCTGTTTTATTATCTCATTCGAATGTGATTCATTAAAAGATAATCAGCAGACCTACACCTAACAAATGAAGACAGTGTGTATTGGAATGGTGTGCGCAGTCCTGAAACACAGTTTAAGAAACTGAAAGAGAGAATCGCTGATTGTAGGTTAAAAATTTGAACCCATTACTGGGTCAACACAGGTAAGTTAGATGTATCTATGCAGTTACATTAAACATTTCATAAATCGTACAAAAAAACTTTGCAAAATTTAAATCTCATCCAATTCACCTTCAGGAAATGTTGTTTCTTGTTGAATTGTGCGTTTTATTGGAGATTGTGTGTTTTATCGGAGCATTGTTGGCGGAGCCAGTATTTCTTGCCTGTCCCTAGTTGCCCTTGAGAAGGTGGTGGTGAGCTGCTGTCTTGAACCACTGCAGTCCATGTGCTGTAAGTAGACCCACGATGCCATTAGGGAGGGAATTCCAGGATTTTGGCCCAACGACACTTAAGGGACAGTGAATGTTGTCCCATTCTCTGGACTTGGACCTTGAGCTTGAGATGGCAAGTGAAGCTTTGGTAGTGAGCAGAGAGAAGAAAAGCTTTCAGCAAAGTTTAATTGAATTCAGCACATCAACAAAAGCTCCTCCAGTAAAATTACTGAACAGTCTCACTTGAGCTGAAATAAAGCAGTAATGCATCAGCGGTAAGGAAACAGAAAGTTCCCTGCAGTTCTTGTAGCTTGTTGGAGACAGAAACAGAGCTCACCTTTCGAGTCCAGTTTTGTTTTGAAGAAGAGTCATAACGGACTCAAAATGTCAACTTTGTTTCTCTCCACAGAGGCTATCAGATCTTCTACATTTCTCCAGCAATTTCTGATTTTATTACAGCCTCTGCAGTACTTTGGGCTGGATTTTACCATAAATCTGGGTGACTTTGGGCAAATTTCGTGGAGGGTTTCTCCCAGCGAGCCCTAGCAGTTTCTCAATCACCTCATCACCTCATCACCTCATCACCTCATCATGCCCCTGTGGCACCCAGCCTCGTTGTACCCTCCATCTTCCTGCAGGTAGGTAGTACTTGGCACTGCCAGGGCCTCGTGGGTTGTGCTGGAACTGTGGAACTGCCCTTCACAGCTCCTGTCAATTTCCCCTGACACTGCTGCTGACCTTCGGTAGACCAAGGTGAGGGATATATTCCATTCTGCTTTTGTGAGCCTTGGTTTTTTTTCTTCTATTCATGTGTGGGATGTGGGTGTTGCCAGCTGGACCAGCATTTATTGCCCATCCCTAGTTGCCCCTTGAGAAGGTGGTGGTGAGCTGCCTTCTTGAACCGCTGCAGTTCACCTGCTGTGGGTTGACCCACAATGCTGTTAGGGAGGGTATTCCAGGATTTGACCTAGCGACACTGAAGGAACGGTGATATATTTCCAAGTCAGGATAGTGAGTGACTTGGAAGGGAACTTGGAGGTGGTGTTCCCATGTATCTGCTACCCTTGTCCCTCTAGATGGAAGTGGTCGTGGGTTTGGAAGGTGCTGACTGAGGATCTTTGGTGAATTTCTGTAACGCATCTTGTAGACAGTACACACTGCTGCTACTGAGCGTCGGTGGTGGAGGGAGTGAATGTTTTTGGATGTGATGCCAATCAAGCGGCTGCTTTGTCCTGGATGGTGTCAAGCTTCTTGAATATTGTTGGGGCTGCACCCATCCAGGCAAGTGGGGAGTATTCCATCGCACTCCCGACTTGTGCCTTGTAGATGGTGGACAGGCTTTGAGGAGTCAGGAGGTGAGTTACTTGCCGCAGGATTCCCAGTTTCTGACCTGCTGTTGTAGTCACTCTGTTAATGTGGTGAGTCTAGTTAAGTTTCTGGTCAATGGTAACCCCCGGGATGTTGACAGTGGGGGATTCAGTGATGGCAACACCATTGAATGTCAAGGGGCGGTGGTTAGATTGTCTCTTATTGGTGATGGTCATAGCCTGGCATTTGTGTGGCATGAATGTTACTTGCCACTTGTCAGCCTAAGCCTGGATATTGTCCAGATCTTGTTGCATATGAACATGGACTGCTTCAGTATCTGAGGAGTCACGAATGGTGCTAAACATTGTGCAATCATCAGCGAACATTCCCCCCCCCACCAGCCTCTGACCTTATGATGGAGGGAAGGTCATTGATGAAGCAGCTGAAGATGGTTGGGCCAAGGACACACCCTGAGGAACTCCTGCAGAGATGCCCTGGAGCTGAGATGATTGACCTCTAACAATCACGACCATGTGTTAGGTATAACCCCAACCACTGGAGCGTTTGCTCCCTGATACTCATTGATATTCTAGTTTTGCTGGGGCTCCTTGATGCCACACTCGGTCGAATGCAGTCTTGACATCAAGGTCTGTCACCCTCACCTCACCTCTGGAATTCAGCTGTTTTGTCCATGTTTGAACCAAGGCTGTAATGAGGTCAGGAGCTGAATGGCCCTGGCAGAACACAAAACTGGGCGTAACTGAGCAGGTTATTTCTGAACAGGTGCTGCTGGATAGCACTGTTACTGACACCTTCCATCACTTTACTAATGATCGAGAGGAGACTGATGGGGCAGTAATTGGCCGGGTTGGATTTGTTCTGCGTTTTGTGTACAGGACACACTTGTGCAATTTTCCACATTGCCAGTTAGACACAGTGTTGTAACTGTACTGGAACAGCTTGGCTAAGGGAGCGGCAAGTTCTGCTGGAATGTTGTCAGGGCCCGTAGCCTTTGCAGTGCCCAGTGTCTCCAATCGTTTCTTGATATCATGTGGATTGGCTGAAGACTGTTATCTGTGTGGTATCTGTAATGCTGGGGACCACAGGAGAAACCGAGATGGATCATCCACTTGGCACTTCTGGCTGAAGATTGCTGCGAATGCTTCAGCCTTATCTTTTCCACTGATGTGCTGGGCTCTTCCATCATTGATGGTGGGGATATTTGTGGAGCCGCCTCCTCCAGTGAGTTGTTTAATTGTCCACCACCATTCACGACTGGATATGGCAGGATTGTAGAGCTTAGATCTGATCCGTTGGCTGTGGGATCGCTTATCTCTGTCTATCACTTGCTGCTTTTGCTGTTTGGCATGCAAGTAGTCCTGTTTGGTGGCTTCACCAGGTTGATACCTCATCTTCAGGTATGCCTGGTGCTGCTCCTGGCATGGCCTCCTGCACTCTCCATTGAACTAGGGTTGATCCCCTGGTTTAATGGTAATGGTTGAGTGGGGGATATGCCAGGCCATGAGGTTACAGATTGTGCTGGAGTACAATTCTGCTGCTGTTGATGACCCACAGTGCCTCATGGATGTCCAATCTTGAATTGCCTGATCTGTACGAAGTCTGTCCCATTTAGCATGGTGATAGTGCCACACAACACGATGGAGGTTGTTCTCAATGTGAAGGCAGGGCTTTGTCTCCACAAGGACTGTGCGATGGTCATTCTTACCGATACTGTCATGGACAGATGTAACTCCAGCTGGCAGATTAGTAAGGATGAGGTCAAGTATGTTTTTCCCTCTTGTTGGTTCCCTCACGACCTGCCGCAGACCCAGTATAGCAGCTATGTCCTTTAGGACCTGACCAGCTCGATCTGTATTACTGCTGCTGCGCCATTCTTGGTGGTGGACATTGAAATCCCCCACCCAGAATACATTTTGTGCCCTTGCTATCCTCAGTGCTTCCTCTAAGTGTTGTTCGACATTGAGGAGTACTGATTCACCAGCTGAAGGAGGACGGTATGTGGTAAGCAGCGGAGGTTTCCTTGCCCGTGTTCAGCTTGAAGCCATGAGACTTCATAGGGTCCGGAGTCAATGTTGAGGACTCCCAGAGCAACTCCCTCCCAACTGTATACCACTGTGCCGCCCCCTCTGCTCGGTCTGTCCTGCTGGTGAGACAGGGCATATCCAGGGATGGTGATGGTGGTGTCTGGGGCATTGCTTGTACGGTATGCTTCTGTGAATATGACTATGTCAGGTTGTTGCTTGACTAGTCTGTGAGACAGCTCTCCCAATTTTGGCACTAACCTCCAGATGTTAGTGAGGAGGACTTTGCAGGGTCGACAGGGCTGTTTCTACCGTTGTCTTTTCCGGTGCGTAGGTTGATGCCAGGTGATCCGTCCAGTTTCATTTCTTTGAGTCTTTGTCACAATTGGTACAACTGAGTGGCTTGCTAGGTCATTTCAAAGGGCAATTGAGAGTCAACCACATTGCTATGGGTCTGGAGTCACATGTAGGCCAGACCAGGTGAGGGTAGCAGATTTCCTCCCCTGAAGGGCGTTAGTGAACCAGATGGGTCTTTCCAACAATCGGCAATGATTTCATGGTGATCAGTAGATTCTTAATTCTAGACTACTTTTTTTTAAACTATTGAATTCAAATTTCAATCATCTGCTGTGGTGGGATTTGGACCGGGTGTCTCCAGAACATCAGCTGGGTTTCTGGATTAATAGTCTAGCGATAATACCACTTGGCCATCGCCTACCCCATGAGCAACAAAATGCGTGGTAAGGTGAAAATTCCAGTCCTTCATTTAACATCATCCAACTTTGTGATGAGCTTAGTTTCAGAGCCCCTTTCCCCTTCCCCATTTCTGAGGAAGGGTCCCAACCCGAAACGTCAGCTTTCCTGCTCCTCTGATGCTGCCTGGCCTGCTGTGTTCCTCCAGCTCCACACTGTGTTACATCAAACCAAATAGCTGATTGCCCACTGAGGTGGAGCAAAGCCCCATTCAAAGGTGCATCCCCAAGATTTCTGTCCATTATTCCAGCGAAGATCAATCCCTCAACCAACAATAGTCTGGTCTTTTGTTTCATTCCTGATTGTGGAATCTTGCTGTGTGTATTTTTTTTTTTGGACTGCTGGCTTTCCAATCTTGCAACAGTGATTATGCTTCAAAGGTTATTCAATTTTTCTTCCCCTGTCTTCGTGGGTTTCCTCCGGGTGCTCTGGTTTCTTCCCACAGTCCAAAGATGGTGCAGGTTAGGGTGGATTGGCCATGCTAAATTGCCCCATAGTGTCCAGGGATGTGCAGGCTAGATGAGTTAGCCATGGGAAATGCAAGATTCTAGAGGTGGGTGGGATGCTGTTGGGAGGGTCAGTGTGGACTCGATCCTTCCACACTGTAGGGATTCTGTGAATTGATGTGAGAAATGCTTTAGGCTCTCTGCTTCGTTTTCCTAACGATTGTTAATTAGCAACATTTCACGAGTTTATGAAACTCATGTTGTTGGTCAGACTCATGTTCCCGGAAGCCGTGGCCTTTCCTGGATTGAAAATGGATGGGAGGTGTGGGGAGGGGCTGGTAGCCTATCTACGAATTGTAAAGTATATGCCAACAGCACAGCTGTGGAACATTAATAGCCCCAAAGAACGGTTACTTGTCTAGAAGCTTTTCCAGAAGTGGGCCAGTGCTCATGGAAGCAATAGAGCCACATCTCTCTTGTTGAGGGTTGCCAAGGGTTACGATTGAAAATGGCAGCTTCATGGCTGCCATTTTGTTTCTGTTGCCTGTCAGCATCTCTCCTGATGCCCATCCGTACCCAGGC
Source organism: Ginglymostoma cirratum (assembly GCA_024137785.1). NCBI lineage: Eukaryota > Metazoa > Chordata > Chondrichthyes > Orectolobiformes > Ginglymostomatidae > Ginglymostoma > Ginglymostoma cirratum. The sequence continues at coordinate 135,621 of JAHRHZ010000036.1, forward strand.
ACGGTGCAGGGTGTGGGAGAGCTGTTTGAAAACGTTAATGGGACCAAACAGGGTAGATACTGAGAAGCTAAATCACTTGGTGTGGAGAGAGAGATCAAAGCTCAGGAGACGTAATATTAAAATTAAGAGGTAATACTTAAAGGGGGAAAAAAATTGGGATTTTTTTTCACTCAAATGGCAGTAGAAATCTGGAATTCTTCTTCTTGGAAAGGCTGAGGAAGATGCTGGAGCTTCTGAGATTGAGATTGCTAATATTCCAGGAAAACTGAATAAAATGCAGATTGGCTGTGAGTTAATTGAGTGATATGGTGTAGGCCGGGAGGTTTGTATGGCCTCCTGATGTGCTAAACAACATTAGGGGAATGGGCCTATGGTCTCTGGTTTAGAAGCGTGAAAACTCATTTCATTGAATAAAAAAATTCCGACACATTTTTTAGACTTTGTTTCCACAGGCTGGGTTTTAGGATGAGGGATCTACCATTGGGGATTGGAATGAGGAGGAATTGTAATACTCAAAGAGTTGTGAGTTTTCTACCCTGGAGAGCTATTGATGTCCACTTGCTGGGAATATCCAAGGTGGAGAGCGGTGTATTTTTGGAGGTGGCCATAGGGAGAAAAGGCCAGCAGAGCAGAGTTTGGGTACAAGATCAGTAATGACCTTGCTGAATGGTGCATCTGGCTCGAGGGGCTGAGTGATCTTCTCTGGTCTACTGTTTCAGTTATTGTGTAATTTGCTAATTCTGAGGCAGCTGGGTCATACCGTCATACCTTTAGCCCTTCATGTCTGCTCCAGACAAAAACAACCACCTCACTATTCTAACCCCATTTTCCAGCACCTGGCCCATAGCCTTGTATGTCTTGGCATTGCAAATGCACATCTTATACTTCTTAGATGTTTTGAGGATTTCTGCCTCTACCACCCTTTTAGGCAGTGAGTTCCAGATCCCCACCAGCCTCTCTTGGGACAAAGAATCCTCATGTTCCCTCTAAACTTCCTGCCCCTTCCCTTAAATCTATGTCCCCGGTCTTTGTTCCCTCCATCAGAGGATAAAGTTTCTTCCTATCTAACCTGTCTATTCCTCTCATAATTTAATACCTCTCAATCGTGTCCCCTTTCAGTCTCTTCTGCTCTAAGGAAAGTGACTCCAGTCTGTCCAAGATAACACAGTCTGGAGCTGGAGGAACACAGCAGGCCAGGCAGCACCAGAGGAGCGGGAAAGCTGACGTTTCAGGTTGGGATCCTTCCCCGAAACGTCAGCTTTCCTGCTCCTCTGATGCTGCCTGGCCTGCTGTGCTCCTCCAGCTCCAGACTGTGTTGTCCCTGACTCCAGAATCTGCAGTTCTCGCTACCTCCAGTCTGCCCAATCTCTCTTCATAACTAAAACCCTCCAGCCCAGGAGACATTTTGGTGAATCTCCTCAGCACTCTCTCCAGTGCAAACACATCCCTCCTGCAGTGTGGATTCCAGAACTGTGCAAAATACACTCGCCGTGACCTGAATAACGTTTTATACAGTTCCAGCACAACTTCCCTGCTCTTAAATTCTCTGCCTCAGCTCATAAAGGCACGTAACACATATACCTAGTTAACCATATTATCCATCTGTCCAGATACCTTAAGGGACCAGTGTAGATATGCATCAATGTTCCTCTGGTCCTCGGTGCTTCCCAGGGTCCTACTGCTCACTGTGTATTCCCTTGCCTTGTTTGTTCTTTTGTGCTGACGGGTACCTTCCTTAGGCACATCCGTGTTTCCGAACTGGGGCCCCCATTTTGTAAGTGGAACCATATCTGGGCATTGACGGTCCAGACACAACAAGGAACCCCAGGATGAAGCCCTCCATTGATCTCCTCGGGGGACTTGGACCGTATACTTTGCCTTTTGTGATGTTGCCTTCCAAGCCCAGTCAGGCTGGGAGATAACCATCGATTGTCTTACTGAGATGTCCCCCTTACAAAGGAACCTGAAGAAACTGGGATAAAAGCACAGACTGAAAGCAAAAAAAAAACGACATTTACAGTTTGGGACCATTTTGTTTAAGTGCGTGGCTTAAAATAGCGCAGCTGGAAATATTTTGTTTTAGTGGAATCAGCAGTTCTGATAATGAAACTGTGCAGACAGTTCGGTAAAAGGTTAGGGTTGTTAACAACAGATGGTGCTAATATTAGACAGACTGTTCGAAGGAAATTGGAATTCTCAGTGTCGTTTAAGAGTTGCTTTACCTCCAGACTGAACCTCAGTGGTGCATTTAATGCACGTATTATGCTTTTTAAAAATTACTTTGTTTGAGAATGGCATGAGTTAGATGAGAACGCCTGGTTGAATCTAAGCTACAAGCCATGTTCCTGTCACTCCTGAATTTTACTCCGCTGCTTATAGAGTGTGTGGAGGGTGCGCCTCTTGGCGAGATGAAAGGAAATTTTAAACTTTTGCACCCCTGCAGTTAGGAGTGCACTGGTTCGGCAGTCATACACACATTGCAGCTTTCTCTGAATGAATTACAGGCCTAGAGTCCGTTGCTACTCCAACAACCGCCTTCCTCCCCCTTTCCTTTCAAGAAAATGGTGCATTTGTAGAGTGCCTTTTGCAGTGGCCCAAAGAGTTGCGTAGACAATAAGAAATGTAACCCCGGCAGTCACGTGGGAAGCACAGCATTTTAATGGCTGGCCCCCACAAAGAGCTTTGTGACAATGACCAGTTCCTCTGATTTTATGACAGAGTTGTAGAACTTTTATAACATGGTCAGTGGCCCTTCAGTTTACAATAAAAACCGAAAGAACTGCGGATGTTGTAAATCAGGAGCGAAAGCAGAAGTTGCTGGAAAAGCTCAGCAGGTCTGGCAGCATCTGTGAAGGAGAAAACAGAGTTATCATTTCGGTCCGGGTTCTGAGAAAGGGTCACTGGACCCGAAACGTTAACTCTGTTTTATCCTTCACAGATGCTGCCAGACCTGCTGAGCTTTTCCAGCAACTTCTGTTTTTGTGCCCTTCAGTTTATTTTGTCTGCGTCAGTCATCAAGCAGCCATCTGTTCTAATTCCATTTTCTCGACCCATAGCCTTGTAATCGCTGAAAATTCCCATTATCCCAATGGTCCCCGTTAACAGTTATTGATTCCCTCAGGCTGACCTTTCACCTATTTCTTTGTCTGTCCCACTGTTTACCCTCTCCCCATCTCCACCGATAATTTTACTCAACCCCTGCCCCCGCCACCCCTCATCTTCAGGGTACATGCCAACCTTTTCCCAGCTACTATCAGTTCTGAAGAAGGGTCATTGGACCCGAAATATTAACTCTGCTTTCTCTCTCCACGGATGCTGCCAGACCTGCTGAGTCTTCCCAGCAGTTTCTGTTTTTGTCTTTGTTCCTGATTTCCACCATCCACAAATCTTTAGTTTTTTTAAAATGAAATTTCAAGTGCTTGGAGTCCTGGTCGTAGAGCTGTACAGCACGGAAACAGATCTTTTCGTCTAACTCATCCGTGCTGACCAGATATCCTAAATTAATCTAGTCCCATTTGCCAGCATTTGGCCCATACCCCTGTAAACCCTTCCTATTCATGTACCCACCCAGATACCTTTTAAACATTGTAATTGTACCAGCCTCCACCACTTCCTCTGGCAGCTCATTCCATACATACACCACTCTCTGTGTGAAAAAGTTGGTCCTTACATTCCTTCCAAATCTTTCAGCCTCACCTTAAACCTATGCCCTCTAGTTTTGGACTCCCTAACCTGGGGAAAACACCTTGGTTATTCACCCTATCCATGCCCCTCATGATTTTGTAAACGTCTATAAGGTCACCCCTCAGCCTCCGATGCTGCATTGAAAGTAGCCCCAGCCTATTCAGCCTCTCCCTATAGCTCAAACCTTCCGACAACATCCTTGTAAATCTATTCTGCCCCCTCTCTCGTTTCACAACATCTCGAAGGTTCCTGCTTCAACCACCCACCTTAGGGTTAGGGTTCTGAGTTCTGGATTCCCACCACCCTCTAGGTCAAAAATATTTCCCTCAAATCCACTTCAAACCTCATGCAGTTGACCTTTAACCTGTGTGCTGGTTACTGTCCCCAACATTCAGGGGAAAAGTTTAACTCTATCTATCCTGTTCGTGTCCCTCTGAACCTTGTACATCTCAATCAAAACTCTCCTCAGCCTCTCCGCTCAAAGGCTAACAACCCCAGTCCATCTAATCTCTTTTCACAGCTGAATCACTCTAGGCCATATCCTGGTGAATGTCCTGTGCACCCACTCCAGTGCAGTCACTTCCTTCCTATAGGTGTACAAAATGATCAGAGGCATAGATAGAGTGGACAGCCAGAGACTTTTTCCTAGGGTGGAGGTAGCTATTATGAAGGGGCATAGTTTTAAAGTGAGTGGAGGTAGATATAGGGGAGACGTCAGAGGTAGGTTCTTTACTCAGAGAGTGGTAGGGGCGTGGAATGCATTGCTGGAGAAGGTAGTGGAGTTGGCCTCATTAGGGGCATATAAGCGGCTATTAGACAGGCATATGGATTATAGACTAAGGTAGGGGTGGAGGTTAGATAGACCTTAGGTTTAGGGTAAAAGTTCGGCACAACATTGTGGGCCGAAGGGCCTGTACTGTGCTGTACTGTTCTATGTTCCATAGTATGGGGATCAAAATTGCACACTGTACTCCAGCTGTGACCTAACTAATGTCAAGCTCTTGACTTTGAAGAGCTCTTGCTCTTCTATTCAGTGCCTTGACTAATGAAGACAAGAGTCCCCGATGCCTTCTTAATCAGCTTACTCACCTGCTGTTGGTTAAGGGAAGAATATTGACCCAGATACCTGGAGAAAAAGGTTTTGGGAGGGGGTAGTTCTGGTTGCAGATGAGCTTCAGTTGATTTCCTCATTTCAAAGGCACCCCCTCCAACAGGGAAAGCCTCCCTCTGCACTGCCTTGGAGTGTCAACCTGGATAAGACACTAGTGTGTCAGAATTGGGGCTTGAACCCACAGCCTTTGGGGTGAGGTTGTTGCTTAACGTGTCATAGCTCGTAGTTTTAGAGCTACCTCCTAATCTGTTGGCATTTTCTGGCAGATGTTAAGACTCCAGGACTTGGGACGGCATGGTGGCTCAGTGGTTAGCACTGCTGCCTGACAGCACCAGGGACCTGGGTTCGATTCCACCCTCGGGCAACTGTCTGTGTGGAGGTTGCGCATGCTCCCCGTGTCTGTGTGGGTTTCCTCCGGGTGCTCCAGTTTCCTCCCACAGTCCAAAGATGTGCAGGCTAGGTGGATTGGCCATGCTAAATTGCTTGTAGAGTCCAGGGATGTGTAGATTAAGGGAATGGGTCTGGGTGGGATTCTCTGAAGGTTGGTGTGGACTTGTTGGGCCAAAGGGCCTGTTTCCACTCTGTAGGGATTCTATGATTCAGTAACTTGTCCAAATACCAACGTCCAGTTCGGTGATGGAGCTCATGACTGGCCATGCTGAAGCTGGGGTACTGTGGGTAATGTTCATTGCTCATGTTATTGGAATAGCAATCCAGAGGACAGGACTCCAGGCACCACAGAACATGAGCCTAATCTTCCAGGATCTGGATAATTGGAGACTGCAGGTATAACCAGCAGTGCATGTGGGGATCCTGGGAATATCCGGAAGTGCTGAGCTACATGGGAATTTCTCAGGAAGTTTCAACTCACAAAGGGTTTTTCACCTGACCACAGGGCCTTCCACAAATGTCCCTGCCTCTGTTAGAGTCAGAGACTTTAGATTGCTCTGATGAACTAATAATTAGCCAGGAAAGTTTGGACAGGAAGAAACCCAGCTGGATGTCTGGGAAGCTCCGGAACCAACAAGATCTAAGTACCCTCAATGTGATGACTCATGCTCCCCCAATCCCTCCAATATGGCTACTCCCCCACTCCTCATTAGCCCACTAACCCACCTCCATCCATCTTATACACTTCACTCGCATGTCACACCCATGTGACCTAACTTTGCACTCAACCTACCCACCTACTAATTCACTCTGTCACACTCTCATCTGTCTACTTCCATCAACATCAACAAACGCTGTACGTTTAAGCTTGCCACTCACCTGCGAGTGCCATAAACAGTGTAAGGGTTTGCGTGTCTGCCTTTGCCCCTCACTCTATACTGCTTTAAGCAAATTCCCTGCTGGATCTGTATTCCACATTTTAGATACAGGGAGGTGGTTTCCTCTTCTGGATGACTCAGCCCGAGACTCACACTAACCATTTAAGACAGTGATGGGGAGGAATGTCTTCTCTCAGAGGCTAGTGAACCTGTAGAATTCTTTACCACAGGCGGCAATCGAGGCTGGGTTGTCAAGTATATTCGAGGCTGAGACAGGCAGATTTTTAAACAGCAAAGCAATCAGGGGTTATGGGGAAAAGGCAGGGAAGTGGAACTCAAGCTTATCAGATCAGTCACAATCTCAGGGAATGGTGAGCAGGTTCAGTGGGCTGAATGGCCTATTTCTGCTCCTATCCCCTTATGGTCCCAGGTTGTATTTACGTTTGCCCTTCCTTTCTCTGGAGGTGCCGGTTAATCTCATTAAGTGCCTCTCTGAAGTTGCCTGTCTGAAGACTCCACTTCTTTGACCTGCGGCGTTTTCCGGAAAAGATCGGGCCTTGCCCTGAGGCCTACATCAGACACCGTCTCAGCGCAGGAAGTCAAGTGGCTCATTGGTTTAATTTCTCCTGCGATACAATTCAGCAATGGGTTGACTTAATTTCCGAATCAAATCCATCTGGAGAGGACAGCTTATAAACACCAGAAAATCCTTTCCGTTTGAGTATCTTCATGCCTTTAGGGAGAACACTCTGACCCTGGATAGATTCTTGCGATGAAAGTTTACTTCACAGTTGAGTCACTTGGAAGAGGACCCAGCCCAGAGGGGTGAGAAAGAAATGAAGACATGATTTGTGTGCGAATATGTTTTTCGTAAATGTTTGCTAGAGATAATATTTCCTCACATGATTCTCTTGGCTAGAGAAGGCATTTCTATGTTGGTTTTAAAATGCGGTGTTGTGTTGCAATCGAACTCTTTAATCTGAGGGCCTCAAAATTGTGAAATATCTTGCCTTCCATTTCAACTCCTCCCCCCCTCCTGCCCCACAGGCTTTTATCAACCTCAATTCTGCTTCATAATTTTCCTCTCTGTTGTGCGACCTCAGTAGCTGTCCATCAGTACCATAGTTCCTCAATCTTGAGTCAAGAGGTCATGGGCCCGTCCTCCTAGTCCTGAGATGTAAGCACATCAATCTTTGATACTACAGCAAAAGCACTGAAGGGAAGAATGGCCTTTTGGACTAGACTGCTCCGTATCATTGAATCTAAACAATCAAGATTACCCAGATTCCTGGTTAAAATATTCCCCTCACCCAGTTTGCCAGAAAGTAGATTAATTGCTATTTGTTCACTGCTTCTGAATGCTTGCTGTGCACAAGTTAACTGTCCTCTTTGCAGTGACTAATAACCTATTAATATGTATTTAGCCTTGGAACTTTCTTGGATGACTCAGAAACAGGAGCATAGGATGGGCGGCATGGCGGCTCAGTGGTTAGCACTGCTGCCTCACAGCGCCAGGGACCTGGGTTTCATTCCACCCTTGGGCGACCGTCTGTGTGGAGTTTGCACATTCCCTCCATGTCTGCGTGGGTTTCCTCCGGGTGCTCTGGTTTCGTCCCACAGTCCAATGATGTGCAGGTTAGAGTGGATTGGCCGTGGGAAATTGCCCACAGTGCCCAGGGATTTGTAGGCTCAGTGGATTAGCCATGGGAAATGTGGTTATGGGGAGAGGGTAGGGGGCTGATTCTGAGTGGGATGCTCTTAGGAGGGTCAGTGTTGTCTTGATGGGCCAAATGGCCTCTTTTGCACTGTTGGGATTCTATTTCGGATCAAGAGTAGGTCAGTTGGCCATTCAAGCCTGCTCTGCCGTTCAGTAAATATGTGGCTGACCTGGTGTGTTCTCAGTACCACTTTGCTTCCTGTACTCCATTCTCCTCGACCCTCTTGTCAGTCAACAATCGATTTAACTCAATCTTCAATAAATTTAAATTTAAACCTGGCCTCCACCAGCTTCTGAGGAGACAATTCTGTTCTATGTAGAATGGAACCAGACGGACTAGTGGGTGAGAGATAAAAGGTACTGCAGATGCTGGAGAATCCGAGATAATAAGCATGGGGCTGGATGAACACAGCAGGCCAAGCAGCATCATAGGAGCAGGAAAACTTGACGTTTCGGGCCTAGACCCTTCATCAGAAATGGGGGAGGGGAAGAGGGTTCTGAAATAAATAGGGAGAGAGGGGGAGGCGGATAGAGGATGGATAGAGGAGAGGATAGGTGGAGAGGAGGCAGGCAAGTCGAAGAGGTGGGGATGGAGCCAGTAAAGGTGAGTTGGAATGCTACCACTAATCCTCCTTCCTGTTCTTTGTAAAATGAACCTCATGCAAGTTAGACAGGTCCAGGTGGAACGCCACAACAAAGACAAAACCAAACAGTCTGAAATATATCAAAATTAAATCACATGTCATTGTCAGAGGCAAACATCACTTTGCACCACACGACTTACCTCTGAGGATTCGGGACAAGTTCACCTCTCACCTTCCGTCCAGTCTCGACTCAGAGTAGGTGTCCTAGTCCCTGGAGTGTGATTTGAAGCCACAACCGTTTGATTGTGAAATGACTGTGTCACCCACTGAGCTGGGCTGACCAATTACTCCTTCCACCCATTAAAATAAACCTGAAATAAGGTTGAACAGCCCCAGATGGAGCACCGTGACTCAAACATCATTAAATGGTTAATGGAGAGCTATAAAAAGTGAACGGACACCTATCAAATCAAAATAACATTCTCCGGGGTGTTGATGCAGTGCCTACTGGTCTCTAAACACCAGTATTGTGCCAGGGGGCATGTAATGCTCCTTCTCCTGGGCCCCCAAGTGTGGACGTGACTGTTGAAAGTGGGGCAAATACTCGAGAACCATGACACCCCCCCCCCTCCTGGACCATTGCCTGGATGTACTAATGGCTATTATGGCCAAGCCCAGGAGCAGGCCCACGAGGAGTGCCCTTTGACCTCCCCATCCCTCCCAGGGTGCCCTGGGCCTAAGGGCCTGATTGGTTAACAATGGTGGAAGATGAGCCACGAGTGACTACTAACAATGGGACACACCTATCTAAGCCACAAGGAGTAATTTATTTCATGATGGTCACACATGGTTTGTTACACGTAGTTACTAAGACTGTCAGGAACCAGGGACAACGTATCTGAATCCATCAATATCTTGAGCTGGATTCATCATTGTATACCCAATTCTGTATGATATCATCAGAATGGGTGGAGCATAGTGCAGTCTTCAGCACTAACTCTTTCAGAACCATAAACAAGAACACAGACCCTCTCAGGGAAAGAAAGTACTCTTCATATCTGTTGTGAAGGGAGACCTCTTATTCTTAAACCGTGACCCATGGTTTTAGCCTCTCCCCGAACAAGAAGAAATATCCTCTGGGTATTCTCCATATCCAGTTCCCTTAGACTGTATATATCTCCGTGTAGTCAACTCTCATTCTTCTAAACTCCAATGGGGCAATATGGTAGCTCAGTGGTTAGCACTGCAGCCTCACAGCACCAGGGACCTGGGTCTGATTCCACCTCTGGGCGACTGTCTGTGTGGAGTTTGCACATTCTCCCTGTATCTGCATGGGTTTCCTCCGGGTGCTCCGGTTTCCCCCCACAGTCTAAAGATGTGTAGGTTAGAGAGATTGGCCATGGGAAGTGTGGGGATGGGGTCTGGGTGGGATGTTCTTTGGAGGGTCAGTGTGGACTTGATGGGCTGAATGGCCTGCTTACTCACTCTAGCGATTCTATGATTTAATGGAATCAGGCCCAACCTGCTTTTTTCTTTCTTCATCAGCTGAGACCTTCATCCCAGAAATAGTTGAGTGAACATTCTCTGATCTTATCTCGGTATTAGATAAATGCAAGGTTTTTTTCCTATTCATCCTTTTCTTCTTCCTTTTATTTTCTTCATCTTTTAATCTTTTCGGTTTTAACGGTGTCGTTACTATGGACCTAGGTTTCTCAACGACAGAAATTCGAAGGGGTTTAAAGTTACTTGACTCCTGTTTTGTAGCCTGGGATTGCAGCATTTAACAAAATAACCTTGTGATAAGACTTTTGGGTTCACCACAGGCAGTAATGCATTACTCCATCCTATTTGACTCGCTTTGCTAGCACAGGTAAGATGTTAAATTACTCACTGCTGATGTCTTACAGGAGAAAGAGAAGAAATACATGCTGCCGCTTGACAACCTGAAGTTACGTGACATAGAGAAAGGATTCATGTCAAGTAAACACATCTTCGCTCTCTTCAACACAGAGCAGAGGTATGTCGTCTCAGTCTGTAGTTACTCCAGTGGCTAGTGGAAGGGCGATGAGACTGGACAGTGTCTAACCTGAGGGAGCTTTGGGCTTCCCCCATATGACAGGCCTAGATTGAGTGACAGGTAGGACTTCCATTGAGCCTTGCCCCATCCACCCTGTAGAGGAGATGCCATGGTCATTGGTCTGTTTCATGGACACAGTCTCCTCAGTGTCAGCCAATGGCAGGAGAAACACCTGGCTGTTAACCATTGCGATGTCACGTGGCTGAGAGCTTCATGAAAGTCTACGCCCAATGCATCCAACATCTGGTTGAAGGGAGGACTCAGAGGGAGGTTAGGGAGATCCATAGAAAGAGGAAAAGCATGCTCCATCCAAACCGGTGAGCTGATGGTTTTCACAGCCAAGTTTCATAATTAGAAAGAAATTATTTATAATGATCACTTTCTTTTGAATATTAACCTTCACTCATATTGGCAGTGTGGTAACTACAAGGTGGTAGTGTGGTAACTGTAGGCTTTGGAAGCGGTTCAGAGATCATGTGTGGGAGCTAAACGGGCTGTGATTGTGAATCTTTCAGTTACTGGATTTCTGAAAGACTCCCTTTAGCTGTAGTTGAATGTCACAAAATACTATGTTGCTCAGACCTTTGATTATAGGATTTGGGACGTCATGTTGAGTTTGTACAGGACATTAGTGAGGCCTCTTCTGGAGTACTGTGTCCAGTTCTAGTCACCCAGCTATAGGAAGGATATCATTAAGGTGGAGAGGGTTCAGAAAAGATTTACCAGGGTATTGCTGGGAATGAGGGTTTGAGTTATAAGGAGAGGCTGGATAGGCTGGGACATTTTTCCACTGGACTGTAGGAGGTTGAGGGGTGACCTTGTTCAGGTTTATAACATTGTGAGGGGTCCTAAGGTGAATGGCAGGTGTCTTTTTCCCAGGGTGGGGGATTTCAAGACCGGGGACATATTTTTAAGGTGAAAGGAAAAAGATTTAAAAACACAAGGGGCAACTTTTTTACACCGAGAGTAGTTGGTGTGTGGAATGAACTTCCAGAGGAAGTGGTTGGTGCAGGTACAGGTACAATGTTTAAAAGGATAAGTACATGAACAGGAAAGGTATGGAGGGATATGGGCCAGGAGCGGGCAGGTGGGACTAGCTTAGTTTGGAGTTCTGTTTGGCATGGACTGGTTGTACTGAAGGATCTGTTTCTGTGCTGTATGACTCAATGACTATGGTATCATTCATTTTTTTAAATTCCATCATAGACTCGTAGAACAATTTGCAGCACAGGATAAGACCATTCAGCCCATTGAGGCAGTGCTGGTGTTATGTGCAACCTTTTCTGTTTCAGCTAAGAGGGGAATTGGAGCATGAAGCTATTCCACAAAAGTTTCCAGGCTTGTGATTTTGCTGGGGGCGTGGCACTGACTTCACGAGACTGGGCAGAGAGCTTTGCAAGATTTGTAAGGGAATCTTTTTGCTGTCACAGGATGTGAGAGTGCAACTCAGGACGCTGTTTGGAACCTAGCACTAGGTGGGTGATGGGGGTTGAACATCGGTGGCAGTGCAGGGAGACCACTGAGACTGACTTCCAAGAAATAATAGGGAAAAACCCGTCGCTGAGGTTCTGCACAGATGCTTACCGCACTCAGAATACAGTCACGTATGTGCTGTTTTACACAGGCTTACGCTGCTGTTTAAAAATGGCCTTAAAGAGACTGCAGAGAGAGATGTAACCTGAGCATGTGGAGGACTTGGATAGAATTTCACTGGTAAACATTCCTGCCTCAGCAAGCTAGCACAACCAAAACCCAATGGACCAAAACACCCGTGTTAGTTTCCTGTCTACACCATTCAGATGGATTTGCTTATTCTGAGACGCTAAATAACAATGTTAAATTATTCCAGACAGGAATCTGATGTGTAATATAGTGCACTATAAATAATGTATATAAGGGAAATTAAGTCTGGTTCGCCCTCTGTTATAATCCTGAGATGCCGGTATCTCTGCCTTGTCAGTACATCTGACATAAAAGGAATTTCTTTAACGCATGCTACAAGCAAAGGTTTATATTTGTCACAGTGTGGTCTAGAGAGCGTCAGTTCTGGACATCACCTTGACAATGATAGCATAGAATTTATGATGATACAAAAGATCTTTTACAATGAAGGGTCCATCCTTCAGAGGAAGGTTCTGTGCGGGGAATGAGCAGTAGTTGGAGAGGCCACTGATTTGTTTTCTTTATGGAAGTAAAACCCACCAGAGATATAACCAGGGCTATAGCGAGTGCTAGCAATGTTTTGCACTTTTTCTGATGGGGTTAATAATGGGTTAAATGTTTAGGATCATAACGAAGGCACCGGGAGCCTGGGTTCCATTCAGATTTGGAATTGTTTGCAGCTCTGTGCCAGCCGGGACATCGGGAAACATGCACTGGATAAAGAGGAATGCAATTAAAGTATAGGTTGCATCAGCAACAATGCTGTAGGCACGCACTGGGCTCTCTCATCAAAGCAGCAACCATGCAAAATGGTGCTAAATTTTAACATGGCGCCGGGGTTGCGGGGGAGACATGACTGAGATGTATAAAAATATGAATGGGTAGGTAGGGAGGAATCTTTTCCCCTCAATGGAGGGATCAGTGGCTGGGTTGGGGGTTGCTCGGGGAGGGGGGTGTAAAATTAAGGCAAGGGGCCAGAGGTTTAGAGAAGCTGTGAAGAGGAGACAATGGCCTAGTGGAATTGTTAATCCTCTGGACCTAGGTAAGGTCTGGGTACCCGGGTTCCAATCCTGTCATGGCAGATGGTGGAATTAAGAGTGTAATGATGACTGCAAGTCCACTGTTGATTGTTAGGAAAAACCCATCTGGTTCAAACATACATATGAACGTAGAACAGAACAGTTCAGTACAGGCCCTTTAGCCCTTGATGTTGTGCCAACCTATTACCCTGGTTCACTAATGCCCTTTGGGGAAGGAAACTGCCATCCTTACCTGGCCTACATGTGACTCCAGACCCACAGCAATGTGGTTGACTCTTTGCTGGCCTAGCCAGGGGCACCCTCATCCTGTGAATGAATTTTTTAAAAAAATTGACCCAGAGGGTGGTGGGAATCTCGAACTCACTGCCAGCAAAGACAGAAGTGCTGATAGCATTTAAGAAGTGTTTAGATGTACACTTGCAATGCCAAGGCGCACAAGGCTGTGGGTCAAGGGATTGGAATGGTTAGGTGATTATTTATGACTGGTGCAGACATAATGGGCTGAAGGGCCTTTTTCTGTGCTGTCCTATGACACCATTGTTCAACTTGCAGCTTCCAGCCTGTATAAATACCGACAGCACTTTGCTGCTGTCACTTCCAATTTCTGATACCCCCAAATGTGTAGTTCTGGGTCGGTGATCCAGGCCCTAGGGGTTTAGGTTAAGCTGCTTCATATGAGTTAGGCTGAAGCAGGGCTAATCCTTCAGGTGTGATGAATTGTGTACTGTGAGGTAGGACCCAGTCCATTTCCAATGGCAACTGGCTTCTCAATTTCATGGACCAAACAGCCAAAATCAGTATCGGCTCAACTATGAAATTATAGCCCTTTCTGCAGTAATATAAAATAAAGAACTGCAGATGCTGGAAATCTGAAACAAGGACAGAAACTGCTGGAGAAACTCAGCAGGTCTCACGGCGCCTGAGGGAAGAGAAACAGAGTTTATATTTGTCACAGTGTGCTCTAGAAAGCGTCAGTACTGGACATCAGCTTGACAATGATAGCATAGAGTTTATGATGAGTCCAGTGGCTCTTCATCAGTCCTTAGTTAAGCCTGTGTTGGTGAAGAATCACTGGCATTGTAGCTTTGAGGAAAAGGTTTTACTGCTCCAGCCAGACTCACCACCAAAGCCCTGGGCAGCTATCGCCTAGAACAGCACCAGCTTCCGTGGCCTGAAGTTGTTGTGAGGCCTGTAGCTTTGCTCCTCAGGACAGCATGGCAGCTCAGTGGTTAGCACTGCTGCCTCACAGCACCAGGACCTGGGTTTGATTTCACCCTCAGGTGACTGTCAGTGTGGGGTTTGCACATTCTTCCTGCTCCTATGATGCTGCTTGACCTGCTGTGTTCATCCAGCCCCATGCTTGTTCTCCCTGTGTCTGTTTGGGTTTCCTCTGGGTGCTCCAGTTTCCTCCCACAGTCCAAAGGTGTGAGGGTTAGGGTGGGTTGGCCATGCTAAATTGTTCATTATGGGCAGCCTGGGTGGATTAGCCATGTGAAATGCAGGGGTTAGGAAGGGGGCTGGGATACTCTTCAGAGGGTTGGTGTGGGCTGAATGGCCTGCTTCTTCAAAGTAAGGATTCCAGGAACTTTCCCCTCTCTTTATTCAGTGCGGCTCATTTCACTCTTTGGCAGCATCTTTCTTGAACCCTCCTGCCTAACAGATGAACATTCTGGCTCGTTCTCTCAATGCCATTAGAAGTTAAAAAAAAGTTAGAACTCCCTCAGTATGTGCAGCCTCTGATCCCAACCCCTCATTATATTCCCAGTCTGCCTCAAACTGTGGCTTTTCTGTGTTTGCCCCCCCCCCCCCCACTCCTCCCCACATCCCAACCTCATCTTTTCCTACAGGAATGTTTACAAGGATTACAGACAGCTGGAGCTGGCTTGTGAGACCCAGGAGGAGGTGGATAGTTGGAAAGCTTCATTCTTACGGGCTGGTGTTTATCCAGAGAGAGTCGGGGTATGTGTCCTCATATATATATACATACATATAACATATCTATATATCAATTCGTCTGTATATTCAGATGGTTGTGTCTGTTTAACGCATGTGAACATATAGTACATATGGATCCATGTATAATATTTTTAAAATATTATATATTTATTTATACATTCATATTTTATATAATATTTTAAAAATATCATATTTTAATTTATATATTCATATTTTATATATTTTTAAATATATTTTTATTTATATATTTCATATTTTATATAATATTTTTGAAATATCATTTTTATTTATATATCTCTATTTTATATAATATTTTAAAAATATTTATATAATATATATTTGTGTTTATATTTACAATGGACTTGTCATAAAGAAGTCTGCGTTGGTGTGTCAAAATGTCTCAAAAATCTTAATTTTGAAGATAGTTTTCCAAAGGCTTGAAAGACTCAGGAAAAAAAATCAAGACGGTATCTTTTTTTTTTCTGAGCTGGAGGTTTGTATTTTCTCCTTTCAGAGAACATCCAAAGTTTTTGAACTGTGCTGCCAGGATTAATTAAAATAAAGGGGAGAGAGAGAGAGAGAGAGAGAGCTCAGAGACAGAAAGAATTTCCAGTCTCAGCTGTGAGCTGGTGTAGTGGGTCTAAATAGCCAGGCAGTGGCAGCATTGAGCATCCTGGGACCAGACACTGATGGTTTGGCCAGTGGGAGGGAAAATGGTGGATGAGTCATTCCTGAGTATTTGTGTGTATTTTCTGTTGCTCCTCCTCCTTTTCCCTCATCCAAGGCCAGTTCTAGCTGCAGCAAGAGTCCAATAACAATTTCAAGCGACTGATTTATTTTCCCTCTGTGATGTTGTTGGCAGACTATTTGACTGTGGGGGCATCACGGCTGAGCCACTCTCCGTCCACTCCCACCTTCCAGCAGCAACCTTTACTGGTTTATCCTTTAGTTTGTGGTGATATGGGAAGAAGGGAACCATGCTGAGCTTTGGTAGAGTTCCCGAGCTGTCACTTTGCCTTAACTAAGCACAGACCTTACTGTGAAACATTTACAGCTCAAAGCTGAGAGCAATTAATGCTAAATTAGTGTGTTAGCTATAGCTCTCTCACCCCCATGTGTTGCAAGTTCCCACTCGTTCCGGTCTCCACATAATCCTGAGTGATGCTTCATCGCGCCTAACTGAAGGGGTGCTGCATTGTTGAAGGTGCAGTCTTTTAGATGAGACATGAAACCAAGACCCCTCTGCTCTATCATGGTCATAATGTCAGTGTAGCTTTAAAAGAGATGGCTAGCTGCTGATATACCTTTAAAAGTAATAATTGTTTATCATAGTCATAAACGTCTATTGTATCTAGAAACATAGAATAGAAAATAGCAGCAGTTGTAGGCCATTCAGCCCTTCGAACCTGCTCCTCCATTCAGTATGATCACGGCTGATCATCTAACTCAGTCCCCTGTTCCCACTTTGTCTCCATACTGTTTGACCCCCTTTAGCCTAAAAAATATTTTTAACTACTTCTTGAAAATATTCAGCGTTTTGGCCTCAATCACTTTCTGTGACAGAGAATTCCACAGGCTCCCCACTCTCTGGATGAAGACATTTTTCCTCAGCTTAGCCAGAAATGGCCTACCCCTGAAACCTTAGACTGTGACCCCCAGGATCTGAACTCGTGGGTCATTGGGAACGTCCTTCCTGCATTTACCCTGTGTCTATTCCCATTAGAATGTTATCTTTCAGTACCATGTTATCCATGGCTCATTTATTGTGTTACGAGGGATAAATAAGCATTGCCGAATCAGGTAAAATATCATGCTGGGGGCAAAATGCTTTCTCTCCAGTCTGGTCTCTGAGTTGGTTGCAAAAGATCCCTTGCCATTACTGTGTAGCAGAATAATGGAGTCTCCCTGATATCCTGATCAATACTTATCCCTCAGCTCATACCTGTAAAAACAGATTAACTCTTCATTGTCATATTGGGATCTTGCTGTGCACATCGCAACAGTGACCCACATTTCAGAAATTCTTCAATGGCTGCGAAGAGCTTCGAAAAGTCCTGAAATTGCAAGAGACGTGACATGAATGCAAATTCTTCCTTTTCTTTAGTCGATGGAGACAGTAACCTGAAGGGGGGACATCTTAGGGTGGGAAGTGTAATGTTAACATTGTCCAAGCCCTATTTTTTTGCTTTTACTTCAGAATTATATCCTCCATTTGTTTATTGACTGACATGTAATTTGTCGGTGGATTGGAATGAGGGAGTGAGCCTGTTAGAGCTCTTGACTCCGCGAGCAATCTTCCCAAAATCCTCATACCTTGGGACCACTGTCAAAGTGTCTGGAGTGATGGCAGGACCGCACTTGACAGGGAAATAATTTAGCTTCAGTCAGACCCTCTGCCCAGGAATTTACGTGCAAATATTTGCCAATCATGAAACCCCGCACCCAGCCAAACTTCCCACCCCCTCCCACAGTCTCCCGTGCGGCCCTCCCTTTCTCTCATGTCAGATGATGTTGCTGATTGAAATCTGGCACGTCCCTGTCGAATGCTTCAGTCTGGGTCTCCCTGCACAATAGGAAACAGATCATTCTTTCCATGAGACTCCGTTACTTACATCTGGTATACCACAGTCCCATCCACATCACTATTTCATTACAGCACAAAGACCAGCAGTAAACAACTATGAAAAGGCCTGACTTTCCAGTTATATTAGTTTTTTTTTGAAAGAAAAATAAGCAGATAGCGCACACACGCACGACTTAGATTAACTGAAAACAGAGAACATTGAAAATGAATTGCAGTTTTGTTAGCTTCTGACAGAGAAAGACAGGATGGGACTTAACTGGCCTCTTTTGATAAAAGCTTCCATCCAACATTTTAATAGATCCCTCTCTCTTTCCCTATATTATCTCCCTCTCTTTTTCTCTCTTTCTTCCTCTCTCTCTTTCTCTATCTCTTCCTGTCTCTCTTTCCCTATATTTATCACATCCATCTATCTATCTCTTTTACTCGCTCTTCCTCTCTCTCTCTTTTACATTCTGTCTCTCTTTCCCTATATATATCTCTATCTATCACTCTACCTCTTTGTCTCTCTCTTTCTTTCTCTCACTTCCTTTCTTTTTTCACTTTCTCTATCCTTTCTTTCTCTTTCTCCTTTTTCTCTAGCTCAATATATTTATTTATTTTCGCCTATTCTCTCCCTATTTTAAAGAACTCTTTTTCTTTATCGCTTTTTATCTCTGCACCTTCCATGCTCCATTGTTGCCTGTTGGAAAGAGATGGTGGAGTGTTAATAATGTCACTGGGCCTAGCCATTTGGAGGTCTGGGCTAATGTGTTGGGACCACAAGTTCAAATCCTATCATGGCAGCTATTAGAATTAAATTTAATTCATAAACCTGGAATTGAAAGCTAGTTGGAAAGGTTGACTCTGATTGGTCAAGGTATTGTCCTGAGGAATGAACAAGTATAAGAAGAGCAGTTAGCAGTCGTATTAAGGTAAAGCAGGTACAATGCTGTTTGCTTTTTGCAGGCAGAAAGAACTGCCTGGTGTAAATTTAAATGAAGGTTGGCAGTTAATTGTCAATCATCATCAAACTGTGCATTCTCTAAGGCAATGCCTCAGCCAATCACTTTCCAACTAATCAGCACTCTCTGCTCAAATGGTATAAAATGCATTTCACCCTTACATTGATATTCTTGTGAAATGTCCTGATGAGTGCAAGACAAAATGCTTCGACAAAACGGGTCTTTTTTTTTGGAAATACACAAACACTGGATGATGTTTCATTTCCTTCCTTTCTCTAGTCTGTCTGATTTATACCTAAGATTTCAAATAACTGATGATATTGCTGAGAGGGGCTCTTATGGTGAAAGAGTGAGTGGGGTTACAATGGTAAAAGCCCAAGGTATTTCAGTAGCTTTGACTTTTAACTTACTGCAGTGTGCCTGGTCAACCAGCAGAGCAGTAGCAGTGTGTACCACCCACAAGGTGTACTTCGGCAACTTACCCAGGCTTCTCCAACAGCCAAACCCTTAATCTCTCCCACCTATAACGAAAAGGGCAGCAGATACATGGGAGCGCCACCCCCTGCAAGTTCCCCTCCAACCCACTCACCTTTCTAACTTGGAAACGTATTGCTGTTCCTTCCGTCACTATTGCTGGGTCAGGATCCTGGAACTACCAGCCCTTTGGGTGTAGGTGCACCATGTGGACTGGGGTGATTCAACAAGGCATGGGTTCATCACCGCTTTTCACGGGAACATTCCAGCCAGTGATGCCCACATCCCATGAACAAATTAAAATATAACTCCCCGATTATGTCATCAGTCATTACAGTTCAAAACCAGTTTAAAAACATCCATAACCCAGGGAGATCCCAGGTCGGACCCGAAACCGTACAGTAACGACCCAGATCCCTCATTTCTATTGCATTTATTGATCTCATGGAAGGGAACAGTTATGGGCCAAGAAGGGGATAATCATTCAAGGAGCTGCCTCCCAATTGTTGACTTCTGCTCAAATGTGCAGCCGTCTTGACACTAGGGGAGAATGGCATCATGCATTGACAGTGATGCTATCCATAGTCAAATAGTCTCAAGCGTGGTAGAAACAGTCGTTTGTCACACTGAGCATCCGGAAGTGAGGGAAGACAGCTGACAGGACAAAGTGTTGTGGAATCTGAACAACAAGGATCCCAGTGGAGTTGCCCGCACTCCTTGTGAAGGGTTTGGTCTGAATTTGATGCAGCAGTCCTGCAATTTAAGCTTCGTTTTATTTGATGGGGTGAACTGTGATTTTTTAAAAAAATCTGGCGCCTCCGACAATGCTGTGCTTTACCTTGCGATTTTATTTTCTTTCCCCTAATTGCTAAATGAGTGACTAATTCACTTAATGGTTTTTTTTCCCTCCTTGTATCGATTTAATTTGCATCACCTTTGACCCAGGATAAAGAAAATGTAAGTAGGTTCATCTGTTTCCAGAAACACTTCATTTCTCTGATATGGAACTAGAGTCTTCCTTTTTGCTTCCAGTTTCAGAGTCTCTTCTGGTTGGGTTCCTTCTTTTCCGCAGCATTTCAGTCCCCGTTTTTGCATGATTTAAATTTGCATGACTTTGAACCATTCCTGTTCTTGTTTTGTACTGTTTTTGGCACTCGTTTGATATTTGACTGTGAAGCCCAGCCTCTGATTTGCTGCATGGCCAATACATAGTGTGTGATCTTTTCAGATGTGTTCTTTGACTCTACTGTCTATCATTGATGTAGAACCAGTGTTGTCCAATAGAAGTTGCTGGCTAGCCATACAGTGGCAATATTAACTACTGATTTTAGTTAAAATTAAACGACCTATATACAACGACAGTACATGTGTTTATTTACTTGGCAAACTTCTGCTGTTATTAAGTGACCCGGGAAGCACGGTAGACACGACAATTGTAAAGCCTTATCTTGATTTTTCAACATACCACTCAGCACACCAAGAACTTTGGCAGAGATAACAAGGCGTGGAGCTGGATGAACACAGCAGGACAAGCAGCGTCAGAGGAGCAGGAAAGCTGATGTTTCGGGTCTGGAACCTGAAGAAGGGTCCAGACCCTGAAACGTCAGCCTTCCTGCTCCTCTGACGCTGCTTGGCCTGCTGTGTTCATCCAGCTCCACGCCTTGTTATCTCAGCTTCTCCAGCATCGGCAGTTCCTACTATCTCTTAAAGTTTGGCATTTGTGCAAACGTGACAGCTGAGGTCCTACATCAGTTTGCGGTGCTGATTACTCAGCTTTAGACTTACATTTCAGAAACCGAGGAAGATTCATGCAGAGATAAAAGGTACTGCAGATGCTGGAGAATCTGAGATAACAAGCATGGGGCTGGATGAACACAGCAGGTCAAGCAGCATCATAGGAGCAGGAAAACTTGACGTTTCGGGCCTAGACCCTTCATCAAAAATGGGGGAGGGGAAGAGGGTTCTGAAATAAATAGGGAGAGAGGGGGAGGCGGATAGAGGATGGATAGAGGAGAGGATAGGTGGAGAGGAGGCAGATTCATGCAGATTCTCCAACTGGCCACACCTGGCTGATGGCCAATGTATTGGATAATGCTGATATTGTGTACTCTAGAAATGGACTGTCCTCTGTAGCAGATTCCTTTCTACTTTCAAAATCCGAAAGGACTACGGATGCTATGAATCAGGAACAAAAACAGAAGTTGCTGGAAAAGCTCAGCAGGCCTGGCAGCATCCGTGAAGGAAAGAAAAAATCAGAGTTAACGTTTCAGGTCCACAGAAGGGTCACCTGAACGTTAGCTCTGATTTTTTGTTATCTTCACAGATGCTGCCAGGCCTGCTGAGCTTTTCCAGCAGCTTCTGTTTTT
>JAHRHZ010000036.1:162084-173139 GCA_024137785.1 Ginglymostoma cirratum
AGGGAGAGAGGGGGAGGCGGATAGAGGATGGATAGAGGAGAGGATAGGTGGAGAGGAGGCAGACAAGTCGAAGAGGGGGGGATGGAGCCAGTAAAGGTGAGTGTAGGTGGGGGGGGAGGGAGGAGATAGGTAAGTCCAGGGAGGACGGACAGGTCAAGGGGGCGGGATGATGTTAGTAGATAGGAGATGGGGGTGTGGCTTGAGGTGATACATCGGGGAACCAAGCGGAGGCTTGGGGACCGCTTTGCAGAACACCTGCGCTCAGTTCGTAACAAACAACTGCACCTCCCAGTCGCGAACCATTTCAACTCCCCCTCCCATTCCTCAGACGACATGTCCATCCTGGGCCTTCTGCAATGCCACAGTGATGCCACCCGAAGGCTGCAGGAACAGCAAATCATATTCAGCCTGGGAACCCTGCAGCCCAATGGTATCAATGTGGATTTCACAAGCTTCAAAATCTCCCCTCCCACAACCGCATCCCAAAACCAGCCCAGCTCATCTCCACCTCCCTAACCTGTTTTTCCTCTCACCTCAAGCCACACCCCCATCTCCTATTTATTTCAGAACCCTCTTCCCCTCCCCCATTTCTGATGAAGGGTTTAGGCCCGAAACGTCAAGTTTTCCTGCTCCTATGATGCTGCTTGACCTGCTGTGTTCATCCAGCCCCACGCCTTGTTACCCCTTTGTGTGCTAATGTGTTACCTTCAAATTTACATGCTGTTACCTTCTCACACAGCATCTCTCTGCTCAGTAACTTCTGTTAGCTCTGTGTCTCCCAATGTGAAATTCTCAGTGTAGTGTTCAAAAGGCTTCGCTCCTCTCCTTGTTGAGGAAGTGATGGCCTCGTGGTATTATTGCTGGACTGTTAATCCACTAAAACCCAAGGAGTGTTCTGGTGCCCTGGGTTCAAATCCTGACAAAGGGAAATTTGTATTTAATTAAAAATCAAATGTTGACCATTGTTAATTGTTTGGGTTGGTGTTATGGGGTGCAGGTGGTGGTGGAAACATTTGGCTCTGGTCTACACGTGACTCCTATCTGCTTTCTGGGCAATAAATGCTGACTTTAAACAAAAATCTCTGCAACTTTCTCCGGCTGGTAAGTCATTCTGACTTCTGTATGCATCTCCTAACCATTAGAGCTCTAGCCTTGCCTACTAAAGAGTAATCCCACATTTACTATGGCTAACCCATCAAACCTGTACACTGTGGGACAAATTAGTCTGGCCTGCACGTCTTTGGACTGTGGGAGGAAACTGGAGCACCCAGAAGAAACCCACGCAGACACAGGGAAGATGTGCGAACTCCACAGAGAGTCACCCCAGGTGAGGCAGCAGTGCTAACCACTGTGCTATCCATGCATAAAGTAGTTGATGGTGGGACCGTTGCGAATCACAAGAAAAGAAATGGACTTATGAGGGGCGTGTGTGGCTCTGCGATTTAACTTGGAAG
Organism: Ginglymostoma cirratum; assembly: GCA_024137785.1. NCBI lineage: Eukaryota > Metazoa > Chordata > Chondrichthyes > Orectolobiformes > Ginglymostomatidae > Ginglymostoma > Ginglymostoma cirratum. The sequence goes on from JAHRHZ010000036.1 coordinate 163,539, forward strand.
GCCTTCATCTGTACTTTGATCTCCTGCGGTCCTTTGTTGATTGGCTGTGATTCAAAAAGTCTGATAGAATTCCTTTGTTTCTTTTCTCGCTCCTAGGTCTCCAACCTCAAGTCCTACACCCCAGAGGAGAGCTCCAGCAGTTCCTCCAGTCAGACCTCTGTCCCGTGGCCCTGCACCAGGACCTCCCCCACCTGCCGGCCCCCCTCCTCAAGGACCCCCGGGTAGCGCGCCACCAATTCCCTCTCGCCCCGGTGCCTCTCCAGATCCTTTTGGGGCTCCACCTCAAGTTCCCTCCAGGCCCAACCGGGCTCCTCCTGGTGTCCCCAGGTAAGTCACGTTCGTATCGGGAATGAGTTACGTTCCAAGGGAAGAGAGGGGGAAGTTGTGGTGATCAGAAAGGCCAGTTTGGACAAAGACATCAGTCATGTGAATTATCCTCTGTAATCAGTGGCCAGCACTTTTTCTTTCAAAAATATACTTTATTCATAGAAATATCTTTGTGTATGCAGTCAGTAAAGCAGTTTGGTTCTGTGCAATATGAAGAAACGAACAAACACTGGAGTTTGACTCTATCCAACAAACAAACCTAAGGCATTTCTTGTACAAGATTATGTTTGCATTTATTTGAGGCATCGGGAGGTCCCGATAACTGAACGGACCCCCTTTTAACTTTGGCAGAGGAACCTTAGACAGCGGTCTTTCCCCTTAGTGGCCAGCATACTTAGATGAGACAAGAGTGAGTTGCAATCATTACTGCTGTTGTGCACCCTACTCAAACCAAGTCCCACTTTGTGTCCTTGTAATTTGGTCTTTGTTAGCCTCTGCTAGTCAACAGTAGCTCAACAGCTCAATATTGGTCAGAGTGGGCTAGTGAACAACTGCTCTTTTTGTCTCTTCAGTCTTTTAGGAATTCAGACCCTCTTAGAGTTATTAAGGAAATTTTTCCAATTGGCCGGTGCACAGTCACTGATCTCATTCTTTTATCAATCGAAGAGGTGTGTCATGGCATTTTATAGGAGTTGGGAAGGAAAAGGTGCTAGTAACCAAGGAAAAGGTGCTAGTAAAACTGATTGGCCTGAAGGTGGACAAATCACCTGGATCAGATGGACTCCGCCCCAGAGTTCTAAAGAAGATCGCTGAAGAGATAGTGGAAGCATTAGTGATGATCTTTCAGGAATCACTAGAGTCTGGGAGGGTCCCAGAGGACTGGAAAATTTCTAACGTGACGCCCTTGTTTAAAATTACAGGCCAATTAGCCTGACCTCAGTCGTGGGTAAGATTTTGGAATTCATTGTAAAGGATGAGATTTCTGAATATTTGGAAGTGTATAGTAAAATAGGGCAAAGTCAGCATGGTTTCATCAAGGGGAGGTCATGCCTGACAAATCTGCTAGAATTCTTTGAGGAAGTAACGAGCAGGGTAGACCAAGGAGAGCCAACGATGTTATCTACCTGGACTTCAAGAAGGCCTTTGATAAGGCACCACACAGGAGGCTGTTGAGTAAGATAAAGGCCCAGGGTGTTAGAGGCAAGCTGCTAGCATGGAGAGAAGATTGGATCACTGGCAGAAAGCAAAGAGTGGGGATAAAGGATGGTAGCCGGTGACAAATGGTGTTCCACAGGGGTCAGTGTTGGGACCACAACTTTTCACTTTGTACATTAATGATCTAGGTGAAGGAACTGTGGGCATTCTGGCTAAGTTTGCAGGTAATACAAAGATAGGTGGAGGGACAGGTAGTTTTGAGGAGGTGGGAAGGCTGCAGAAGGGTTTGGACAGGTTAGGAGAGTGGGCAAAGAAGTGGCAGATGGAGTACAACGTGGGAAAGTTGAGGTCATGCACTTTGGTAAGGAGAATAAAAGCATGGACTGTTTTCTAAATGGGGAGAAAATTCAGAAGTCTGAAGTGCAAAGAGACTTGTGAGTTCTAATCCAGGATTCTCTCAAGGTAAACTTGCAGGTCGAGTCAGTAGTCAGGAAGGCAAATGCAATGTTGGCATTTATTTTGAGAAGACTTGAATATAAAAGCAGGGATGTACTACTGAGGCTTTATAAGGCTCTGGTCAGGCCACATTTGGAATATTGTGTGCAGTTTTGGGCCCCATATCTCAGGAAGGATGTATTGGCCCTGGAACGGGTTCAGAGGAAGTTCACAAGAATGGTCCCAGGAATGGAAAGCTTAACATACGAGGAACGTTTGAGGACTCTGGGACTATACTCATTGGAGTTTAGAAGGATGAGGGGGGATCTAATTGAAACTTACAGAATACTGGATGGCTTGGACAGAGTGGATGTTGGGAAGATGCTTCCATTGGTAGGAGAGTCTAGGATCCAAGGGCACAGCCTTATAGTAAAGCCAAGACCTTTTAGAATGGAGTTAAGGAGAAACTTCTTCAGCCAGAAAGTGGTGAATCTATGGAATTCAGTACCACAGAAGGCTATGGAGGCCAGGTCACTGAGTACATTGAAGACTGAGATAGGTAGGTTCTTGATTGTCAAGGGGATCAAGGGTTATGGGGAGAAAGCAGGAGAATGGGGTTGAGGAACTTATCAGCCGTGATTGAATGGTGAAGCAGACTCGATAGGCCAAATGGCCTAATTTCTGCTGCTATGGTCTTATAGAAAGGAATAGGCAAACACAGGGTAGATACAGTTTAGGGTGAGCGCTCATTCCAAGGTACTGAGCTCACCCAGAAAGGCAAGGCTGTTTCCCCTCATCTCTTAATACCTGCCTTACCCTAATCCCATCCAATTATAATTGTAGCATCAAATTGTATCCCTTGAGTATGGACTACTTTGACCCCATTTTTCCAAGCAGGTATTGTACAGGATCAGGTGGAATACTGAATTTACATCTGGGCAATATTGCTTTATATTGAATTCAATGGAAGGTTTGATGAGGTTGGATGTGGAACAGCCCTGTTCCCATCAGTCACATCATAAATCTCTTTTGGCAGTGCTAATCTCCTCGAATGTTCCCTCCCAAGATGAAGGCCTTCCTGCCATTAGGAAGTTCAAATCTGTCCACCAGCTTGAAGCTGAAATCTGTTTAGGTATCCCACAGCTGTAGTTTATTTAGAGTAAAGTTCCAGATATGTCTGCTCAGGTCTATTGTGTCCTAAAAAGCCAACGACAAGATTTTGACCAAACTGGTGATTAAAGACTGCTGTGAGTGACTGAGAGATCAATGAAAAGATGACAGAAATGCTACCAAGTAGCTACGAGCTGTCAAGGAGGGAGGCAAAGAGGTGACATTGAGTGGATTAGCATTGACTAGCCATGTGTGAGAACCTCAGTATTCAGATCTGCGACATGCAATGCACCAAATGTTTGGTTCTAGTCGATTGGATGGAATAGCAATTCTATTACGAGGCTGATTTGCATCACCTCCCAATTGTTTGTTCCTGCTTTCAGTGTCTGGTTTCCTGGCCAGTATTTAGCCCTTGACTAAGATTATCTAATTAGTTACACTGTGATGTTTGTAGGAGCTTGCTGTGTATAAATGGATTGCAATATTTGCCAACATTGCAATAGCAATTACATTTCAAAATTACAAGTTGGTGGTAAAGTCACCTTGAGGCATCCTGGATAGGTGAAAGGTGCTATATAAATGCAACTCTTTTGTGTCTCTCTCGTTTTCCACGTTGTTAGATGTCTTACTAAATTTATAACATTAAACATTTATGACATGTTTCCATCAGAGTCAGAGGAACGGAGATTGACGAATACGAGTGAAAATATTGTTCCTTTGTTTTCGGATGCTGACACAGCCAACCTGTGTATTTTCACTATTTTTATTCCTAAATTTTGGGGTAACGGTAGAACAGTGGTATTGTCACTGGAGTAGTCATCCAGGGGCCCATGTTAATGCTCTGGGCCATGGCAGCCGGTAGAATTTCAGTTCAGTTCATTGAATCTGGAAACGAAAGCTTGTCACAGAAATGTTGACCATAAAAGTGTTGACTGTCTGGTTCACTCATGTCTATCACCCCTCACTGCAGCATTTGCTGGAAGTCAAGCCCCCTTATTCCCTGAACCGCCACAAAATATAAAGATTTTTATTGAAACTCCCCAATTTACCTTTTTTTTTTAGGCCCAGGTTGACAGAAAGCATTGTCCAGCTATCTGTACCTAAGAAGAACTGCTATTTATTACATGAAATAACTATGCAGAGGCTGGTACCCTCGTAAACACTTTCTACAGACACATACACAGACAGAGACTTGCATTAGTGTGTCGGGTGGAGGGAAAGCGTGGGAAGGGAGTTCAACTGTTCTTTCCACAGGGTTTGATGAGATGATTGTTTCTCTCGCCGGCACTTGCTGCTCCTTGTCCTCTCATCTCCACATACTTTTCACTTCCTTGCAAGAGGCATAGAGCAGCTGGTTCAGAAATTATAAAGTCTCTGACTTCTTGGTTAAAAGCAAGCTGACAGAAACTGGTGAGGGAAAATAAACTGGCCTCCTTCAGGCTTCAGTTTCTTTTAACTGTAGGTAGACACACAACACAACACAACTCCTTCCAGTGGTCCAAAGGCTTCTGGCTCTATTATTCATATCCACAAACTGATTGGCTGCCCAGGAGCCAATCACATTGTTGTTGGCAGGCGGATGGCCTTTGTCATTAACAACTCCATAGACCAATCAGCTACTTATTGCTGGCCGAATCTCACTTTGTACACACCCCATGATGCCACATTTTTAAACGCCTTCCCAATTGGCTGGACAAAGCAGCAGCGTAAACACCACTTAGTTTCAGTAACTTGCTTTTTAAAGTTTAGCAATCACTTCTACCGAGCTTTTTTTGAACAAAAATAGTTCTCCCATTTCAATCTGCAATCAATAATGCTGAAAAATAAAAAAAGATACAGCCTTTGTATGTCTGTTAAGGAAGGAAATCTCGCTTCCTCACCCAGTCTGACCTACACGTGACTCCAGACCCACACAGCAATGCAGTTGACTCTGAAATGGCCTAGCAAGCCACTCAGTTCAAAGGCAATTAAGGATGGACTGTAAATGCTGGCCTTGCTAGTGACACTCATGTCTCATGAAAGATTAACACCAGGAGACCAGAGGAAATAGGAACAGGAGTAGACCATTTGGCCTTCAAGGCTACTCCACCATTCCATAGGATCATGGCTGATCCGACATTCATCATGTACTTCCCTGCAGCTTCCCTGTCACCTTTGAATACCCCGGCTGATCAAGAATCTAACTCAGCCTTAAATATACACAAGGCCTCTGCCCCCACAGCTCTCTGGGTTAAGTCCAAAGACTCTCAATCCTCAAAGAGAAGAAATTCCTCCTCATCTCAGTCATAAATTGACATGTCTTAATTCTGAAACTGAGCCCTCTGGTCCTAGAGAAAGACAGATGTGCCATCCGTTTCACTCCACATTTCATTGGGAATCTTCTTTTTCCAATGATATGTTTTTGTTGAAATGTTCTGAGACAACATGGCTCCCAATATTGAAGCATTGCCTCTCCCCTACCTTGATCAGTAGGAGAGGGCAAAGATTCTGATCTCAGGCCAGGAGGGGCAGCGATTGTGTTTCCAAAGACCAGCTACCACAGAGCTATAGAATTATGACAGAAAGAATTTATAGAATCATAGAGCAAGCAAACAGACACTTCAGACCAACCCATCCATGCCAACCAGGGCTCCAAACTGAACTAGCCCCATTTGCCTGTGTTTGGCTCATATCCCTCTAAACCTTTTCTATCCATGTACCTGTCCAAATGGCTTTTAAATGTTGTAATTGTACCAGCCTCTACCACTTCCTCTGGCAACTCGTTCCATGTACGCACCACCCTCTGTGTGGAAAAAGTTGCCCCTTCAGGTCCCTTTTAAATCTTTCCCATCTCACCTTAAAGCTGTGTCCTCTAGCTTTGACTCCCCAACCTTGGGGAACATCATGGCCCTGGAACTTCCCGAGCTGCCACCAACCAACCCAGCAATAAACTGCTTGCTAATTGGTTAAGTAGGAGGTGACTCTGAAGTAAGACGGGTGTAACGTCACCATAGTCTTACCAAACCATTGGGCTGCTCTCTCATTGGCGAGTGACGCGGCTCGTGGTGGTTTAAGCTGAGGGTCACCCCAACTCAGGCAAGAATTCTGAAATTCTAAATTTAAAACCCTGTCCTAGAATCTTATCGGATTATTCTCTCCATCTATTTACAATAAGACTTTCGTTAATGCATCACCAAACACGAAATCCCAGGGTGGCATTCCAGTGAACTATTCCTTTGAAGTGTACTAGTTATTATAATGTAAGAATGACACACAGCACGTCAGTTTGTGCTTTCAGATGATCTTTTCAATTGTGGTGACACGGTGGCTCCGTGGTTAGCACTGCGGCCTCACAGCGCCAGGCACCCAGGTTTGATTCCAGCCTCGGGTGACTGTCTGTATGGAGTTTGCACATTCTCCTTCTGTCTGTGTACGTTTCCTTCCTCAGTGCAAAGGTGTGCAGGTTAGGGTGGATTGGCCATGCTAGATTACCCATAGCGTGCAGGCCAGGCAGGTTAGCCACGGGAAATGCATGGATAGGGTTGGTTCTGGGTGAAACATACTTTCCTGTCTCATCACCTTGTTTGTCTCTCTCTGGTTGTGACCTATTTTCCTTTCTTTCTCTTTTCCTGTCACATTCTCTGTTCCTGTCTTGTTCCAATCTAGAATGTGAGGTTATAGCTTTAGGATGTGGGGTATGAGATTTAAAACAGAGATGAGGATGAATCAGGAACAAAAACAGAAGTTGCTGGAAAAGCTCAGCAGGTCTGGCAGCATCGGTGAAGCATTGCTGGACCTGAAAAGTTAACTCTGATTTTTTTCTTCACAGATACTGCCAGACCTGCTGAGCTTTTCCGGCAACTTCTGTTTTTTCTGCTGATCTACAGCATCCGCAGTTCTTTCGGTTTTTATTGAGGATAAATTACTTCCCTCAAAGGGTCGTAAATCTGTGGAACTCACTAGCCCAGGAAGCAGCGGATGTTGGGACATTGACCAACATTAATAAGGAGATAGATGGGTTTTTATTCAGTAACGGGTTAAAGGGTTATAGGGAGTGGGCAGGAAAGTGGAGTTGAGGCTGAAATGAGATCAGCCATGATTGTATTAATTGGAAAAGCAAGCTCGAGTACTGAACTTGCCAATTCCTGCTCCTGGTTCTTACGCTTTTAATCTCTCTCTTTCCAGTCTAATTGCATGTTTCAGACGAATTGTGTTTCTTTCTTCCTATCTATGTATATATATGTATGTGTGTGCATCTGTCACTCCAGTTGCCTTGTCTAACTGTCTGGATCTATGTAGCTGTCTGTATCTGCTATCTAGCCGTCTGTACGTTTGACTGTCTAGCTGTTTTTTCCTTTTCCTGTTCCTTTTCATGAGATGTTGCCTTTTTCTGCAGTCTGTGTCTCATTGTCTGCAAGTGTGCCTCCAATCTTTTGTCAAGCCCCTTCCTATAATGTTTAGCATCTAATGGGTGTGTGGAATCTGAAGGCATAAAGGTTTTTATAACCTACCTGGGGCAGGAGTGCCTCTGGTGAACTGGGATGTGCGTGGCTGGGTCTGCTAAAGGCGGAAACAGCAGTCTGGTCTGTACAACCCCATTCACAGTGGAACCGCAGAGAAACAGTAAAACCATTCACAAGCCCGAGAGGAACCGACTTACATTCCTGACCACCAGTTGAAATCTCTCCTTTATTTCCTCTTCGAAGGTTTTCTCTGGAGGCTGAGTATAATTTTGGTGAGTGCGTTAGTGATGTGACTCTATGGGGATCAGATTAATGAAAGAGTAAGTTGGCAACAACAACTCGCATTTATGTAGTACCTTTAATGCGACAAAACAAAAAAGATTGGGCACTTCACAAGAGCACTCTCCCCCCAAAAATGTGATCCCAAACCACCCAAGGGGGAATTCGGAAAAGTAACTAAATACTTGGTTAGAGAGGAATGTTTTGAGGAATGTCTTAAAGGTGGAGAGAGAATCAAGGAGAAATGATTAGGAAGGGAATTATGGCACATATAGCTGGAGGGAATGACTGCCTCAATGCCAGAGTGATGGAAATCAGGAATGTACAAGGGGTATGAAATGAACATTATCTTCATTAGACTATTAATACAGAGAGCCGGGTTCAAATCCCACCCAGACGGATTGTGAAATTTGAATTCATTAAAAATCTGGAATTAGGAGTCTCATGATGACGATTCCTGATTGCAATGAGAACACGAAATAAAAACCAAAAGAACTGCGGATGCTGTAAATCAGGAACAAAAACAGAAGTTGCTGGAAAAGCTCAGCAAGTCTGGCAGCATCTGTGAAGGAAAAAAACAGAGTTAACTTTTCGGGTCCGGTGACACTTCCTCAGAACCGGACCCAAAATGTTAACTCTGTTTTCCCCTTCACAGATGCCGCCAGACCTGCTGAGCTTTTCCAGCAACTTCTGTTTTTGTGAGTGCAATGAGCACACTTAATGGTTCACCAATGCCCTTGAGGGAAGGAGTCTGCCATCCTTACTCGGTCTGGCCTACATGTGACTCCAGGCCCACAGCAATGTGGTTGACTCTGAAGTCGCCCCTGGGTGATGAGGGACGGGCAATAAATGCTGGCCTGGCCAGCGATGCCCACATTCTATCAATGAATCAAGAAAAAAATGTAGAACGATGGGCTTGGAGGTGGCAAAGGCTCGTATTCACCCTTGTCTAAGGCCAGCGATAATTTTGTGGAAATTAAGTAAGATAAAGGTGAAGTTACTGTCGTCCCACTCTCCCATTAGAGAGAGGTAGCACTGATGGTCGTTTAACCTGAGGGTCACCGTGCCTCAGGTGAGCGGTAACCTCAGCCAGTGTAGAAATTGATCTCTCACTGTTAGCATCACACCCTATCAGACACCAGCCATCCAGCCAACTGAGCTAACCAAACCCCACAAGTGCCAGTACAAGTCAGGGTTTCAACACAGCCCGCATGACGGGTAAAAGAAAGAGATTACAACTGGGAAGAGCATCGACCTTCTTGTAGCTCCTCTATATGCAAACCGCACTTGGACATAGCAATGCACCAGTGATCTTGGCTCGTAATGACTGCTAGAAGCATCGAATGACTCACGCAGTTTTTGGATGAATAATAAAACATGACTCAATGTTAAATTTGATTAAACTTGGCTGCGTACTGTCACAGCGGCCTCAGTTACTGAGCTAAGGTGCCTCAGTTAATGAAATGAGGAATCAAGGTGCCTCAGTGACGGAATGAGATATGGAGTGAAGGTCTCTCAGTGACTGAGTGAGATACGGCGTGATGGCGCCTCAGTGACTAAGTGAGATATGGAGTGAAGGTCTCTCAGTGACTGGGTGAAATATGGAGTGAAGGTCTATCAGTGACTGAGTGAGATATGGAGTGAATGTCTCTCAGTGACTGAGTGAGATATGGAGTGATGGTGCCTCATGACTGAGTGAGGTATGCAATGAAGATCGTTCAGTGACTGAGTGAGATATGGAATGAAGATTGCTCAGTGACTGAGTGAGATATGCAGTGATGGTGCCTCAGTGACTGAGTGAGATATGGAGTGAAGATCTCAGTGACTGAGTGAGATATGGAGTGAAGGTGCCT
>JAHRHZ010000036.1:173149-193248 GCA_024137785.1 Ginglymostoma cirratum
GGTCTCTCAGTGACTGAGTGAGATGTGGAATGAAGGTCTCTCAGTGAATGAGTGAGATATGGAGTGATGGTGCCTCAATGACTGAGTGAGATATGGAGTGATGGCGCTTCAGTGACTGAGTGAGATATGGAGTGAAGGTCGCTCAGTGACTGAGTGAGATGTGGAGTGATGGTGCCTCAGTGACTGAGTGAGTTATGGAGTGATGGCACCTCAGTGACTGAGTGAGATATGGAGTGAAGGTCTCTCGGTGACTGAGTGAGATATGGAGTGAAGGTGCCTCAGTGACGGACTGAGATATGGTGTGAAGGTCTCTTGGTGACTAAATTTTGTTTTTTGATTGTCCCCAGTCAGTGAAAGCTGAGCCCTCTCCTACACTGCCATCTGTTGGCCGTTCTCACAGAATCGACCCACCTGGCTTCAAATCCATGGGTTTGCGGAAACGTTGAATCTTGCAGATTCCTCTTCTTGTGTTAAGGGGTGCTATGATGCAGTGCTTGTGTCTGATCAAGGGAGGTTATGACACACTTCTGGAGCAAATTGGACTTGAACCCCGGGCCTCAATATCCAAAATGTGTGTAATAACTTCTCTTAGCAGGGTGATGAGAAAATATCTGTCATGTCCTTAATTTGAAGCTGGGTTAAGCACTCCCTGTAAATTAAACTGAAACATTGAGGTCATGGTCACATAACTGGGCTAGTAATCCCTCGGGCTAAAGTTCTTTCAGAGTGGGCTGAAGGGTCTTTTTGCATGCTGTAAAACCTCTATGATCCGATGACATTGACTTAAAACTCAAACCCAAGCATTCTTGCTTTGTGAGGACGTGGTATTTGTTTGGTGGAGGCAGTAGTCAGTAGTCAGTGACTCTGGAACTGCATGAGGCTCCTTAAGGATTCCCAGCATTCCCAACCTTGCACCATCGAACCCATGGAAATCCCTTTCACAATAAAGTGATTTCTTTCCATCTCCCTTTTTTTTGCATCCTCCAACACCGGCACCTCCACATCACGAAATGGGACAGAGTGTTTGGAAAGGGTCAGGAACCTAACTCCAAGTGCATTGGGTAAAGGGATGACAATGAGAAAGAGAGCGCTAAATGCAGGACTGAAGGGGTTGTATCTGAATGTACGCAGTATAAGTAATAAGGTAAATGAGCTTGTGGCGCAGATTAAATTTGGCAGGTATGACGGGGTGGGCATCACGGAGACGTGGCTGCAAGGGGATCGGGGTTGGGAGCTAAATATCCAAGGATATTGAAAAGACAGGCAAGTGGGCAGAGGAGGAGCTGTTGCCTTATCACTAAGAAATGGAATTAAATGGACAGCAAAAAACAACGTAGGGTCAGATGATGTAGAATCTGTGTGGGTAGAATTGAGGAATTGCAGAGGTAAAGAAAACATAATGGGAGTTATGTACAGGCCTCCAAACAGTAGTCAGGATATGGGGCACAAGATACACCAGGAGATAGAAAAGGTGTGTAAGAAAGGCAAGTTACGGTGATCATGGGGGATTCCAACATGCAGGTGGACTGGGAAAATCATGTTGGTAGTGGATTGCAAGAAAAGGAATTTGTGGAATGTCTACGAGATGGCTTTTTGGAGCAGCTTGTGGTGGAGCCCATAAGGGAACAGGGGCAATGCTGGATTTAGTGTTGTGCAATGAGGCAGAGTTGATAAGGGAGCTTAAGGTGAAGGAACCCTTAGGAGACCATGTTCACAATCTGATAGAATTTACTGTGCAATTTGAGAGGGAGAAGGTGGAATCAGATGTAGCGGTATTACAGCTGAATAAAGGCGACTACAGAGGTATGAGGGAGGAGCTGGGCAGAATTGACTAGAAGAGGAGCCTAGCAGGAAAGACAGTGGAACAGCAATGGCGGGAGTTTCTGGGAGTGATTCAGGAGATACAGCTAAAATTCATCCCGAGGAAACAGAAGCATGGTACAGGGATAATGAGGCAACCATGGCTGACTAGGGAAGTCAGGGATAGCATTAAAGCAAAAGAGAAAGCATATAATGTGGCAAAGGGCAGTAGGAAACCAAAGACTTGGGAAACCTACACAGACCAACACAGCACAACTAAAAAAGAAATAAGGAGGGAGAAGATTAAATGTGAGGGTGAGCTAACCGGTAATATAAAAGAAGATTACAAGTGTTTCTTTTGATATATAAAGGGCAAAAGAGAGGCAGAAGTGGAAATAGGGCTGCTGGAAAATGACACTTGAGAAGTAGTAAAGGGGAACAAAGAAATGGTGGAAGAACTGAACAAGTACTTTGCATCAGCCTTCACGGTGGAAGACATGAGTAATATCTCAAAAATTCAAGTGAATTGGGGGCAGAGGCGATGGCCATTATCAAGGAGAAGGTGCGAGAAAAACTGTAAGGTCTGAACGTGAATAAACCACCAGGACCAGATGGAGTACATCCCAGACTTCTTAAGGAGATAGCTGAAAAGCTGGTGGGGTGTTAGTGGTGATCTTTCAGGAATCCCTGGAGTCAGGGAGGGTCCCAGAGGACTGGAAAATCACTAATGTAACCCCCGCCCCCATTTAAGAAGGACTAAGGCAAAATATGGGAAATCACAGGCCGATTAGCCTGACCTCAGTCGTTTGTAAGCTGTTGGAGTCCATTGTGAAAGATGAGATTTCTGAATTCTTGGAAGTGTATAGTAAAATAGGGCAAAGTCAGCATGGGTTCATCAAGGGGAGGTCATGCCTGACAAATCTGTTAGAATTCTTTGAGGAAGTAACGAGCAGGGTAGACCAGGGAGAGCCAATGGATGTTATCTACCTGGACTTCAAGAAAGCCTTTGACAAGGTGCCGCACAGGAGGCTGCTGAGTAAGATAAGGGCCCAGGATGTTAGAGGGAAGGTGCTAGCATGGATAGAAGATTGGCTGTCTGGAAGAAAGCAGAAAGTGGGGATAAAAGGGACTTTATCAGGATGGCAGCCGGTGACAAGTGGTGTTCCACAGGGGTCAGTGTTGGGACCACAACTTTTCACTTTATACATTAGTGATCTAGATGAAGGAACTGAGGGCATTCTGGCTAAGTTTGCGGATGTTACAAAGGTAGGTGGAGGGACAGGTAGTATTGAGGAGGTGGTGAGGCTGCAGAAGGATTTGGACAGGTTAGGAGAGTGGGCAAAGAAGTGGCAGTTGGAGTACAATGTGGGAAAGTGTGAGGTCATGCACTTTGGTAAGGAGAATAAAAGCATGGACTGTTTTCTAAATGGAAGGCAAATTCAGAAATCTGAGGTGCAAGGGGACTTGGGAGTCCTAGACCAGGATTCTCTGAAGGTTAATTTGCAGGTTGAGTTGGAAGTTAGGAAGGCAAATGCAATGTTAGCATTTATTTCGAGAGGCTTAGCATATAAAAACAGGGATGTACTTCTGAGGCTTTATAAGGCTCTGGTCAGGCCACATTTGGAATATTGTGTGCAGTTTTGGGCCCCATATCTCAGGAAGGATGTGCTGACCCTGGAGCGGTCCCAGAGGATGATCATGAAAATTGTCCCAGGAATGAAAAGCTTAACATATGATGAGCGTTTGAGGACTCTGGATCTATACTTGATGAAGTTTAGAAGGGTGAGAGGGGGGATCTAATTGCAACTTAGAGAATACTGAGTGGCCTGGACAGAGTGGATATTGGGAAGATGTTTCCATTGGCAGGAGAAACTAGGACCCAAGGGCACAGCCTGAGATGAGAGGGAAGACCCTTGAGAACGGAGATAAGGAGAAACTTCTTCCGCCAGAGAGTGGCGAATCTATGGAATTAATTGCCACAGAAGGCTGTGGAAGCCAGATCATTGAGTATATTTAAGACAGAGAAAGATATATTAAGGGGATCAAAGGTTACGGGGAGAAGGTGGGAGAATGGAGTTGAGAAACTTACCAGCCATGACTGAATGGTGGACCAGACTTGATGGGCCGAATGACCTAATTTTCACTCCTGTATCTTATGATCTACGCCCTCGAGTTTTGGACTCAGGGGAAAACCAGGGGATAAAACCTTGATTTCTCATCTTATCCATGCCCCTCATGATTTTATAAACCTCTATAAGCTCACCCCTCAGCCTCTGATGCTCCGGGGAAAATAGTCCCAGCCCTTTCAGCCTCTACCTATAGCTCAAACCCTCCAACCCTGGCAGCATCTTTGTAAATATTTACTGCACCCCTTCAAGTTTGATGACATCTTTTCCGTAGCACTATAAAGTGAAAATGTATACACTGTTGTTTTCTCTTTGTGTTTCTTGTGAATTGTCCTGATGAGTGCAAGATGAATAGCTTTGTAAAATGGTTTCTTAGTTCTGCAATGCTCATGTAGTTTTACATAAAAGCTACTTCACGTCACATCCCATCACCCTTGGGACTCTCACTGTGTGATTCAGCATCGGCACTTGGTGTACATGAGACACGGCATTAACAATTAAGGTTACTTGTGTGATATGCAAGTGCATTAAAACCCCTAAATAAGCAGGAACCACTTCACACTTTCAGCTCGACTCCTTTCATCTCACAGTATTCAAACATCTTTGGAACTCCCTGTCACCGCCAGCAACTGAATGATCAAGCCTTTTATTTTAGTTAATTAACATAGATGCGTTGTCTAAACAATGTCATGAAGGTTTGGTTAATCAGGCTAATTGTGAATGAATAGAAGGAGATGGAAGGGAAAGCTCAAGGATAGAATAAAACCAAAGACTGTGGATGCTGGAAATGTGAAACAAAAGCAGGAATTGCTGGAGAAATTCAGCAGGTCTGGCAGCATCTGCGGGGAGAGAGACCCAGAAGTTAATGTCTCTAGTCCAGGGACCCTTATTCAGAACTAGTTCAAACAGGTTTTGGTTTCAGTGAGGGATAGAAGTAGATTTGCTGCGAAAACAATATGGATTTGTGCCATTTATCGCTATTTTGGCTTTTAGTCCTGTCAGTGTTCCCCTCATTTATTTATCCAACACCCTTTGAAACTTATTTTTAAAACAGCTTCCAGAAAATTGTGTGTGTGTGTGTGTGTGTGTGTGTGTGTATGTGTGTGTGCGCGTTTGTGTGTGTCCATGTATGTGTTTGTGTGTGTTCATGGGTTTGTGTGTGTGCTTGTGTGTGTGTGTGTGTGTGTGTGTGTGTTTTCAATGCCTGTAGATCCATAGATATCCTGTGGGTCAGGTTCAGCTCGCTTGTGCTGCACCACTTGGTCAAATAGCTCATTGGCATGAAGAATGGTGACCTTGAGGTTGAAGCGGAAGGAGTATAGCCAGCGTCAGTGGCCTTGAGCCAATGCTTTGACAATTTTAAAAAACAAGAGCGGGTTGGGGGGATCTGGGTATTAACTGTTGCAGGTTGATCACTGCAGTTATAGAATCTGGGTTGTTTGTAAATCACAGCACACGCAAACATGACAGGAAGGTATGTCTTAAGTTCTGCATTTTACAACGATTACACCCCAGTTACGACTTAAACCATCAGATCAATCTGAGGTTTGGGAATCCTTGACAAACAATGCACAGACTATTTGTTACTTGATGTGCTTGTTTAATGTTACTTGGGCGTAACTCAGTGTGGATTTGGAGGAACACAGTGGGCCAGGCAGCATCAGAGGAGCAGGAAAGTTGATGTTTTGGGTCGGAACTGAAGAAGGGTCCCGAACCGAAATGTCATCATTCTTGCTCCTCTGATGCTGCCTGGTCTGTGGTGCTCCTCCAGTTTAACGACACTGTGTTATCTCTGACTCCAGCATCTGCGGTTCTTACTGTCTCACTTAGGTCAGTCACTTTTTCCAGTGACTAACTGCGGACTGGAGGGTCACAGGTTCAATCCCTGGTCTGTCCTGGCTTTCAGGTTTCAGGGAGTGGGGATTGTGGACTTCCAGGTTGTATAGTTGTGCTCAGTGACCTGCATTAGACCTAACGATCACTATTCTCACTCATGCTCACAGCTAGTACAACCAGGATACTATCAGACATAATTAATCTGTCAAGGTTAATCTTAACAAAGTGATCCCTCCAGTCAATGTGCCTGCTTACACCTGGATTTATCAAATTTATAAGTGTCACATATAGACAGGTGGTTAAGAGGGCATTTAGCATGCTTGACTTCAATGCTTAGACCTTTGAGTAAATGAGTTACCTAGAGGTTCTACAAGATATTGCTGAGGCCTCTTCTGAAGAACTGTGTCCAGTTCTGGTCGCCCAGTTGTAGGAAGGATATTGTCAAGCTGGAAAGGGTTCAGATGAGTTTAACCAGGATATTGCTGGGAATGGAGCGTTTCAGTTCTGGGGAGAGGCTAGATTGGCTGGAACTTTTTTCACTGGAGCGTAGGAGGTTGAGGGGTGACCTAATGGAGGTTTATAAAATCATGAGGGGTATAGATAAGGTGAATAGCAGGTGTCTTTTCCCTAGCGTGGAGGGATTTCAAGACTGGGGGGGGGGCGTATTCTTAAATCGAACGGAGGAAGATTTAAAAAAGACATGAGGGACAGCTTTTTTACACACAGAGTGCTTCATGTGTGGAATGAACTGCCAGAGGAAGTGGTGGATGGACGTACAGTTACAACATGTAAAAGACATTAGAATTAAGTACATGGATCAGAAATGTTTGGAGGAATATGGACCAAGCACAGGCAGGTGGGACTAGTTAAATTTGGGATTATGGTCAGCATGGACTGGTTGGAATGAAGGGTCTGTTTCAGTGCAGTATGTTTGTATGACTGAGGACACAGAAGCCCATTCAGCCCATCATGCCTGTCTTGGTTCTTTAGTTGGGCTGTCCAATTATTCCCACACTCCTGCTGTTTCCTTATAGCCCTGTCACTTGTTCCTCTGTCCTTTTTGAATATTTATCCTACTTCCTTTGGAAAGTTACCCTTAAATCGCTTCCACCGTCCTTTCAAACAGCACGTTCCAAATCAAAGTTTGCTGTTAGTCTCCTGCACGAGCTATAGTCACTTGGGCAAGGAGGCAGAAAGAGGTACATGACTGAAAGTACAACCTCAATTGAGGAGTTAATGCCTTTTGGAGAGATTGGGAAGGCAGAGGTTTGTGCAGGGGAAATAAACATTATTCCTGAAAGCAGGAACATGTTTTTGTCTTTCAGTCATCAGGACAATTGCAAAAAAAATGTCAAATTACAAGATAGTTGCAGCCTTTCAGAGCACAGGCGAAGACTAAAATTTGGCACGCTTGTTTCTGTCCTGATGGGTGCAAGATGAAAAGCTTCACCCTTTTAAGCAACACTTACATTCCGTAGCACCAAGTGATGGTTTGTGTCCCTGGGACAGACGTACAACAAGAGAAATAAACATGGGAGAACACAGTGTTAACATGATAACACATGATACCTGCTATCACCCCCCCCCCACCCCATTTATTTCAGAGCCCCCCTTCCCGTCCCCCATTTTTGAAGAAGGGTCCCGACCCGAAACATCAGCTTTCCTGATGCTGCCTGGCCTGCTGCGTCCCTCCAGCTCCACACTGTGTTATCTCTGACTCCAGCATCGGCAGTTCCTACTATCTCTAAGAAAAACAGACATGTTGCCCTTAAAGAGGTTGCAGATTACCATTGTTAGTAACGACCAAACTTTTCTTTTTGCAGGGACCGGCAAGGGTTCTAACTGACCTGGACTGAACTGCTCTAGGACCAGTATGGGTTCCTACAGGGGACAAACATCCAGGTTCTGTAAATTGCCTTGCTATGTAATGTGCATTGTCATATCAGGAAACATTGACACACATCGCCAAAACTTGCGAAAAAGGCAAGCAATGTCTAGACCAGTGAGATTCATATCACAGCCTGTCGGGGGACTTGCAAAATATCTCTCTTCACTTGTTACTGTCAGGGGCTCCTTTCACATTCTGTGTGAGATATTGTAAGAACAGCGCTGTTGTTCCCCTTGCTGTTCAGTGAGAAGGTGCAGGAGTTATCCTTGTCTCCGGACGGGCCACATGACAGCTAAAGAGGACCTATAGTTTGATAGAAAAATCAGACTTGTAGTTCCTCCATTCCCAACAACAACCCCCCCCCCCCCAAAACCACCTCATCAGTTTCTCTTGGGAGAGTGCTTGGCTTCCTCCTGGCATCTGTTCAAGGCTAGAAACCAAGAGCTGAGTGTGTGGGGAGTTATGTACAGTCACACTATTGGTGGTGTATTGGGAGCGCTGTTCGGATTACCTCTGGAGCAGGACACAGCCTGGGAGCACAGCCTACGCCAAAAGTTTGGTGTCGTTACATCAGGTTGGTGAATAACACTGGTCTAGGCAATGAATGTCTGTCCTCTCTAGGCACCTGTACCTCTGGCTGGTGAGGGCTTTGGTTTGGGCTTGTTTGTGCAATGGAAAATTAACCAGAGAAAGGGAGAGCTGCTCATGTGCACTTTTGTCTTCATGATCTGTAACCTTTGACCTTGCCCATCTGCCATCTTTATTTGATATTATCTTTCAGAATAACAATAAGTGACCCTTGAGGACATTAACTCTCGACTGGTACGTGCCACAGCTCATTAACACTACCTCCTCTGCTGTGCTTTGCATGACCATTGCTCCTCACACCTCCATGTAAAGTGGCACTGCTTTTATTGAGCAGTGATGAGTAAGGGTGTGGCATGGTGTTGTAGTTTGCATTACAGCATTGTGAAAATATCTTTGTGTCACATATGCTTTGTTGCAGTTTCCTCTCCCTGCTGGTAAAGGCAGTGCCTTTAGTCCCACCCTCCACTGAGTCATTCACCCATCCCCGTAATAGAACAGAATGTGAGCACCACTTTAGGATCATGGTGGCACAGAGGATTGCCATTATTCATAAACCGTGTTTATTGTAATGTGCAAATTTGCTCGTGTCCTCTGTCAGTGTTTCCACTTTCTCTGGTAGCGGTTGACGTTTAGTTCCTTTCCTGTTGTTTTCTTTGTGAACACACTTGGCTCAGGGTCAGTCCACCCAGCTCCCTTCACTTTCTCCATCCACCACACTCCTGCCCAGCGATTGGATGTGAGTAAAAATGATTCAGGTTGTATGGTTCACCTGATTGTATGGCCACCTCTTATTCATTCATCACTAACTGTACAATCATAAAAACCCACTGCCTTAGGGCTCTCGTGGTGCAGTGGTAATGTGCCTACCTTTGACCCAGGAGACCCAGGTTCAAGTCCCAGCTGCTCCTAGCGGTGTGCAATAATATTTCCGAACAGCTCGATTCGAGGAAAATATCTAAAAACTGCTGTTTGTCTGCTCCCAGGGAGCCTGCACGTTGCAGCATTGATTCATTCTTAATAAGAGTTGTTTGGAGCATCTCTCCCTAACCCAGACAACAATGAGACCCAGCCATTTGCCAGAGCTGGGATGATGAGAAACCCAGACCTGAGACAAAACATCATCAAGGCACTGGCAAGTTGGCTTGAACGCCATTGATTAACACACAAATCACTGGCAAGGGTTAGAGAGGGATTGAAGTTTCACAAACGTCAACTGGTGCCAAAGAAAAGAAACATTTTAGACAACTCTGCCAGTGCATTCTTTGTATGTGAGACTAACAGTGTCTGTATCTTGGAGTATTGTGCCCATACCTGTCACTGTGGTCAATGAATCGGTCTGTTCATTTTGTGTAGTACTTGGAGGTGAAATGCATAAATCAGGAACACGGCATAAGATAAAGTCAAGGACAAGAAAAGGCCATTCAACCCATTGAGCTCATCCTTCTAGTGCTCTAACTCAACAGTTTTCCTAAAGCCTTGGGCTCCACTTGGGAAATAAAACCACTCATTCCCAATTTTGGCTACAATTCCCACTTAATTATCTCGTTCCACGTTTTGTGACAATCAGTCATTTTCTCAGTTTGTCTCACTGATGTGTTTGCGGATAAACTGCCCTTTAAACATTAATATATTTGCTCATGGAATGAGAAACTGGGGTCTATTAGATCCTGCTTTGAACATGTGAGACTTGGGCTTTGACACTGGGCTGCACAGACAGTGATTATATGTGAAATGAGCTTCAAGCAATCTCACCCCATTTCCCTAAAGGTTAACATTGAAACTACTTGACACTAAGAACAGCACTCAAGCCGATAGACAGCTAGTACAGGTAAAGAGACAGTAGACTTTCTTGCTGAGGTACTTAGTGGGTGGAGAGAGCTTTCCTCTGTAACTGACCATGATGCAACTGACCAAAGAAATCCTTGCAGCAATACTGAAGTGCGATTGGAAAAGTGACCCATTTCAGAAGGTGTTGAAATTGTGGTACGGTGGCTCAGGTATTAGCACTGCTGCCTCACAGCACCTGGGACCTGGGTTCAATTCCGCCCCTAGGTGCCTGTCTGCGTGGAGTTTACGCATGTTTCTTCCCACAGTCTATAGATGTGCAGGTTAGGGTGGATTGGCCATTGGATATGTAGAGATAGGGTGGACAGTGGTGAGTCTGGGTGGGATGCTCTTCGGAGGGTCGGTGTGGACTCGATTGGTCAAATGGCCTGCTCCCACACTACGGGGATTCTATGAACAGAAAAAGACACAGAGACTAGAGTCAGCAGCACATTTGGCTTTGCACAATGACTCAGTGTAGAGTCAGGCTGTGAAAAGAAGGCTGATGGGATTCCTACCAATCCTACTCACCTCAGAACAATCCAAACATTGGATCACCAGTCGGATTAAAGCAGCAAAACAGTTCAGTGTCAGTTGCACCTTCAGTGGTTCATTGCAATAAACAAAATTAACATTTTGGTTTGGCAGGGCTGTCTCTTCTAAATTTGGATTCAGACTAGAGGAGAATTGAATGAGAACTTAGATCCCAGCCTGCCATTGAGGAGCAAGGATCTCACAGTCTCTGCCCCCTCCCCTACCCTCAGGCTGATCTGGTGGTGATTTTAGCACTGACTGAGATAAGGAGAGGAGAGAGGCACCGCCTCTAGGGAAGAAAGAAGGGTGATGGATGGAAAGTCCATTTACATAGATCCTTTCACCATCTTAGCATCCCAAAGTGCCTCCTCACCAGGGTTCAAATGGGCGGGCCTGGAGTAACAATTGAGGAGATGTCCAAAAACGCCACGAAAGGATGAGGGCTTGACACAGTATCAACTGAGTGGCACTAAAAGGAAAACATTTCCTTGGATCATGGGTTCATTTTGATAATTAATCCTGAAACAGAATCTCAGTGGTATCTTACTTGACTTTCATTGTGTTGTGTTGACTGCATTTCCATTGGTAATTTCCGTCCATTGTCACCTTTACCAACTCCTTACGGTCAATGCATGTGCGTGATGCCCACTGTTTACTCTGGCTGTCTGTCGATACGTTGCTGGAAGAATGTAAAAGGTAGTCATGCTTCCCGCAAGGTCCCAGACCGAAGTGAACCCAATCATTGGCGACACTCAGTCCCTGGTGGTTGATAAAATAGGTTGTCTGCAACCTATTTTGTAGGAAGATTCCCACAGGTCACCTTGCAGAATCCGATGGAAGCAACAAATATTAATGTGCAATGTAAATCCTTTTCCTGAATGACAACTCTGTGGTCTCCAGAAATAGCTTCTGGGGAGAGAAAGGAATGAGGAATTTCCCAAAATAAATCAGCTGCGTTTTCACCCCTTGCTACCATGTAAATTTTCTAAATGACTGGTACGTGGCTTTATGGGGTGGGCTGGGGGAGATATTGGAGGTGCACAGGAAGAATCAATGTGTCACATTTCAGCCAGGGCTGAGGATAAACTCCAGGCTTCCTCTTCCAGCTCACACAATATTCCATCTTCACCAGTTGCCACTGAGCATAAGAAATGGGAGCAGAAATAGTCCATTTGGCCCATTGTGTCTGCTCTACCATTCGATAACGCCACGGCTGATCTGATGGTGGTCTTAACTCCATTCTCCTTCCTGACCCCATAACCTTGACTCACTTGTCAATCAAGAATCGGTCTCAATTTAAATATTTTCAATGACCCAGCCTCCAGTCTTCTCAGTGGCAGAGAATTCCCAGTGCTAATGATACTCCTCCACATCTCTGTCATAGTAAGAAGAGCACTTATTTTGAAACCGTGCCTCCTCAGACCAGATTCTGTCTGGGGAATGAACATTCACACAGTCAACCCAGCCGATAGGGTTAGGGCTAGCCCCCCCTGAATTTTATGTGTTTCAAAAAGATCATCTTTCATTCTTCCAAACTCCAATGAATGTAGACTCAATCTGCTCACCCTCTCCTTGTCAGACAAGCCCCTTAACCCAGGAATTAGCCTCATTAACCTTCTCTGAACTGCTTCTAAAGCAAGCAAATATATCCCTCTTTAAGGAGGATAACACAGTACACTCGGTGTGGTCTGACCAATTCCCTGTACAGCTGTAGCAAGAATTCCTCACTTTTATACTCTATTCTCTGTGCAAACAAATGCCAGCATTTCATTTATAGATAACAAGGTGCAGAGCTGGATGAACACAGCAGGCCAAGCAGCATCAGAGGAGCAGGAAAGCTGACGTTTTGGGTCTAGACCCTTCTTCTGAAGAATGGTCTAGGCCTGAACATCAGCTTTCCTGCTCCTCTGATGCTGCTTGGCCTGCTGTGTTCATCCAGCTCTACACCTTGTTATCTCCGATACCCCAGCATTGGCAGTTTCCACTATCTCTCCCAGCATTTCATTTGCCTTCCTAATTACTTGCTGTATCTTCACATCAACTTCTGGTGATTCATGTGCAAGGGTGTGAGAAATCTGCAGACTCTTCCCATTTAAATAATATGCTGAACAATGATCATTATTTCAGATCTAACTCTGATACTCCAGCCTCTGCACACTACAAGATTGTACCAAATACACATTAATGGTGCTTTATTCCATAAGTTCAGCATTGTATCAATGAGTGATTACAATCAGAAGATTTTTTTTTCGAAAGAATGACTTAATGTTTTCTTTGGCAAATCCCATTTGCAGTGTTTAATTTATTTCATGGGTTTATCGATGCTGTGAACCAAAGTTTAAAACTCCTGAGATAGACGAAGATTCGCTATTGGTATGGAGGGTATTATGTTAAAAGGCAAACTGTTTCTACCATAGTCCTGATTTGCAGTTCTCTCTGCTTTCTCTCCCATCCCTCTTCACACTCGCCATAGCTCATCTGTTCTGGGAAGCCCAGTTCCTGCTTCCCTAACCCCACGTGTAATAAACCACAGGTCGCCCACCTGTCAGTGCTGACCCTCATGCCATTGTGAATGATTCTCTGTCCTCAGGATGATCTGTAATAACCTGCTAAGCTTTTTTTACACTCGAAACTCACAGACGCTATCACCTAAAAAGACAATGGAAGATATGCATGGGGACACCTCCAATTGTCCCTCCAAAGTCACACAACACTTCAGCTTGGCGATGTATCGTTACTCGTTCATCATTACAGGTTATGTTTATGTAATTCCTGATCAACAGTACAGAGAGGACCATCACTGCATGACAGCAACGTTTTCCAGACTTTCTCCAGCGCTATCATGGATGGGTAATAAATGCTGTAAACCCCAGTGATGCCCACATCCTAAGAATGGTTATGTAAAAAATGGCACCATCCTTTTAAAGAGTCCAAACTTAAACCCTCTGTCCTTGTAAACTGTTGGCCCATCTCCGATCTGGCTTTCGTCCTCCAAAGACTTTGGCCTTGTTGTAGCTTATCCAATCCATGCCCGTATTTCCTGCAGCTCTCTATTTGAGTCTGTCTAGTTCAGGTTAGGGTCAGGGTCCTCCCATGGGACCAAAACAATCCAAACCCGTGACCGTGATACATTACCCCTTCGCAGTCTCTCTGCTGCCTTTGTCCATGTCAATCACACACTCCTCCTTCGTTATAGTGTCATAGAGTCATATAGTCATAAAGCACGGAAACAGACCCTTTGGTCCAACCAGTCCATGCCAGCCATAATCTCAAACTAATCTAGTCCCACCTGCCTGCCCTTGGCCCATATCCTTAGAAGCATTTCTATTCATGTACTTATCCAAATATTTTTTAAACATTGTTGGATCCACCACTTCCTCTGGAAGTTCATTCCGACCATAAACCTCTCTCTGTGTAAAAGAAAAATTGTCCTTCATCTCATTTGAAAATCTTTGTTGTCCAATCCAGTGGGATTGCACTCAACTAGTTCCACTCCTATCGAAACAGTCTTAACCAATCTCCAGCAATGACATTCACTTCCTCTCCGTTACCCGTGTATATTCCCCAGGAGTCTGTCCTTACCATCCACATCTAAACATTGTCCCTTTGTGATAACGTCTGCAGGCATGGGATCAGCTTCCCAGTATATGTTAACAACGTCCAAGTCTACCTCTCTTGACCCATTCATTGCTTCGGTGTTTTCTTATGTTTGATATCCTGTTTTGGATCAGTTTCCTCCAGTTGAACGTTGGGACAACTGAAACCAATGTCTCTAGGCCTCTGCAAACCTTGTTCCCTCGCGTTCAAATTCATTTTTATTCCTGGCCAGTCTCCTGGGCCTGAGCAGTTACAGCAGAATTTTCACAATCCATAAACAACGTGGGCCACGATGACAAAATTGGGATCAAGAAGTCCCATTTTCCTACCAGGTGTTGAATGGCGAGACGGGATTCTCTTCTAGTGAGCGACAAGAGTCCTATTAGCATGTATTAACATCTCATTACTACCTAACCTTACCTCATTGATATGCTCTTTCCCATTATGGGAGGTGATGGCCCTAGTGGTATTATCACTAGACCATTAATCCAGAAACTTAGGTAATGTTCTAAGAGCCCAGGTTGGAATCCTGACAAGGCAGACAGTGGAATTTGAATTTGAATTCAATTAATTCAATTCTCTTGAGTTAAGAGTGTAATAACAAGCCTGAAACCAACATTGATTGTTTCAAAAACCCATCTGGTTCACTAATGTCCTTCAAGGAATGAAATTGCCATCCTTACATGGCCTACATGTGACTCCACACCCACGGCAGTGCAGTTGATTCTTAACAGTCGAAGATGACCATTTAATGCTGGCCCATCCGGCGACACCCACATCCTGTGAATGAATAAAGAAAAAAATTCTCCCACAGTCAGCGTTGAAAACTAGACCGTTTCATGATCATGCATGTCAGTGTGGATACTTGGTGACGAGCTCACTGCTCAGTCCTCCACATCTCTGTTAGTTACCAACATGTCAGGGCTTGTTCCATGGATAGGGACCACATTCTACCCCCGCCTCTACTAGGATCTCCGGATCCCCATTGCTCTCGGGTGATTGACGGGAACTGTGCGGGGAATGCCAAGGATTGACTCAGCTGGCCTTTAAAGACAGCATCAACATGGGGAATCCTGGGTTGTCCCAGGAGTTGTGACCACTTTTGGGAGAGGGTGATGAGTGGGGTGTCATAGAGACGTGGCGCATAGGTAAAGAGGCGAGTTTAGGAAGATAGCGTGTGAAAACTCGCCAGGGCTTGTGGAGAGAAATGCTCCATGAAACTCACCAATATTATCACTTAGCCAATTTCTGCTGAAGTTCAGCTAAGTGTCTGATATGCTCCTGAGCTGGGTATTCAACTCCATATCTTCTCCAATATAGGGCCTGTGGCCTACCAGATTTCATCTATTACCACATGACCCTGGCGTCACTTCAGCTCATCTACTTGCTGAAACACCATTGATATCTTCATCACCTTCAGATTCAGCTACTCCACGGTTCTCTTGTCTGGCTTTGCATCCTGCCCCACTTTGGTAAACTCAAGCTCATTCAAGACTCTCCTGCCCAAATCGTATTCTCTACCAGTTTCCAGTCCCATCAACACCTTAGGTTTAATATTCTTATCCTTTCATGACCTGTCTTACTTCCATAACATCCCCCCACCCTGGTAGCACTCACACCCTCCCCAACCCCAAAATGAACTCTCTGAGGTGGGTCTGGTATCTTATGCGTCCTCCCCCAACCCCCCACTATTTGCTGCTGTCCCTGGGCTGTACATCCTGGAATTCCCTTGAACTCTACATTGCCTTCCTTAATGGCCACCATATTGGCTTGATCGAAAATTTATCTACAAAGTCCCGTGAGACATCTGGGGTCACTTTAATTCTGTTTTTAAAAGGTCTGTATGACTGAGAGACCTCTTTGCAGATTTGTATTTGCTTTATCAGCCTGGAATGAGCACTTGAGCTCCTCCAGTAAGTCACAACCCCAAATTAGGCCTCAGGCTTAAGTTCCCGATAGCAACCAAGCACTTTGATCAAGATATTACCAAATGGTGATGATAATGGATAGTGTAAGGTTGGTGCTGTTTCAGGACCTAATGATCTCTTTACCGTAGATGGATCTGATCCCAGGATGCGGAATATGAAAGGCTGTGGTTGAGCTTCCAGCCTGAGACCTGGCTGATTAAACTAACCATGACTGCGTGTGTTGGAGTTCATTGGCTTGTGCTTGTGTCTTTATGAATGCTCAGTGTTATACCACCTTTTACATCTTTACGAACTTCATGTCATTTTATTTAAAATTAAAATTAAAATAACTAGTTGCCAGGCTAACCTTACTTGAAACCACACCCAAGTCTGCACGAGGCTGCGTTTGAGTTTTCCCCAAATAGGTCACAGATTATAACTCTCCCTGAATCTAATGGTGATCCCCTGCATTACATTCACATTGAAAATCATTCTGAATGTTTTATGAGATATAAACACATAGGGGGATTAGAGTTATTGGGCTTTTAACCCTGGAGGCATAATGATAGAGGCCCTTTAACTGAACTAATTATTAACAACCTATACCACAAAGTATAGGGTCGTTGGGTTAATAGTATTTATTGATAAAACATCCTGAATCTAATAGTGTGCATTGGATACTGTGAGACATTCTGTGTTGGTCAGTCATGTTGATCACTTGTGACGTAATGGTCATTTATAAGAGCTGTGAGAGGGCTTGTGGTAGCCATGGAGATTTATCCCAGTTACTCGATTTTCCCATTTTTATTTGTCTATATGTGGGGGAAGGGGAAGTGTGTTAGGTGCCAACTAATGTACCACCCCAATCGCCGAGGAAACACACACAGTAATTCTCTAATGACCTCAGTCAGACCTGACAGGTGAGTGTGTAGCATTCAACCAATTATGGGCCTTGACACTGGTGCCCAAAAGCTGCTGGCCAGTCAAAGTTCGGCAGTTTCTTGGTCCTGAAGTCCAGCTGTTGAGGCCTACTTCTTAGGGGATCCAGTGGCCAAGTTGGGGGTGAAGGGGCCAGAGTTAGAGGCAAGGGCAGAAGGGTGGTTTTCCAGGGCCAACCCTTTACCTACCTGGTTGCTCCCAGACTGGGGCATTGCAGCAGCACCCCAACCCCTGACAACCCACCAGGCACGTTTGGCATAGTTTTCCGCTGGCAAACTAGTCAACCTTCCTGCCCGCCTGCCAACTGGGGTGGCAGGTGGTCATGGAGTTAGCCAGTTGAGGCCATTAGTTGACTACTTAAAGGCCTTTAATTGGTGATGGGTCAAGAATGTTGCCCATGGACCTCTCACCCAGAAGATAATTAGTGAGATGACGTGGAAGGCCTGAATTTCTTTCCAGGACTAACGTGCCCCATTATCCCTCTCTCTCACCAACTCCAGGGAAGGGGAAAATCATGCCCAACATTTTCAGGTGAACTCAGCAAAAAAAAAGCTGAGAGTTGGCGTTGTTGAGCATCCCAAATTGGAGCTGTCCTTTAACTTGGTGTGTTTGTGGCCATTAGTCTATGCCTCAGTGTTGCCTTTGTTTTGCCTCTAGCCATTACTCATGAGAACCATGAATGTCTAAGGGTTTTGGATGTGCACACTTTTGGTCGCCCCACAGGTAAATCGGTCTGAGCTTATGTTCACACTTCCTCCCCTCTCCCCACCCGGAATATATTTACCAAAGAAATGGGTCACTTTCTGAAATTGTCAGGCGGTATCACCTTTAGCCCAGGACAAAGTTTGGGTATTTGGCTGGTGGGACGGGTACAATACTTCCCAGGTGATGTGAAAAGCCAGTTGACGTCTGGATGGGAAAGAAAGATGAATGCAATTTACAGCAATATTCCATGGGATAGGCCACTGACCATCATTATCTGCTTGGTTGGTAAGCCCTTCTCAAAATAGGTGGAGCAGCAACTGTTAACAAGGCTGTGTTATAAACTGTGGCACATATTATGGCATGAGCGCCTCTCCGCTCGGAGAGTTATATTCATCAGTCATGTCCATTCTCTTCAACTCTTAAAACCACTTTAGTGAGGGATGTGATTTGGCCAGAGACAACCCTTTTCTAGGATTAACTGGACGAACGAGGCCTAGCACGAGCAGGCAGCCCTCAAAACCTACAATGGCAGCCATTCAGTGTTCCACTTCTAAAGATCTTTCCAGTGGGTTGGTGTCCATTTTGAGACCCAGGCAGGTGAAACCGCGCCCTGTGTCATGACGGTTGACTGACATTTGTGTGTTTTTTTTTTGTTTATTTCTTTCCTTTTGCATCCTGTTTCTTCCATGGTGCATTTCCTTCCAGCATCACCAGGAAACCTTGCCTACCTGCACATCCACTGCCTATGCCTTCTAGATTTCACAGCATCTCCCTGGGGTGGGGCTGGGGGAGGTGTTAGGGGGTCGGCCAGTAGTTGCCCTCCCCTCCCCTCCTCTCCTGCCCCTTTATGTGTCAGTGTAGCCTAGCCATACAGTTTTCTGTTGACTGTGACCTCTTGCTAGTCAAGTGCATTGTCAACTTGCGTACGTATGTAAATGTATTGATAAAGCATACATTCAAATGCATCAAGAAAAATAGCGCGTATGAGTACAATACATTTAATAGAATGCAATATATTCTTTTACTGCAGGCCCCGCTGATCTGAGCTAAATTTTGTGTTCAGTCAATCTGACCTCTTTCCTCGCGGGCTATGCAAATACTTGGGTGACCTTCAGTTTTTACTCATTTGTTTTGGTGGGACAAAAGGAAGTGGGACTATCTTCCTGAGGGAAATGTCACCAGATGGGCTAAACACATTACCTGTGTTAAAAAAAACCTCAACTTCCTGGCAGGATTGAGATGGCAGTGGGCATCCCAGTGTCTGTCTCCCTCAGATGAATTCCCCTCCCCTCCCCCCCTCCCCGACAAACTCCCAGACGTAGTTCGTATCCAACACAGCAGTAAACAAAGCCACTCCTGGACAAATTCGGTGTGCGACATGCCGGGCCTACACGTGGAAATTGTCCGCACGGTTCTGATCGCTTGAAGTGTTCGCCCTCTCTCCCACTCTCCCTTTCTCTTGTCTTTTTTCACACAGTTTGCAGTGATGGGTCGTGAGTACCATTATCGGTGGCCACCATTTCTGGACCTGGACCAACTGAGCTGAGTGTGGCAGAAACAGCAGGGTCACATTTCTGGTGCTAGCTGTTAGCTGTGAGAGTGCTGTCTTGTACACAGACGTGAATAGCCTATTTGCTCACCTCTTCTTGTATCCTGCAAACACTTGCTCTGTAACCCTGTCTTTTGTAAAGCTTCCGATCTTGACTAGTTGCTGGTTTTGATATTTCTCTGTGTTTGTTCATAGAAAAGCTCAGACTGTTAAAGGAAACAAAAATTCCACGTTCTTGTTTTTTTTTTAAGAAAAAGAGTGTTTTATGTTTTGGACTGCCTGCCACTGTCTCCCGAGTCTGGAAGAGAGAAAAATGAATAATCCAGGAGCTGGTGTAAAATTCAAAATGACATAGAGTCATACAGCATGGAAATAGACCCTTTGGTCCAACCAGTCCATGCCAAACGTACCATACAGACAAAGGCTATTTCGTTCTCAGTGACTCTGTTGACTCTTTGAAAGAGTTGCCTATTTAGTCACACTGCCCTTGCTCTTAGTCCAGTGCCCTGCAATGTTTAAACATTTCCATCAATATGTATCCAATTCCCTTTTGAAAGCAACGATTAAATTCACATCCACCATTCTGTCAGGCAAAACATTCCACTTCATGACAACATAATGCATTAAAAAAAACACCCCCCCACAACCCCATCTCCACTCCCCCCTTTTGCAAATTAATTTCCTCTAGTCTGTGTTCTCAGATTTTTGACCTTCCTGTTCATGGAAACAGTTTCTCCTCATTTACTAAAAAGAAACCGAAGGAACTACGGATGCTGTAACACAGGAACAAAAACAAAGTTGCTGGA
>JAHRHZ010000036.1:193648-211749 GCA_024137785.1 Ginglymostoma cirratum
CCGTTTTATCCTTCACAGATGCTGCCAGACCTGCTGAGCTTTTCCAGCAACTTCTGTTTTTGTTCTCCTCATTTACTCTAATCAAAACACCTGGTCATTTTGAACACCTTAGCTCAATCTCCCTTTAACTTTCTTTGCTCTGGGCAGAACAATCTCAGTTTCTGTATTATCTTTCTCTATGCAACATCCCTAACCCCTGGGACATTCTAATAAATCTTTCTGCATCCTCCATGAGGCTTAAATGCTCTCTTTCCTAAAATGTGGTGCCCAGAATTGAAGACTGGACTGCAACTGAGACCGAAGACCCAGCATTTTGTGAAGTTCCTGGCATTTGCCTACACAGTGAATGTGGGATACAGGCTTTTCTTGTTCACTATAGTTAACACACTGTAGAGTCTATGGCCAAGGGTTTTGATCACCTCGGGGCGAGGGAATTAGGGAGGATGGGTGGTTGGGGAAACATCCACTTCTGAAAGAATCCAATTTTCCATTCATTCATTTACATGGGGTGATATTGGAGGGTGATGTGGTATTAGAGAGTCTAATACAAGCCTGGAAGCTGTCTCATTGAATGGCATTCTGGTTATCCAGAAAACAATCCACCCCGTATCGCATTTATGAATCCTCAGTTGATCACAATTGATTGATCAGCAGCCAAGTTATCATTTCCTTTGATGGAAACAGAAAGTGCTGGAGGAACTCAGCAGTTGTGACGTGGAGGGAAGGCTTCTTGGTACAGCAAGGGGATACTATATGGGGGTGAAGGGCAGTGTGGTCTTTAACCCTCCATGACTGGAGCAGAGAGGACTCGAGACCAAGATTGGCAGGGGGGTAGCTCATCTGGGAAAAGTCTCCCATTTCCTCACTAACAGCACGCCTGGCGCTTGTGAGCTGTTGTTTTTATTTGAAGAAATATGGAAAACAGGAGAAATTCCACTTCCTCCTGGGAGCAAAGTTCACTCAAAAAACTGGAACAATACTGTGAAAATCATGTCCTATTTTCCCAGATTATCCATTTATTAACATTGCTCACAGTCCTGTCTGCCCAGCCATTCATCCCATTCTGGTATTTTTCCAGCTGAACTTGCACTGTTTAAACAACTATGACTGGCTTGATTATTCCTCTCTCTCTCTCTGTTACGTTTTCTCTCTCTCTCTGTCTCTCTTTGTGTCTCCCTTACTTTCAGGCAAACTAAGTGGTAGTCCCTTGAGAACCGGGAGCCCAGTGTCCCGCTTTGAAATCCCAGTCTGTTTTCGCTTGCTGTGCATCGCCTCTCCTCAGCATCCTGTCCATTCTGAAAGGAAGTCATATAAATATATAAATATATAAATCATGTGCTCTAATGTCTGCATAATCTGCTCTTGCACATATCCAGGAACTGTTGCTCCTGCTGGATAACTTCTATTTTTCGGCGCTCTGTAATAACCATTCAGTAACAGTGTGACAAGTAAATTCTCTTCCGTGTGTTAAAGTGTGTTTCAGGGAGAAACGTTATTGAACCTGTCATGCTCCTGTGTAGTGTTTTAGTTTAAATCAAACCGTGATAGTATATATTACTACAATAAATATCTGGTATACAGGCCTTTGATTTGAAATCTATGTATATGATATTCATGGTGAAATAAATTAAATATGTGTATTTATGCTTTGAAAGTGACCTGTGGCGAAAACGAAAAAAAAGTCATATCTGTGTAATCAAAGCCTCCTCTATTTAAATAAAGCTGTGTCTTTGTGGAGGTCCGTGACCCAGAGCTGTCTCTTTATTCTCTCATGCTTTCACCTAAAGTGGACCCTGTTGTCAGGCCTGAGCTACAGTAGGATTAAGTCAGAAGTCACACAAGGGTCTCGAATCAAAATGTCAGCTCTCCTGCTCCTCTGATGCTGCCTGGCCTGCTGTGTTCATCCAGCTCCACACTGTGTTATCTCTGACTCCAGCATCTGTAGTTCTTATTGCTCTCACCAGGTTATAGACCGACAGGTTTATTTGAAATCACAAGCTTTCTGAGCACTGCTTCTCACCTGATGAAGGAGCAGTGCTCCGAAAGCTTGTGATTTCGAATAAAACTGTTGGACTATAACCTGGTATCATGAGACTTCCGACTTTGTCAACCCCAGCCCAGCACTGGCACCTCCACACTACAGTAGGATTGATCAAATGGGGCATTTATGTTTTTATTCATTCATACGATGTTGGCTTTGGCTGGTTCTGCATTTATTGCCTGCCCCCTAGTTGCCCCTTGAGAAGGTGGTCATGAGCTGCCTTGAACCGCTTCATTTGGTGTAGGGACACCCACAATACTGTCAGGGATGGAGTTCCAGGATTGTGATCCACCAATATATTTCCGAGGCAGGATGGTGAGCAGCTCGGAGGTTGCGGTTTACAGAACAAACAAGTAAGGAATGCCGGAGTGCAAAGTAAAAAGAGAAAAATGTTGGAATTGCATCTGAATGAAGAGAAGATATGGATGTGAAACAAAACATTGAGGAAAATATAAAGTCCAGCAGCTAGAAAGGTAAATTTCTACAAGAAGGATGTTATTAAATTGGAGAGGGTGCAGAAAAGATTTACCGGGATGTTGCCAGGACTGGAGGGTTTGAGTTATAAGGAGAGGCTGGATAGGCTGGGATTATTTTCCCTGAAGTATAGGAGCCTGAGGGGTGACCTCATAGAGGTTTATAAAACCGTTGGGGCTTAGATAAGGTGAATAAGAGGGCATAAGGTTTAAGGTCTGAAGGGAGAAAAACCTGAAGGACAGCTTTTTCACACAGAGGGTGGTGCATATATGGAATGAGCTGCCAGACGAAGTGGTAGAGGCAGGTACAATTACAACATTTAATAGGTATTTGGACAGGTGCATGGATACGAAAGGTTTAGAGGGATATAGGCCAAATGCTGGCAAATGGGGCCAGTTCAATTTAGGAAACCTGGCTGGCATGGACAAGTTGGGCCAAAGGGTATGTTTCTGTGCTGTATGACTCTAAGTATTGTAGGAATCGTGAGACTTTGTGGGGTGCCTTGAGCATTGCCAGACCAACTCCCTCCTGACTGTACACCACTCTGCCAGCCCCCCTGCTGGTCTGGCTTGCCTGTGGGACTGGATGGTGATGGTAATGTTGTTCGAATATTCTATGAGTATGAAGATGTCAGGCCGCTTTTTGACAGATATGTAGGAGAAATCTCCCACAGTTGTGACGAAAGCTCCTAGATGTTGGTAACAATGACTTCACAAGGTTGATAGAATTAGGGGTTCCATTATTGTTTCCAGTGCCTACATCGATGCTACCAGGGTCCTCCATTATTAAATCCCTTACTGACCTTTCTGTAGAGTTAAAAATGTGAGTGGCTTGCTAGGCCATCCTCAGATCATTGGAGAGTCACCCACGTTGCTGTGGGTCTGTTTCAGTCACAATGCTAGATACAACTGAATGGGAATCACAGACAGTAAGGACAGAGAACTTCCTTTATGGGACTGGAAGGGTTGGCACACCAGCATGTGTTTCCAAGTTACAGGTAGGTGTTACTCTGGAACTGTTGCTCTTGGGTACAAAAGTGTGAGGTTTTGAATATTTACAGAAAATGTAGAGCACGACAATATAGTACTAGACAGTACTAAAGACCTGGGGTTCATGTCCTCTGATCTTTGAAGGTGGCATGACTAATTAAGAAAGGATGTGGCATCATGAGCTCCATTCATTGAGGACCATGTTGGCTGTTACCTTGAACCTTTGTAAAGCTGTCTTTTTTATTCATTCATGGGATATGGGCATCACTGTCTTGGCTAGTATTTACTGTCCATCCCTAATTGCCCAGAGAGCACTCAAGGGTTAGCCATATTGGTGTAAATCTGGAGTCACATGTAGTCCAGACCAGATATGGACAGCTGTTAGTGAATCTGATGGGTTTTTTTTTTCCTGACAATTGTCAACAGTTTCATGGTCACCATTAGATGTCTAATTCCAGATTTTAATTGAATTCAAACTCTACAATCTGCTGTGGCAGGATTTGAAGCTGGGTCCCCAGATTAATAGTCTAATGGTAATCACCCCATGCCATCATCTCCATTGTGTGCAATTCTTGTTATCGAGCTGTAAAGATGATGTGGAGATCCTTCAGAGGGTGTCGTGGAGATTGATCAGAATGGACCCAGGGATTGGAGGGGAATAGTGGGGGTTCGTTTAGTTCCAAGCTCAGGTTGGAATGGCTGAGGTTGATCTCTCTGCAGCAAAGAGAATTGAGGGGAGACTTGATGGAGGTGTACACGACTGAGAGACTGAACCAAGATAGATAGAACGAAAATTCTTCTCATTTGCTAATGGTGCAAGGGACATAAGGTTAGGATTTTAGACAAGAGATGCAGGAAGAAAGTACTTGTTTATTAGCAAAGGGTAGTGATCTGGAACTTAAAAAAAAAATGAACTGCAAATCAGAAACAAACCAGAAATTGCTGGAAGTGTTCAGCGGGTTTGGCAGCATCTGTGGGGAGAAATCAGAGTTAGTGTTTCAGGTCTGGTGACCCTTCCTCAGAACTGGAACTTGCTCAGTTCTGAGGATGGGTCACCGGACCTGAAACATTCACTCGGATTTCTCTCCTGTGATCTGGAACTTGTTGCCCATGGAAGTGGGAAGAAGGAAACTGGATGGAAATAAACTGGCAGTGGTTACAGGGAATGGGACAGACTGTGCTGAAAAGCCAGCATGGACTTGACGGGCTGAGTGGCCGTAAGTGACTCAGTTACAATCTGCAAAAATCTGTGAGTGAATGTTTGGATATTACCCTGCCCTTCCGAGGACAGATGACCACATTTATGAAGAAGGTTAGGCCTCAGCAAACTTATTATCTGATGCTCTAATCCCTAAGAAATACAACTTTCTTATTATTTATTCATAGAACGTGAGTGTTGCTGTCAAGGACTACATTTTTTATCGAATGCCTAACTGCGTTTGAGAAATTTCTTAATGGCTCGATGCAACTGAATGGATTGCTAGGCCATTTCGAAGCCTAGTTAAGAGTCAACCATATTGCTGTAGATCTTGAATCATGTGTAGGTCAGACCAGGAAAGGCTGGCAGATTTCCTTCTGTAAAGGACCATAAGACCTGGGAGTTGAAGTAGGGAAAGATTGTGGCCCTACTGGTATTATCGCTGGACTGTTAAAACAGAGATCCAGATGATGTTCTGGGGACCTGCCATTGCAGTTGTTGGAATTTGAATTCAATTTAAAAAATCTGGAATTAAGAGCCTAATGTTGACCATGAATCCATTGCCGATTGTTGGAGAACCACCCTCCAGCACCGCGTTCACTGATTTCCTTCAGGGAAAGAAACTGCTATCCTTACCTGGTCTGGCCTACATGTGACTCCAGACCCACAGAAACGTGTTTGACTCTTAAGTAGGGACGGGCAAAGAATGCTGCCTCGCCAGCGACACCCTCATCCCATGAATGAGTTTTTAAAAGGCCATTCAGCCCATCAAGCCTGCTTCACTAGTCAAAGAGATCATGGCTGATCTGGCTATCCTCAACTCCACTTTCCTACCCTTTCCACTAGAGGGACGTGGGTTTAAAGTGAGAGGGGAAGGACATAAAAGGGACCCAAGGGGCAACATTTTCATGCAGAGGGTGGTGCGTGTATGGAATGAACAGCCAGAGGAAGCGGTACTATTACAACATCTAAAAGGCGTTTGGATGGATGTATGAATAGGAAGGGTTTAGAAGGATATGGGCCAAATGCTGACACATGGGACTAGGTTAATTTAGGATATCTGGTCAGCATGGATGAGTTGGACTGAAGGGTCTGTTGCCATGCTGTACAACTCCATGACTCTTTAACCCTTGACTCCCTTACTGATTAAAAATCTGTCTATCTCAGTGCCTTGAATATACATAATGACCCACCCCAATAGCCCTCTCCGGTCAAGGATTCCACAGCTTCACTATCTTCTTAGGGAAGAAATTCCTCCTCATCTCTGTCTTAAATGAGTGATCCCTTATTCTGAGATTACGCCCTCTGGTCCTGGACTCTCAAGGGGAAGCAACTTCTACACATTGACCCTGTCAACTCCCCTAAGATTCTTATATGTTTCCCCATTCTAAACACCAGTGAGTACAGCCCCAATCTATTCAAGAACAAATACAGAAGTTGCTGGAAAAGCTCAGCAGGTCTGGCAGCATCTGTGAAGAAAAGAACAGAGTTAACGTTTCGGGTCCGGTGACCCTTCCTCAGAACAGGGGTTCTGAGTTCTGACCAGTTCTGAGGAAGGGTCATCGGACCCGAAACGTTAACTCTGTTCTTTTCTTCACAGATGCTGCCAGACCTGCTGAGCTTTTCCAGCAACTTCTGTTTTTGTTCCTGATTTACAGCATCCGCAATTCTTTCAGTTCCCAATCCACTCAACCTCTCTTTATAAAAAAAATTAGACCAGCAGAATCTCTATTAGCCGAGTGCATGGTTAGCAGATTGTGAGTAGCTCCTTTCGGTTTTGTATTTATATTACTGGGTAAGACAGAACAAAACTGATTACCTAATCATGGTGAGGGTTTAATGGTATTGTTGCTAGACTATTAGTCCAGAGAACGCTCTGGGGACCTGAGTTCGAATGCCACCGTGGCTGATAGTGGAATTTGAAATCAAATTTTAAAAAATGGAATTAATCATTTAATGTTGACCATGAAACCATTGTTGATTGTCAGGGAAAACCCATCTGGTTCACTAATGATCTTCAGGGAAGAAATCTACCATCCTTACCTGGTCTGACCTACATGTAACTTCAGACCTACAGCAACATGGTTGACTTGTACCTCCCCATTGGGCAATTGGGGATGTTGCTCAAATTGCCAATGCAGTCTCTGGCTTGATTCCTCTCTCGTTTTGATCTCATTAGACACCAGGACTAATTCCAGATTACAAATTGATCATGATTAAGAATGAAATTATTACAAAATTATGAATTGTCAATTTGGAAGTGCGTCTCTGAGAAAGGGATCGATTGGAAGGTACATAAATGCAAAATATTTTCACACAGGATGATTATTAAAGTATAATTACATCTGCTGGGAATTTCAGGTTGGTCTTCACTGAGTGGCGGCAGGCATTATAAAGCATGGGACACCCGTCCACAACCATCACCAACAGTTAAACCATCCCTACCCTTCCTCTTCCCCCCTTCATCTCCCTTCTCTACCCCCTCCCCCCAAGTATGTTGTTCATTGTGCTGCAAGTTGAAAGAGAAACAATGGCTGTGAGATAGAAGGAATGTAGAAAATAAGGGCAAGAATAGGCCATTCAGCCCATCAAATGTGCTCCACAGTCATGGTTGATCAACTACATTTAGGCCATTTTATCTCCTGTCCCCTATCCCTCGGAACCCTATCAAATATCATTTAATTCTCTTAGACACCTTGATCGGATTGCCACTTATCCTTTGAGATTCCAAGAAACGCAAGCTTCGTCAACAAAAACCATTGTGGGTGGGAACGGAAATTGACGTGTGGAATTTCCCATTGCCTGTTCGATCCTACCTCCAGGCTATTTTCCCAGAGGCAGCTACTGGCCACTTTGGAGCAATGGTCAGAAGCTGACTGGGACATTCTGAGATCAAGAGGTTTTTTGAGCACCAAAGGATGTGGGAATCAAACAGGAAAGTGGAGTTGAGTTTGGGGGTCAGCCATGATCGTCGTAAACAGTGGAGCAGGCTCTAAGAGGCTGAAAGTCCTACTTAAAAATGTATCGAAGAGAAAATGTTTCCATCTGCTGGAATTTGATCTGATTTGAATTATTACTGTCACGTGTACTGAGGTACAGTGAAAAAGTGTTGTCTCACTTGCTTTACAGGCAGATCGTACTATACAAGTGCACTAGGGTAACAGAAGAGAGTGCAGGATACACTTTTACAGCTGCTGAGAAGGAGCAGAGAGAGATCAACATTAACATTTAAGAGGTCCGTTCAAATGTCAGATAACAGCGAGAAGGAGCTGTTTTTGAATCTGTCCATACGTATATTCAAACTTTTGTATCTTCTGCCCGAAGAAGAGGGTGGAAGAGAGTATACCCGGGTGGGAGCGGTCTTTGATTATGTCGGTTTCTTTCCCAATGCAGTGCGAAGTATACTTGGAGTCAAAGGATGGGAGGTTGGTTTGTGTGATGGACTGGGCTGTGTTCACAACTCCCTGCAGTTTCTTGCGGTCTTGGGAAAAAGCAGTTGTCTTAGCACTCAGTGGTGCATCCAGATAGGATGCTTTCTATGGTGCATCTATAAAGACCCGTTGTGGACATACTGACATTTCCTTAGCATCTAGAGGAAGTACAGAAGTTGTTGAGTCTTCTTGACCGTCGCGTCAATGTGGACCAAGACAGATTGTTGGTGATCATTACTCCTAGGAATTTGATGCTGTCAACCATCTCCACCTCAGCACCATTGATACTGACAGGGTTGTGCCCTCCAATCCGCTTCCTCAAGTCAATGACCAGTTCCTTCATTTTGCTGATGTTGATGGAGAGATCACTGTCTTTATACCATTTTGCTAAACACTCAATCTCCTTCTGTACTGCATCTCTCATTGTTTGAGATCCAATTTACAATGGTGGTGTCAATGGATTTGTTAACTTGACAATGGAGTTGTGTGGAATTTGGCCACACAGTCGGGTGTGTAGAAGGGATATGGTAAGGGGCTGAGTACACAGCCTTGCTAGGGCACCTGTGTTGAGGATTATCATGGAGGAGGTGTTGTTGTTGCCAATCCTTACTGATTGTGGTCTGTTGGTCAGGAAGTTGGAAATCTAGTTAGAGAGTGGGGAGCAGAGTCCTAGGTCACAGAGTTTGGAGATGAGTTTGGAATCATGGTGTTGAAGGTGGAGCTGTAGTCAATAAGTAGGAGCCTGATATAGGTATCCTTGTTATCCAGATGTTGCGGGGATGAGTGTAGGGCCATGGAGATGTCCTCTGCTGTGGACCTGTTGCATTGGTAGGCAAATTGCAAAAGATAAGGCAGTTTGGGAGGCTGGAGTTGACGTGAGCCATGACTAACCTCTCAGAGCACTTCATAATGATGGAGGTCAGAGCTACCAGGCGGTAGTCATTGAGGCACCCTGCATAATTTTTACTTGGCACCGAGATGATTGCAGTTTTCTTGAAACAAGTAGGGAAGGGATTTCTGATCATAGTTAGGAGACGTTAAAGATAAGAGCGAGTACTCCCACCAGCTGGTCCTGTCAAGGAAGAGGAAGTGGAAGCCTCTAGAGGGAGATACAGTTTCTAATTCTTATATTGCTCCTGTTTTTACATGAACAAGAATATTATGTGATATGAACTGGAAACTAAATGAGGAGTTAAGAATTTTGGGGCCAAGTTGTAATTGATTGATGTGGGGCCTGCAACAGCCTTTGCAA
This sequence comes from Ginglymostoma cirratum, assembly GCA_024137785.1. Taxonomy (NCBI): domain Eukaryota; kingdom Metazoa; phylum Chordata; class Chondrichthyes; order Orectolobiformes; family Ginglymostomatidae; genus Ginglymostoma; species Ginglymostoma cirratum. The sequence goes on from JAHRHZ010000036.1 coordinate 203,034, forward strand.
AAGGGGAAATGATGACTTGGAGGTGATCATGCATGTAGAATATTGCATCTGGTTTACTTTTTATCTGCCACAGTCAGGGCCCATCTCCTTTCTAGATGTCAGTTACTGTCAGACTTGTGTGCAATAGGTTCAAATTCTATTTAGACAAAAATAGCAAATGAATTAAAATTGTTTTTTGAGGGAAAGCAATGATCAGAGCAGAGGAAGACAATTAATGGAAATTACCAATCATGATTAAAAAAAGATATACCACAGAATGAGTTCTATCTGTATCAAAAATAAATAGATTGCTGGTAGCCTCTGGAGTGAGGCACCAGTGGATTTCCTGGCAAAGTTCAGATTTGTGTTCCCACTGGGGTAGGCATTGATGTAAAAGAGACTTAAAAGGTTGTAAAAGCAGTTCATCCTGCTCCCTTCATCAGCAACCTGGGGGTGGTCGTCCTTAAAAGTGAATTTCTTTCAGTGTTTCTTATTTGGTATTTTCGGTGTAGCATAAGTGTTTCAGCAGTAACTAGCAAACACAAACAGATCTCTGGTGTATAAATACAAAGCAAAAAGAAACAGAAAAATACAAAGGGAAAATTATAAGGAACGCTGAGGTCATGTCTCAGATCAAGCAACGAATGAATCACCACACTACGCTAATATCAATGCAGTGCTTTGAGAAATAAGAAGTTTTTGTTCTTTAGAGGTATGAAAACTGACCTTCAAATTGAGGTGGGCAAGGGGCCATCCTGGCATCATGAGTAGCTGCCTGTGGTCATTGGTTGAAACAGTTTAGGCATGTAATTGGCACAGCAATAATGTACCTCAACTGGGGTGGGTGGGTAAACAGCAGGAGTGAGAGGTTTCAGGGGAATAAGCCAAAATCTTGGGGGAAGACGAGTTCTCCAAAATTGGTCTGAGTGAAGAACAAAGACGGTCACAGCCAAGGATCACCAAAGACACTATACAATAGTAGACCACTTCTGAAAACAACAAATGTTGGAGATCACAGTGAGTCAGGCAGCATCCATGGAGAGAGAGCACGCTAACGTTTCAAGTCTAGGCGATGCTTCACCAAAGCCCTTAGGGACCTCTGCTCCTGCTCCTCCACTCTACAGAATGGTTTTGCTCTCCTTATCTGAGGAAGGATGTTCTGCCTATGGAAAGAGTGCGACGAAGGTTTGCCAGACTGATTCCTGGGATGGCAGGATTGATGTATGAAGAAAGACTGGATTAGTTAGGACTATTTTCATTGGAGTACAGAAAAATGAGGGGATCACATAAAATTCGAACAGGACTAGACAGGGTAAACACAGGAAGAATGATTCCAGTGACTGGGGAGTCCAGAACCAGGGGGTCACAGTTTAAGAATACAGGGTAGGCCATGTAGGACTGAGATGCGGAGAAATGTCTTCACCCAGAGTGCGGTGAGCTTGTGGAATTCTCTGTCATGGAGAGCAGTTGAGGCCAAAACATTGAATGATGTCAAGATTGAAATAGATATACTTCGTAGGGCTAAAGGGGTCAAAGGGTATTGGGAGAAAGAGGGAAGACGATACTGAGTTGGATGTTCAGCCGTGATCATGTTGAAAGGCACAGCAGGGTTGAAGGGCCGAATGGCCTACTCCTGTTCCTAGTTTCTACATTTCCACTTCATTCATCCTGTGTCTCAGAAATAACTTGTATATAGAATTGTGAACTTTCAACTCCTCAGTGAGTTTTTACTTGACCCAAGCTATTCATGACTGACTGTGACAGCAGGGCTTAGGTCTGATCCATGTGCAATCATTGAGCTCGGTTTATTACTCACCATTTATGCTGTTTGGCATGCATGCACACCTGTTTAGTAGCTTCACCAAGTTGAAACCTCATTTTAAGGTAAGCCTGATTAGTGATGGTATAGTGGGGATATGGCAATCCATTGGATATGGCAATCCATGTGGATACGGCAATCCATGTGGATACAAATTGTGATTGAGTACCATCCTGCTGCTTCCCCACAGCACATCATGGATGCCCAGTCTTGAGCTGCTAGATCTGTCCTATTCAGTACAGTGATAGTGCCACACAACATGATGGAATGGTATCCTCAATGTGAGGTTGAGAATTTGTCTCCACAGAACTGTAGAACTGGTAGGTTTGTTGAGGACAATGTCATACATGTTGTTTCCACTTGTTGGTTCTCTCGTGACCTGCTGCAAACCCAGCAAGGGCAGCAAGGACTAGCAGCAAGGGCCTTTAGGATTTTGTCACCTCAATCAGTTGTAGGATCGTCGACCCACTCTTGGTGGTAGATTATTGAAGTTACCCAGCCAGAGCACATTGTATGCCCCCACACATCGCACACCTTCAGTATGGTCTCCAAGTGGTGTTGAACTTGGAGGAGTCTTGGATCAGCAGCTGAGGAGGGGATAGTAGGTGGTAACCATCAGGAGGTTTCCTTGCCCTTGTTTGACATGAGACTTCAGGAGGTGCAGCATCAATGTTGCGGATTCACAGGACAACTCTTTCCCAACAGTATAACACTGTGTCACCAGTGGGATAGGTCGTTCCCCAGTAGGACATCAGCGAACCAGATGGGATCTTACAACAATCACCAAATCTTTACAGGCAATTTTGAAATTCCAGTTTTTAATTAACTGGATTTTCACTGTCTGCCACAGTGGGATTTGTACCTGTTTTTACAAAGCATCATCCAGTGGTTTTAGAGATAGTGGGGGCTGCCAATGCTGGAGAATCTGCGATAACAAGGTGTAGAGCTGGATGAACACAGCAGGCCAAGCAGCATCCCCCCTCTCTCCCCATTTATTTCAGAATCCCCTTCCCCTCCCCCATTTCTGAAGAAGGGTCTAGACCTGAAATGGCAGCCTTCCTGCTCCTCTGATGCTGCTTGGCCTGCTGTGTTGATCCAGCTGTGCACCTTGTTATCCAGCTGTTTTAGATTACCAGTTCAGTGACAATAGCACTACACCCACGGCACCTCCTTCCCCCTTCATTTAAACATCTTGTACATATTCATCTTTTGGTACCTCAAGCATCCAATAAAACTGTTAATTTCTGTACTCCTTCTTACTGGTAATTTCCAATGCATTTCTTTCTTATTCCTTCATTAATTATGCAATAGATCCATTTTGGAGACTGTATTTTTCATGTGTATTTCCATGTTTGCCATTGTAGTTTTAAAAGTATTTAATTTTCCTTCGCCCGTGCTATTCTTCTGCAGTACTTCACTTTTAATTGCTTTCAGCTCATCCCTCACTTCACAGTTAGCCTTGTTTAACTGTATATGTTTCCAACCAGCACTTTACAAGGCACTTTTTGAAGTTTTTGAGAAGATTTGTAGCTCGGGTTGTGGATGAGGTTGTAGACATGCTCGCCGAGCCGGGGGGTTTGGTTGCAAACATTTTGTCACCCTGCTAGGTAACATTGTCAGCGCACCACCGGTGAAGCGTCGGTGTTTCTGTCCCGCTTGTTATTGTTCTGCCTCGGTTTGCTGGGCTGTTTGGCATTATTTCCGGTTTTGCTTCTCAGTGGTTTGTACACAGGGTCTAATTCAATGTGTTTGTTGATGGAATTCCGGTTGGAATGCCAGGCCTCCAGGAATTCCCTGGCATGTCTATTCCTGGAGGCCTGGAATTCCATCAACAAACACATTGAATTAGACCCTGTGTACAAACCACTGAGAAGCAAAACCGGAAATAATGCCAAACAGCCCAGCAAACCGAGGCAGAAAAATAACAAGCGGGACAGAAACACCGACGCTTCACCGGTGGTGCGCTGACGATGTTACCTAGCAGGGTGACGAAACGTTTGCAACCAAACCCACCGGCTCGGCGAGCCTCAAGGTGCTTTTTGCTGATCTTAAATTAAATCATTTTCTGAAGATATTCACTTCAGAGTTTCCAACACTTCAGGACCATGAATGTAATCTCAGTCAAAGGCAAGAACTGGAGCCTGGAAATGGCTGTTAGTGATGTTATCGCATGCATGGTTAAAATGTATCAAATTCCTTTCTCAGCTCTTTTACAGTAGCTGTTAAATAGATTAAAATTTTAAGTGGATTATAACTTCCGTAGAAAAGAGCTTGACTAGATTGTGTTCATGCTGTAATATCACTGGCAAAAATCTCTAAACTAAGCTACAAATAGGATGCACTCTGCATAGCATGCAGACCCTGAAGTGTCAGGACCAAAGAAATGTCTGTACCACATTTATGGAATGCAATTCTATCCTCTCGCTCTCACTAATACGTCTCCAGTTTCTTGCTCCTTGCTACACTGCAGAAAGTCTACCAATGCTCATTCCAGGTGCTACCCCAGCATTGACCAATGTCATGACTATGTAATTACAGCATTGTGTATCTTATAAAGAAGACCAATTTGAGCTTTCAAATAACAGACACGACATATAAAAATTGGTTGCCAGGAGACGCATGACTGGGTTTGCTGATTCACTCCAGCCAGTTTAGAACATTCAGACAGGCTAATATGTTATTTCATCAGCAACTGCAAAGAGAACGACTTGGAATTTGATTATTTCCCCTTGGACAACACAATGGATTTTAACAGATGATATAATCCAAGACTTTTGAGTTAGCAGACAAGAGACTGGAAGAAACCAGACCGCTATAAGGAATTTCAGCATATTTGGCTTTGCTTGTGGAACAATGTAACATTAAACATTAAGAAAGTCAACCATCTTAAGCCTAATTGAGATCATCAAACTTAAAATGGTTGCTATTGTAACTTTTGATGAGTTATTGTTCCACAGAACTCTCTCCTCTGAAGATGTTACCTCTCAGCAACCTTCTTTAGAGAATTCTAATCTTCAAATTAGAATATAAAACACTGTTTTATACCTACAGCTGTTAATTCCCACTTTAAAATTAGAATTGTCCACAGAAGGTTGCTGAGAGGCAGCACCTTCAGAGAAGAGAGTTCTGAACTCAAGTGAGAGGTTTGTTTCAGGAATCAATCACATTTCTGCGAAAACAGTCCGGGCAATCTGCAAGTGCCGCAACCAGGGAACTAATGCAGAACAAGAAAGCTTGCTGTCTCTCTGCTATACTTACTGAGTCCATTCAACTCTAGAGTCCATTAGAGCTGGTGGCTGTAATGTAAAGGGTTAACATCTAAATTTCAGCAAGAAGGAACATCAGCAATGATCCCCAATGGTATATCTTAGCCTGATTTTAAGCATTCTTTTATCTAATCAGTATGCGTTCTAATCTTAGCAGCTGTTTCTTTTTTGTTAATAATGTTATCTCTATATTCTTAGGAATCGTTCAGCATAAACTTGCAATAAATTAATCTTCAACCTGCTTAAGTGAAAGCCTGCTTATTGGTCTGCTTTAATTTGAACCGTACTCTAGTTATTGTAATGAGGTCAGCCAGGTGGATCTGATAGCATATGAGTTCCCTGATTGGGACTGTTAATCTGGTCCAATCAGGGAGTCATGGCTGACAGATAAGACCAGGAATGTCAGAGGCTCTGTTCGCTCTGAGAGATGGCTATGAGGAAGCTCGATCAGTGTCAAGGACTTTCCATGTGTAAATAAAGGGTGACTTGGTGATGGGATACCGGCTTCTGCGGAATTATTTCACACAAAATCCGAGAAACAGGCTAATGCATTGTATTAATTCACAATGGTGCAGACACATCAGGTGGTGTATTGTTCGGCTGAAAGGACCTAACTGGTTCTTTAAGGTCTGATAAAATGCATAAAAAAAAACACATGTAGTTCAGTATGAAGCACATTTATTAGCTTATTCTACTTAAAATATATTAGAGACAAATGCAAACAAATAAGTGAAACTATTAGCATAAACCACATATATACAAACAAGTGAGTCTCACACAGCCTTCCATCTGTTGGGGACTTTGGTGGCACCAGGATCTCAGATTTAGAATCTTGAGTGCTCTCTTATTCAAGGCAGCATTTGTCTGAGTGTGGCATCAAGAAGCCCTTGCAAAGCTGGAGTCAATGGGAGTAGGGGGAGTACTCTCTACTAGTTGGAGTCATATCTAGCATAAAGGAAGATAGCTGTGACTGGTGAACATTAGTCATCTCAGCTCCAGGATATCTGTGTAGGAGTTCCTCAGGGGAATGTTTGAGGCACAACCATCTTCTGCTGCTTCATTAGTGACCGTCCTTGCATTGTAAGGTGAGAAATGAGGATGTTCGCTGATGATTGCACAACTCTTGAGATTTTGAAGTCGTCTGTGTCCAAATGTAGCAAGAGCAGGATAACATTCAGGCTTGAGCTGATAAGTGGCAAGTAACATTGTCTGACACTTGTATGGCACCAATGACCATTTCCAAGGAAAGAATCTGACCCATCAGCCTTTGATACTCAATGACACTGAATCCCCCATTATCAACAGCCAGTAGGTCACCATTAACCAGAAACTGAACTGGACAACCATATAAATATAGTGGCGACAAGAGCAGGGCAGAGTATGGCAGCGAGTTACACATCTCCTGACTCCCCTGCACTATCTCCAAGGCACAAGTCAGGAGTGTGATGGAAAACTCCCCATTTGCCTGGATGGGTGAAGATCCAACAACACTCAAGAAGCTTGACACCATCCAGGACAAAGCAGTCCATTTGTTCGGCCCTCTATCTAGCACCTTTAACTTTAATTCGCTCTACCACTGATGCACGTGACATGGTGCATACTTTCTACAAGATGCTTTGGAACAACTTATCAATGCTCCTGACATGGTACTTACTAAACCCAGGATCACGACTATCTAGAATGCAAGGGCTGCAGATACATGAGAACGTCACCATAAGACACAGGAGTAGAATTAAGCCATTCGGCCCATCGAGGCTACTCCACTATTTGATTGTGGCTGATATGTTTCTCAACCCCATTCTCCTTCTTTCTCTCTATAACTCTTGATCCATTTACTAAGAAAAAAACAATCAATCTCTGTCTTAATGACACTCAATGACTTGGCCTCCACAGCCCTCTGCAGCAATGAGTTCCAAAGATTTCACCGTCTGGCTGAAGAAATTCCTTCTTGTTCTCAATTCTAACGGGTCGTCCCTTCATTCTGGACCTTCGTCTCTCTTTCTAATGAAAACATCTGTCCACTGTATCCAGGCTTCTCAGTATTCTGTCAGTTTCAATCAGATTCTCCCCTCCCCTCATCCTTCTAAATTTCATCAAGTACAGACCCAGTGTCCTTCAACTGTTTGTCATTTGCAAATTCCATTCCACACCACACTTCGCCCTAGCTCGGAAATATATTGTCATTCCTTTGCTTCAGAATCTTGGAACTCCTGTCCAAACAGCACAGTGTGAGATCCCAAGGACTGCAGTGGTTCAAGAAGGCAGCTCACCATTACATTCATGAAGACAATCAGGGATGGGCAATAAATGTTGGTCCAGATGCCCAGAATAAAGTCAAGATCTGGTTAGGCCTTAGAATGTACTGCCAGGGGGCATAATGGAGGCAGATTCAGCAGTGGCTTTCAAAAAATTGAGAAAATTTACCAGGATTTTGCCAGGACTTTAGGGTTTGAGTTATAATGAGAGGCTGGGACTTTTAACTCTGGAGCTTAGGGGTAACCTCATGGAGACTTTTAAAATCTTGATGGATATAGATAAGGCGAATAGCTAGGGTTTTTTTTTCCAAGGGGAGAGAGTCCAAAACTAGAGGTTTAAGGTGAGAGGGGAAAGATTTAAAAGGGACTTGAGGGGCAACTTTTTCACACAGAGGGTGGTGTGTGTATGGAATGACCTGCCAGAGGAAGTGGTATTACAAGGTTTAAAAGATATTTGGACAGGGGTACATAAATAGGAAAGGCTTAGAGGGATATGGGCCAAGCAAAAGCAAGTGAGACTGGAGATAACTTTAGTATGTACAGCTGGATGAACACAGCAGGCCAAGCAGCATCAGAGGAGCAGAAAGGCTGACGTTTCGGGCCTTCTGAAGAAGGGTCTAGGCCCAAAACGTCAGCTTTCCTGCTCCTCTGATGCTGCTTGGCCTGTTGTGTTCATCCAGCTCTACACCTTGTTATCTCAGATTCTCCAGCATCTGCAGTTCCTACTGTCTGCAAGTCGGACTGTGGTTCGGTTTGGGAAACCTGGTCGGCACAGACGAGTCGGGCCGAAGGGTCTGTTTCCGTGCAGTATGACTCTAAAAAGGGAATTGGATCATCATCTGTGGAAAGTTCAGGGAAATGAGGGGAGTTGGGATTTGCTGAGACGATTCACTGTGGAGATGTAGCATGGAGGCAAAGGGCAGAATAGCCTCTTTTTACACAGTAACCATTCTATTGTAAATAAAATTATTTATCAAGCCCCACTTTCCAGTCTTTTTAAAGTCTCCCTGGCTCTAGTTTCTTTGCAAAACTCCTGATACAAAATATAGAGCTATATTTGCAACAGTTATCCTGGGGGGGAAGGAATATTTATTATCTGCGCGATCCACTGGCCTGGAAACAAAACTGACAAAAGTTGAACTAACGGGGAGTTACAGACCGAGCTGCCGGTCACGTTGCCCAGGGCACGCGCGCTCTCTCGGGGACGAGCAGATGCGCGGGCACGGCGGGGTTGTGCCGCGATCTGGGGCAGAGCCGGGGTCCGGGAGGAGACAGGGGACGGAGCAGCTGGTAATGGATACAGTGAGGGAGCAGCGTGAGGCTGGGCACCGGCTCCCAGGCGGATACATTGTAACCCGGCGCTGGCAGGTTCCCAGGGCCCGCTACTGACACGGTAA
>JAHRHZ010000036.1:212149-229000 GCA_024137785.1 Ginglymostoma cirratum
GGTCAGTGTTCCGGATCAGGAGGATGGGGTGGGGGTGGGGGTCAGTGTTCCGGATCAGGAGGATGGGGGGGTGGTCAGTGTTCCGGATCAGGAGGATGGGGGTGGGCGGTCAGTGTTCTGGATCGGGGGTGGGGGGTGGGGTGTCAGTGTTCTGGATTGGGGGGTCAGTGTTCTGGATCGGGGGGAGGGGGGCGGTGGGGTGAGTGTTCTGGATCAGGAGGGGTTAGGCGGTCAGTGTCCCAGTTCAGGAGAATGTGGGGGTGGGGTTAGTGTTCCAGATCAGGAAGGTGTTGTTGGGGTGGGTCAGGTTCCGGTTCAGGAGGGGGAGGGGGCTGTCAGTTTCCCAGATCGGGGAGGGGGGGAGGGGTTGTCAGTGTCCTGGATCAGAAGGAGGGTTGAGGTGGGTCAGTGTTCCAGATCAGGAGTGGGAGGGTGGGGATGCAGTCAGTGTCCTGGATCAGGAGGGGGAGGGGGCTGGCGTTCTGGATCAGGGGGTGGTGGTGGTGGTGGTTGTTAGTGTTCCAGATCAAGGAAGGAGTAGTTAGTGTTCCAGATCAGGACCAATGGGTAAGTGTTTCAGATCAGGAAGGGCCTCCTCCATATCAGGAGGTGGCTTAGTGTTCCAGATCAGGACAAAGGAGGAGGTTAGATGTTCAGGCCAGGATTGGAGCCCTGCTGTATTCCAGGTGAGCCAGGATGGATAGTGTTGCAGATCAGCAGCAGGGAAAGGCGTTAGTATTTTAGATCAGGAGGGGGACATTGAGGTCAGTGTTCCCAGTTAGTGGTGTGTAGGGGCTCATGTTTCTGGCCTGGAGTGGGATGTTGGGGTTTCAGATCAGGAGGGAACAGGCGCTTAAAATCCAGTTCTGGCGGTGTCTGGGATTTTGGAGCGTTCCAGATCAGTGGTGGTGTGCAATAGGGAGTTGATTGGTTGAGGTGTTTTACGGACCTCATCAGGAGATAAAAGCATATCTTAAATTGGTGTGTGTTAATGTTCTAGGAGAAGAATGGGTTGATTACTAAATCAAAGGTATGTCATAGTTTCCAACCACTCACAGGGATGTTGTTCTGAATTAGGAGTGAGATGATACCCTAGATCAAGAGACAATCTTTGTGCTAGATCAGGTAGTGGTTACTGTTTTATAGGAAGGTTAGTTGTTTCAGATTTATGGTGAGTGAATGGTTATGTTTAACTTGCAAATCAGGGAAAGGTGGGGGTGTTTCCAGTTCTAGATGGGGAAGCAGGGGGTTCTGTGTCAGATGGAGGGAGGTGGGCTTTGCTGTTCCAAATGCAGGGGAAGTTGGTGTTTACTGTTCCAGATGGGGAAGGAGTTTATCGCCTTAAGATGCGGGATGGGGTGTTATTGGGAGAGCGTTACTTTTTTCACACTTGTTCATATTGCCACTTGCCTCCTTCCCATTCCTGGACTCGGTGGGAGGTAAGGATTACCTCTTCCAGCAGCTGAAAATATATTCTGCACGTTTTTGGGAGGTGCAGGAGAACTCACTTGCAAACACTTGACCTAAATATTTCTGTCCAGTTGCAAGACCTCTGACTGCACTATATAACCTCTGTCTAATTATGTATAAGGGGAGACTGTAGATTCAAACTCTTTGGTTCCATGTAGCAATTGAATTCAAATGCTCTTGTGAGATGAATATTCATTGCTTTGACAGCCATAGAAACGCCAAGTGATTTTTGGGTGAATGTTATCAATCTTCGGCCAAGTCTGATGACCCAAACCTGGCAACGAATTACACCAGCATAGCTCAGAAAAGTTACAGAGCTTGTTGCTAACTGGGGACTGTTATCCTCTTGCAGTTATGCGCTGTTCTGGTGCTGAGTAATGTGTTTCGATCAGAGTTTATGGTGTTGTTTGCGGCTATCCACCTGGGGAGTGCATCATCAAGGTACCCCACAGGGCAGAAGGAAGTAAAACGAATAGAAAATATCTCCTTCCGCAGAAATGAAGTAGTGAACTCATGTGAATGAGTTACCTTGAGGTACATTACAGGATAGGGGGTTGGATGGAAGAGGTGTGTGTGTGAGAGAGTGAGAGAAAACTCTCCCACGGGAAGTGTCGATGAACTTGGTGAAGGTATATGTCTGGCCCAAATAAACATTGTTACTTCATCCAGCACTGGAGACATTAGAGTGAAGGGCAACTACATTGGTGAGTGGAGAAGTCTTAATGGGCTGAATGGCCTGCTTCCCCTGCTGTGTTTTGTGGAAGAAATCTTACGAGGAGAGGTTGGACAGGCTAATTCTGTACCCATTGGAGTTTAGGACAATGAGGGCAGATCTTATTGAAGCATGAAAGACCTCGAGGGGACTTGACAGAGTGGATGCTAAAGGGATATTCCCCCTCATAGAAGATTCTAGAACTGGGGGCCAATGCTTAAAATTAAGGAGGTTCCCATTTACGATGGAGAAGAGGAGTTTATTTTCTCTCAGAATATTGTGAGTCTGTGGTTGTTTGATCCCAGAGAGTGGTGGAGACAGAGCTGTTAAACATTTTTAAGGCAGAGGTAGGTAGACTCTAGACCAATGAGGGTTATCAAGGGATAGGCAGGAATGTGGATTTGAAGGCACAATCCAATTAGCCATGATCTTACTGGTTGAACAGGTTTGAGGGGTCAAGTGGCTCTGGAAGTTGGGTGTACCAAGGTCTGACTTTTCACATAGGTTGAAAGAAGGAGGAATTTGTCATTGAGAGGAGTGCTAGAGTTTGGACTTCTTTTCCACAGAGAGTGGTCAGCGGATACGTTGAGGGCTGAGTTTGACAGATTGTTTATGGATATTGGTGTCTCAGTTATGGGGGAACCAGTGGGAAAGTGAAGACGACATCAGTTCAACCTTTATCTTATTGGCTGGCAGAATTGGGTAGAGAGGGTGAATGGCCTAATTCTGTGCTTATTTTTGATGTTTTTGTAAATTTTGTGACACAGCTTGGAATTACATGGAATTTTGCAGCACTGAAATGGGCTGTTTGGCTCAACCACTCCATGCCAGTGTTTAGATTGCACATTAGTCTTGACTGAGTTATTTCATCTCCCTCCGCTGACAGACCTTCATGTTGCTGTCCCTCACATTTGGTCATGTGTCACTCCCTCGAACCGTCTCAGTGTTATTCACTCTCTGGCGCAGTAAGTGACCACAGCCCCCAGTTGCGCAGCAGGGAGCTGAACACTTGGCACTGGTCTACATGAGAGTGTCTAGGGAGGGAGCGGATGCAGACAGTGTCAGGTTCGACAGGGCAACTGTGTTGATATTTAGCAGCGAGAGTGTGTGAAGGGTAAGGCTTTAGTCTCGGAATTAAAAGGGAAGTTGGTAGCAACACTCAAGACAGCCAGGCAACGTTCATGGACAGAGAAACACAAAGGGTTAACATTTCCAGGTCACTTTTGATCAGAAGTGGAAAATGGGTGGCATGGTGGCTCAGTGGCTACAATGCCAGGGACCTGGGTTTGATTCCAGCCTTGAGCGACCGTCTGTGTGGAGTTTGCACTTTCGCTCTGTGTCTGCGTGGGTTTCCTTCCACAGTCCAAAGATGTGCAGGTTAGTTGTATTGGCCATGAAAAATGTGTGGTTAAGGGGATAGGGTGGGGCTGGATGGCATGCTCGTTGAAGGGTTGATGCAATACCTGATGGGCACTCTATCTGCACTGTAGGTATTCAGTGGTCCAGCTGAACAGTTACTAAGGAGGTAACTGGGCTGAGAGTACAAAATGATTAAGTGACAGGCATCATTATGATGATGAGGAAGAGTGAAGTGCCCAGGAAACGTGAGCATGTTTACAACAGATAGGACAGTGACAGGTAGGACAGTGACAGGTTCAACAGGTAGGACAGTGAAGGAATAGAGAATCTGACAAAGTGGAGAATACTCCACTGCTCAGGGACGTGGCAGAAAATGAGTACCCCAGTCTGTGTTCAGATTTCTGTGTTTGTTTTTTACCAAATGTTGTCAGAATTACACGCTCGTCATTTATCAGAGGTTTTAAACTGATCAGGATTTGGTTCATATGTTTTAGTCTCAGCCTCTTTCAGATTAATCTTGTGAACCACTTCACCCTGGGAGATCGAATTTGGCTGGGATTTATATTTGATGAGGGCTCACCTGCATGAGGCTTCATTTGGCATTTGAAATTTTGGAATCAAAGGTGTCACCCTCATTTCAGGCAAGTGGAAATGTAAAACATGACTTCCGTTTAAACTTGAGAATTACCAATTTGACTCACTTCATAGAGAGCAGTAGATGTCAGGGCACCATTGGTTTATTACCAACATTTGCTCTGTTATAAAAGCTTCAATCACTTTACTGGGCACATTGCTAAAGTAGGGCTAATGTTCTAAAAGTGTCGAAATAAATCAAGTTTATTTTTTACTGAATGGAGCTCTGCGTCTTCTGCATTTGGAAAGCTTGGCTGAGTTGGCAGCCATCTGGTCTCTGAGACAGAATGTCAGAATTTCAGCACATAATTGACACTGCAGGAACGTTATCAGAAGTCACACGCACCAGGTTATAGTCCAACAGCTTTATTTGGAATCACGCAAACTTTTGGAGCGCTGCTCCTTCATCAGGTGAAGTGGTGCTACACCTGACGAAGGAACAGTGCTACGAAAGCTTGTGCGATTCCAAATAAACCCGTTGGACTATATCCTGGTGCGTGCGACTTCTGCCTTTGTCCACCCCAGTCCGACACCGGCACCTCCACGTCATCGCAGTGACATTGTACCAAGGTCTGGTGTTCTCCCTTGAGTGGCTGTAAAATATCAGGATTCCTTTTGAAGAGCAGCAGGAGAGGTGGCAAAGATGATGGCCTAGTGATATTATCACTGGACTATTAATCCAGAGACCTGTCCGCCCCCTGTCCGCCCCCTGCCCACCCTCTTCCCCCCTCCCCCCCCCCCCCCCCACCCCCAACCACCACCACCAGCACCCCGAATAATGTTCTGGGGACCTGGGTTTGAATCCTGCCACAGCAGAAATTGGAATTTGAATCCAATAAAAAAAAAAAATTGAAATTAAGAGTCTAATGATGACCATGAATCCGTTGTTGATTGTCAGAAAAACCCATCTGGTTTGTGAATATCCTTGACGGGAGGAAATCTGCTATCCTTACCTGGTATGACCTACATGTGACTCCAGACCCACAGCAATGTGATTGACTCTTAACTACCTTCTGGGGCAATTAGGGATGGCCAACAAATGCTGGTTTGGCCAATGACGCCCACTTCCCATGAATTAATTTAGAAAAAGGAGCGCTCTCATAGTGTCAGGCTAACGTATGGCTCTCAACCAATACCATTAGATGAGAATAGTTGATTATTTTTTGTTGTTTTTCCCTCGTGTGAGTCTGCTGCATGCAAATTGGCTGCTGTATTTCTCTGCATTACAACCGTGACTATACATCGAATATGCTTCATTTAGTGGTCAAATGCTTTGAGATGTCAAGAAAGATAAATATTTGTTGTAAATGCTAATTTTCGTTTTAGTTCCTGAAAGATGACTAATCAATTTGCATCTCCAAAAAGTGCAACAATTAATAGATTAGTAACCTGGTCTTATTGGGAACACTTTCACACAGTAATGAAGCCATTTACATGCCTGGTAGGGGTAAACTCTGTAGCCGATACAATTTTAAAGTAGCCCAATTGTCCTGTAACCACTCGGGTGGTGTTATTTACGAAAACACAAGACTAAAGCCGCCTTCTCCAGCAGACTGGTTTTAACCTCTGGAGATCCATCTTTGCGGAGTCATTTTGTAGTTGGGTTGCCATGTATTCACGATCAAGCATCTTTCACTCAGGCTTGCCGGGTGCTTTCCAAATACTTGTGTACCTACGGACTTGCTGTGTACTCAGTTGAACATTTCAAGCAACCTTAAAATCCCCATCCTCACTTATAAAAAGCCCTTCTAACCAAAATGCCTTCAACTCCTAGAATAACATTATTCTCGGCAATCTATTGGCATGAATGATTTTAAAAATCAAATCTAGTTCCGATGAAGGAATTGTTGATGAATACATCAACAGTGAAATAAACAGTGTGTGTCTCAGGAGGTGCACTGGATAATAATCCAGAGTCCCAGGCAAATGTTCTGGACACATTGAGTCCCACTGTGGTAAATGGTGAAACCTAAAATCAATGAAATCTGGAATTAAAATATTGACTTAATGGCAACCCGCTTGCCCACTGTTGATGTAAAAACCCATTTGTTTCACAGGAGTCCGTTAGGGAATGAAATCTGCCGTCCTCTGTGGTGTTGCCTACAGGTGACTGCAGACCCACAGTGAGATGGCTCACTCTGGGTAATTAGGGATGTACAGTAAACACTGACGTTTATATTCCACCGACAAGGAAAAGGGAAAAGTTCACAGGGTTTTTTGTTGACAGGCATGGAGCCAGCCGAAAGGTGAGCCCCAATAGGACATTGTAGGACAGGCCATCAAAAGCTTTAAGGAACAAACTGCTTTTCAAGTGAAAGTGTTTTTGTTTTGAATGAAGATACAGAAGCTGGGGGATTTTCTGAAGTAGAGTGGAAGTGAATACTTTGGGACAGGGGTTTGCTGAGGAATAGACCATTGTCCTGCTGAAGGTAAAATGAGGTAACTCTTCGAAACAGATCAGTGAGCAAGGTTTTGGGGATAAAACGGAGCAACCAGATTTAGTGTTAAATTGCACCAGCCAACAGCTTATGCAAAGGTGATGGGCATTTCCACTGAGGGAGCTGTTTTGTAATTTGCACACCCATAGCTGCAGTTCAGTTTTGTATTCTGCAGAACTGCCAAACCTCAAACATTGCCATCCAAACTGGTTTAGGTAAGGCTGGCACAAGAAGAGTGGTGATATCATGCATTGTCAGGAGCGCTAGTGGCTCATAGAATTCCAACGGTGTGGAAGCAAGCCATTTGGTCCATACCACCTGTTGCAGGTAAAATAATACAAAATACAATTCTGTAGTGAGTCAGACACAGTTTTATTAACAAAAGCTTTTGGGAGAAGCAGGGACCTCAAAGGAGCCTCACCAAACTTCTCAGCTATTACAGACGATTTCAAAGGTTATATACATTTGCTGTCACGCGCCAACCTCCCCCTCAAGTTACGTACACAGTTCTTTAATCTGTTCCAGGCGTCTTGCAAAACAGGCTGCTATTGTTTTCAGGTGCAGGATTTGTTGTTTCAGTAGGTGTTTCATCCTGATTGTGTAAAGTTCTGTCTAAAGGTCCACTTTCTTATCAGAGTTGTAATGGCATTTGTTGTGTTGTTAATCTCTGTACTTCCTCCTCCAGTAAATTAATCTCTTTACTTCCTCCTTCAGTCCCCCCTTGTGGTCAGAGTCATGAGGACTCATGGCCTCCAGACCACTTGCAGCCATTTTACGAGTGTCTCCGTGTCACCCATCAAGGGGCGCTCAACAGTCTTGTCGGTGCGCACACTTGCACCTGGCATAATTCTTGCAGTTAAGATTTTACAGCACGAATTAAAGACTGCCGTAGCAGCACAGCAAGCAATAACGATTGAAATCGGTATAATCAAGGCATGCAGCAGGTATGATCCACCCAGGAAACCATTCGAGCCAACCGTCTCCCTTCTTGGGGCCTTGCCTGAAGTCATCAAGGCATGCAGCAGGTATGATCCACCCAGGAAACCATTCGAGCCAACCGTCTCCCTTCTTGGGGCCTTGCCTGAAGTCATCAAGCTGCTTTCTTGTATCATTAATGGCTTGGGTGCCGTTATAGGATTCATCCGTAACACGTGTTATACACTTGTCCCCTACTATCGTGCACACTCAGCCCTGCTGGGCTAACTGGTAATCGACGGCATACCGGGTCTGCTGCGCATAGAGTCTTAACTCGGCAAGCTCTCGGTTTATAGCATCCAACGCCTTTACCGTGCTATTTCCCAGGATGGTCAGTCCACAGACGAGGTAGTTCCTAATGACTCCCACTGCTCCCCCCTGAGACAGGGCCCCGAGGAACCCATAGCCAAGTGAGGACCCCAGTGTTACCGGGTCCTTCCAGTATGCACAGAATTTCTCGCTAATGGCTCAGGTCACTATCTTCCTACGGGTGTGTCCTCTCTGGGGGCATGGGATGGTAGGCGGTCCTATTGTCCCTACTGCAAGGGGGACTGGGAGGGTTGGTGTGGCTGTTGTGAAGGTCCCATTGAGGAGGAACACAAAGCCTTTCTTGGCTCAATAGCATTTGACCACCTGATTATTTTTCTGCATGAACTGTTTGTACCATCAGTTCATTGGCTGGCTGGAGTTTCCGCCTGACCCCACCAGTTGGTAGGTATCAAATGGATATGTCCAGGCGGCTGAACTAATATGGGTCCAGTTGCACTGTCCACAAATAAACTGTCTACCTGCAGTTACGTTTAGACTTCTTTGCTCATTACAAGTGCACGTAAACAGGCCTTTGTTCTCTTGGCAATGCTGGCGGGAGCACTGTGTCTGCACACAGGAGGCGTTCTTCGGGACTAGAGCGTATGCGCACCCCCATCCTTGTCCTGAGAAGCAAAGCGGGTAACTTAGTGGGTTTGAACATGTTGTGCCATTCTTTCCCTGAGTTCCTGCACAACTGGGGGACTGTATCCTATTTGAGTTTATTAGCTCTACACATCTCCCTTGTACACATCGTCGGTATGTACTGGTTCGGCCCACACAGGGTGCGTCTAACCTATCTGCTGTGTATAGGTCAGAGGGGGTCCATCCAGGGGTGGCCAGAAACAACGCCTCGACTGACTGGGCAAGTAGCACACGGTCCGATTACCGTGTAGATGTATGTGGGTCTTATAGAACAAGTTATCCTCTAATCCCGACACCCCTGCAACAATGACAATATAGAACACTGTGACCACACACATCATCTTAAACATGTTTAAACTCAGATGGCGAGACTGTATCTTATCACTCTATGTTAACAATGTTCCAAAGGCTATACCGTCCGCGCGCAACTTCTTGCGCTCCCAATCAGCTTGCTTGGAGGACTAGTAGAGGGTCGTTCTGTGAATCAAACATATCACTTAGGATCTCAATTGGTGTCCGCATATTCTTTAAGTTGGGACCAGTGTTTCCAGACGCCCTTCCCTCGCATATCTATGCAAACACAAGTGTCTCCACTGATGATAACTTCATAGGGGGCATTCCATTTGGGGGCGATCCCAGGTTTTCCGGGTAGGGTCTTTACCATAATCTTGCTTGCTGCTGATGGGACCTTGGGGCAATCCTCTAATTCCCTCTGTTCATCTTGTCCTTCCTGTCTGTCCCTCACAGTTTTGCGCAACACCTTCAACTGGGCGCTCAGCTCCAGCACATAGCGTCGTATTCTATCTCGGAGTGAGCCGATGTCGGAAGCCCCCTTTATGATAGACACGGGCAGTTTCATTGCTCTGCCGGTCATCAATTCGTATGGGGTTAATCCGGTTGTGCGGCTCGTGGTAGCCCTTGGGCCTCATCAGTATCGCAAGCAGAACCTCTATACATTGTTTACCAGAGTCTTGCATAGCTTTTGCCAGGGAGGTTTTAAAGGTTCTGTTCATACGCTCCACCATGCCCGAGCTTTGGGGATGGTAGGGTATGTGGCATTTCTGTTTGATGCCCATCAGCTGGCATATGGTTTTTACCACCCTCCCAGTGAAATGGGTCCCCTGGTCAGAGTCAATCTGGAGCGGCCCCCCCACCTGGGGATGACTTCTTCAGCCAGAACCCTAGCCTACTGTGTTAGCTGAACAATTCCGAGTCGGATACGCCTCTACCCATCTGGTAAATTGGTCAATAATTACCAGGCAATATGTCTTCCCATGGGATTGGGGAAGTGGTCCCGTAAAATCTATGTTCCCTGGTCCCGTTCGGGCGTGGCTGGTGTCCCATTCTGATCTTGATGCGCCTGCCCGGGTTGTGCTGGGCACACGTCACACGACGGTGACAGTATCGCGCTACGTCCCTGCCCCTGCCTTTCCACCACCATTCTTTTCTGCTACTGGTGTTCATGGCGTCT
Source organism: Ginglymostoma cirratum (assembly GCA_024137785.1). Classification (NCBI taxonomy): domain Eukaryota; kingdom Metazoa; phylum Chordata; class Chondrichthyes; order Orectolobiformes; family Ginglymostomatidae; genus Ginglymostoma; species Ginglymostoma cirratum. Next base: position 222,159 of record JAHRHZ010000036.1, read on the forward strand.
CGCCCCAAGTGGGACACACCATGGTGTAATTGCATGAGGGTATGTTGGATGCACTCGGGGGCAATGACCTTGTCTTTCAATCTCCAGACACCCTTTCAGTCCAGTGTGGCCCCTTGTGCCTTCCGCCTAGTGTGTTCTACCTCAGGGGTGTCTGCGTGTAGCTGGGTAATACTAATGGTGGTGCCATCCTCAGCAAATGTGGCTGATAACGGTTGGATATCCTCTGTCTCCAGGGCTGACTGAGCTGCGTTATCAGCGGCCTGGTTCCCCTTAAAAATGTGCCACTTGAGATTTTGTTTATCTGGCTCCCTCTGGTGGGCCTTGACCTTCAGCACCACAGCTTCCGATGGGAGCTCGCTGGCCTCTAGTAAGGTCTCTATAATTTGTCCATGTTTAATCGGGTGCCTCCCGTGGTAACCATTCCCCTTCTTCCCCAAACAGCCATGTAATCATGTACCATTCCAAACGCATATCTACCGGCAGTGTAAATATTAACCCTTCTTCCCGCCGCCTCCGTGAAGGCCTGGGTCAGGGCAACTAGCTCTGCTACCTGGGCCGATAGGCCTCCTTCTATCCTCCCCGCTCGGACTACGCATAGGTCCGCATTAACTACCATCCATCCTGTTCATGGCGACCCATGTACATATTTCCGAGAGCCGTCCACAAACAGGATTTTGTCTGGTTCCTCCAGGGGCACATCTTTTGTCCTCCTTTCTTCTACCTCATCGTCTACATTCCCACATTCGTGTGGCTCACCATCTCCTAATATGCCTTCCGCTGGGTTCTCCCGGGTGTCCCGCAAAATGGTTATAGATTTGGTAGGTGGCAGGAGGACCGCTTCCCACTTTGCCCTTCTCATGTTAGAGACGGACCGTAATTTCCCCGTATTCAACATTTCTACCAGGGTGTGTTTGGTATGTAAAATAATATTCCCTGTTACTACTATCGGCTCACTAACCCTCACGGCCCATGTGGCACAGTCTGAGGCGGCTAAACACCTGGGTAAACCGTTCACCATGGGTCCTTCCGCAGTAGAGTAGTACCCTATGGGTCGTTGTTTGTCTCCATGGGCCTGGGTCACCGCCGCTGAGTAGAATCCTCTCTCACGATGACAATAAATGTGGAAATCTTCACTGGCGTCAGGTAGTCCCAGTCCTGGGGCTGACATTAATTCTGATTTTAGTTTTGTATAGATTTCATCTTGTTCAGGCCCCCAGTCCACAGAGTCCATGGCTGGTTTCCCCCCTTTTTCCAGTCGTAGTATTGGTTCTAACAATTTGGCAAACTCAGGGATAAAATTCCTGCAGTAATTAAACAAGCCCAAAATTTTTCCTCACACCACAGACTGTCACAGGTCATGGCATTTGTTGTATAGCGGTTTTCCTATCTACAGGCATTTCTTTTGTGCCTTGGGAGATCAGATGTCCCAGGTACAGGACCTTAGTTTTCCCTATCTGGGCTTTCTTCGGACTTGCTTTAAGACCCTTGTCCTCCAAGTGTTTCAGGACTAGGTATAGTGCCTCTTGGTGGCCAGGTTTGGACTCCGAGGCCAGTAAGATGTTATCTACATATTGGAGTATCGTGCTGCCGTGGGACAGTTCGATTTCCCTGAGTATATCGCTCATTGACCGGTGAAAGATGGCCGGGCTGTTATGGAATCCCTGGGGGATTCGGGTCCACGTGTACTGCTTGTCCCCGACGGTAAATGCGAATTTATCTTTGGAGTCACAATGGAGTGGGATAGACCAGAATCCGTTGGCAATGCCCAGTACAGTAAAGATTTTGTGGGCCGGGGAGAGCCCATTCAAGATTGTAGACGGGCTAGCCACGATGGGGTGCAACTTCGGTGTGACCCTATTTAGGGCTGTGTAATCAGTTGTGAGTTGGTAGCTTCCATCAGGTTTACTCACTGTCCAGGTGGGGGAGTTGGTGGTACTCGTGGTTTCTTGGAGAATTCCCCTTTCCACTAGCCCTTCAACGATTTCCACAACCACCCTCCTAGCCTCCGGTTTGATGGGGTACTGTCGGTGTGGTTTATGTTCCGGGCCTTCTACTACTATGGGGACGATTTTAATTAGCCTGGTGTCTAGTTTAGTTTTTGCCCATACCCCTGGGACGGAGGTGCGAATGGCGCCAAACCCATTGTCCTCCAATTGCCAATCACGTCCTGTCGCAGATGCGGCTTGGACAATTTCCAAAATGCTTGCATAGGCTCCCATTTTCTCCTTTCTCCCATCGGGACGGGGCCAAATTAATTCGCCTCTCCCGCAATCTATTAGTACCTCATACTCTTTCATCAAATCGTTTCCCATGATAGTTCCTTCATTATTTTTACACACATAAAATTGCATTGGTATGTACAACTTATTAATTTCCACCAAAGTGGTTTCGCTCAAGTACGCAGGGGTTTTTTGCCTGCTAATGCCATTTACATAGATCATTTTGTTAGTTGTGGGCAGGGGTAGATCAGTGATGGATATGGAGGCTCCCGTGTCCACCAGCATCTCACATTGTCTGCCCCGTACTAGCGCAGACGCGTAAATCATACCTTCCTTATTACCCGTGCCATGGGGGCTGCTGGACGTCAGTCTGTCTCCCTTTGAGACGTTGCAGTTGTTGGTTGACCATGTTTTTCCCAACAGGTGCCCTCAGAGTGGCCCCTCTTGCTGCAGTGTGGGCAAGTGCTTCCAGACCTCCCTTTGTTCTGTTTTGGGGCTCTACATTCCCTGGCAAAGTGCCCCGTCTTGCCGCAGTTGTGGCAAATGGATTTCGGTTTTATCTTTGTCATGGCACCTGAGTTTTCTTGTTTTATTTGAATGAGGGGTCTTTCTCCCATCCCTTCTTTAATTCCAGGTGCCCATTCTACCAACCCGTCATAATCTCTGGTGGCAATTACCCCCATCTTCAGGATTGCCTGGTGAGCGGGTGAGCCCATCTTTGAATGCCTGTATAAATGCCCTATCAGTACGGTTTGTATCTGGCATCCCTGAACATTCTTGAACAATCAGGACCCTCTCCCTTGAACAATCGTTCCCTGTATTCAAATGCCCCTTCTCCCTTCTGTTGTATTGTGTTTGTGATTTTGGACCAATTGGTGAGGGCATTTCCCAGGACCCGTTGGACTTTGGCCTCAAAGCGGTTAAAGGGTTCTTCTTGTGCCTCTCTTTTGGCTGTTAATTCTATGGCATAAGTCCACCGTCCACCTTGGTAATAGTGTTTAGCTTGGGCTGTGGCGTCAGCCTGACCAGAACCGTCCCCCATCAACGCCATTTATCTTGCGGGCAAGCTGCTCGGTCAAGTTGGTGTATATCTCATAGGTGTAATTGGTGCCCCACCCAAATAGTGTCTAATTCGGCCCAGAATTTAGCATTGGCGCTTCTAGGTTGTAACTTTCCCAGGGATGCCAATATCTGTTGTCTTTCTCCTGGTGTGGAGGGCTGATATCTAGCGGTTGGGGATGCCAGGGTCCTGCCCCAGGTTACCAGGGCGAGGTTAACTTCCTCATTCAGACTCTCCTCTGGGGCAGTGGGCCCTTCCCTGGGATGGTATGGGGGCAAGGGTCCCCATTGACCCTCAGCTAAGAACTAGTTCCCTTTTTCTAGTTCCCTACTTTGTGATTCTAGGATCCATTTCTCCTCCGTACACCTCCTCATGGACTCTGATGTTTGCCCTATAAGGCCGGCCAATTGGTATACTAAAAGGACTGCAGTTTTCTTAGTCCTATCTTTCTTCTGTCTTAAGAGCCAATCTTGCTGTTATTCTAGGGCCCATCCTCCCTTTTTCATCTGTTTAATAAAAGTGAATGTCTATCTGTCATAAATTGATCAATGAGAGACTCCGGGGGTCCCCATTGATCTTCCTTCCCCGCCATGATAAATGATAGGTATATACTCACGATCTCCCCCAAACTCTTAACAACCGGTCTAAGGCTGCGTGTTAGAGACGGGTACCTCCTTGTTCATTTTTGCTCAACTCAGACGACAGACAGTCTCACATTCACACTCAACAGATTATTGAATACTGTGGTCCAACTCACTTCACTTTGTGTTCAGTATCCTGTCCCGGTATCCGGGCTGTGGCCACGCTGCCCGGGCCGTAGACAGCATCCTGCCGACTACGCCAATTTGTTGTAGGTAAAATATTACCAAGTACAATTCTGTAGTGAGTCAGACACGGTTTTATTAACAAAAGCTTTTGGGAGAAAAGGGGCCTCGCCAAACTTCTCAGCTGTTACAGACGATTTCAAAGGTTATATACATTTGCTGTCACATGCCAACCTCCCTCTCAAGTTACGTACACAGTTCTTTAGTCTGTTCCAGGCGTCTTGCAAAACAGGCTGCTATTGTTTTCAGGCGCAGGATTTGTTGTTTCAGTAGGTGTTTCATTCTGATTGTGTAAAGTTCTGTCTAAAGGTCCACTTCCTTATCAGAGTTGTAATGGCATTTGTTGTGTTGTTAATCCCTTTACGTCCTCCTTCACCACCCCTCTGAACTCCAAGCAGCACCCCACCCCATCCCTATAACCCTGCATTTCCCATGGCCAATCCACCTAACCTGCACATCTTTGGACTGTGGGAGGAAACCCACACAGACACAGGGAGAATGTGCAAACTCCACACAGACGGTCACCCGAGGCTGGAATCAAACCCAGGTCCCTGGCGCTGTGAGGCAACAGCGCTAACCACTGAGCCACTGTGCCACCCCATGTATTTGTATTTTTCAAGGCCTTAACCAGTGCAGTTGATTGTCTGACGTGTGCTTGACATGGCTGTCTGCTATAATATAACACTGTATTGACTTGCCTCCTATGGTCAGCTTCAGCAGTGAATTTTTTATTCATTTTTGAGAGCTGGGAGAAGCTACCAAAGCTGAAAATAATGCGAAAAAGTAATGAACAATTCAGAAAATTATGGCAGTGGCAAAGTTGTGGACTTAAAAGCCTCTGAAACAGGAGGAAGCTCTGATAAGAGCTCCATAGATTTGTGGCCCTGGGAAAGAGTGGCTTAAATTGCAAGTTTGCACCTTGAATATTGACTTCAACAAATTGAGAATAAAGAGAGATGGAAGAGCCACCTTATCAAACCCATGCTGTTTGGAAATAGGGTGTGGGTAATTTATTGAGAGTTTTGACTTTACAGTTCGTTTGCAATAAACTCACAGCCTGCTTATTAACCATAAGAGAGTAGGATTGGAGGCATAATTTATTGATGGTATTAAAATATTTGCTTCATATGAAAAAACATCTGTGTTTGAGTAATATTTTGAAATGTCTCAGCACTTCCCAAAGAGGAAGACAGCGGTGACTGTGTCACATGAGCATGCCTAATGCACGAGCACCAGGTCTTTAACTCATTAACAGAAGCTTCTATAAGTTTATTCCTCTCCCTACCTTCCACCTTTTGGGATGGGACCCAGAAGGCTGAGCGTCAGGTGGGCTTCAGTTGGGATGGGAACTTGATGTCTGTAGTCAGAGATTGATCTGATGAAGGACTGGTTGGTGCAGTCAGGGGCCTGATTGGGTAAAAAACTACATGCTGCAGTTCGGGTCTGGTGAGGAACCCAGTAGCGTCAGAGTTGCAGACAGCAGGGAGCTACCTTGTGCACTTGAGGTTGAGAGTCGCAGGGAGTGGACTGTTACAGCAGGCTCCTAGTGAATGAACACTGGATCAGGGGTAGGATGATGCTAAGCTTTGACACGTTTTTATGGGAGAGCAGAGGGAATAAAATGTTGGGATTTCAGGGTCAATGAGAGAGGGGCTGAGGATTGGGATAACATCACAGTGGTTGAAACTTGAAGAAATTTTGCTCGGCCTTTGCTGTTGATTTGACTAGAATAGTATTAAACAGAAGCTGAGAAAGGAAGTGGGTCAGAAATGGGAGACACTTTTTTATTTCCTTTACTCATAAATGGGATGAGGGTGTCACTGACTAGGTGACATTTATTGCCCACCCCTAATTGCCCTAGAGGGCATTTCAGAGTCAACCATGTTGCTGTGGGCTTGGAGTCACATGTAGACCAGACCAGGTAAGGATGGCAGTTTCCTTCCCTGAAGGACATTGGTGAACCAGATGAGTTTTTCCCCCCAACAATCAACAACGGATTCACAGTCATCATTAGATTCTTAATTCAAGATATTTTGAATTCACGTTCCACCATCTGCCATGGCAGGATTCGAACCCAGGTCCCCAGAATATTACCTGGGTCTCTGGATTAACAGTCCAGTGATAATACCACTAGGCCGTTGCCTCTCCCCAGTTATTAAGCTGCTGTGTGCTAATGCACTGGATATGTTTGTTTTGACTCCATACCTTTGTACCCAGCAGTTAGCATACGATGTTTAACATTATGCTTAGATTGTGTTAGCCATATTGAAACGGGTCAAACATTACTGTTTTCTTTAAATGCAGCAACGTACTTTGTGTTCATCACTAGGACTTTGTATCAACTAAGTATGTGCAGTGAAAGTAGGTCAGAAGCATCAGGAAGGAATGAGGAGGAGCATATTTCAATATCGACTAGTCAGGATTGGTTTGGATTAAAAGCAAATTACTTGGGTGCTAGGAATTTGAAATAAAAACAGAAAGTGCTGGAGTAACTCAGCAGGTGTGATGGCATCTGTGCAAAGAGAAACAGAGTTAATGTTCAATTCCAGAATCTTCTGAACTATCATCCTTTGGAACTACGACTCTTCTTCGGAAGAAGTGTCATATCAGACTCAAAACATTGACCTAACAAGCATGGGGCTGGATGAACACAGCAGGTCAAGCAGCATCATAGGAGCAGGAAAACTTGACGTTTCGGGCCTAAACCCGATTTCTGATGAAGGGTTTAGGCCCGAAACG
>JAHRHZ010000036.1:229400-275068 GCA_024137785.1 Ginglymostoma cirratum
TGTTATCTCGGATTCTCCAGCATCTGCAGTACCTTTTATCTCTCAAAACATTGACCTGTTTGCTCTATCCATTGATGCTGTCAGACCTGCTGAGCTTCTCCAACACTTTCTCTTTTTATTTCAGCCACTTTTGGCTTAATGTGGCAAAAAGCACTGACACCTCTCAATAATCAGATCTGTATCCACACTTTAGAGCCCATGTGATATCCAGGAAGTATGGGAACATAGCATTAACAAATTGACAAGGGACACAGTGTTTGCAGAATGACAGGACAGGTTCTCTTGGAGCATAACCTGTCAGAATTTGATGCAAGGAGTTGGTAATTGTTGCACCAGGGAAGCAGAGGCTTGGACCCTTTAGCATATCTCGCATTGAAGCACACACTGTGGGTTGCATCAAAATAGTTTGCCTTTTATCTGTTTGTAAATTATGGATGTTTTCCACTGCTGTTCTATTTCTTTACTTACCAGTGCATTTTCCAGTTTAGTTTCTCTAATTGTATTTTTAAACTTTAAAATCATCTTTACTCTGGCTTCTTACTCTGGTCTTTGCTGTATCAGACTATTAAGGTATATGATGTACTAGCTGGCTTCCTCCTTTGTTGTGTGCTTCTATCATTTATACTTCAGTGAATTTTGAAAACGCAGTCTTGAAGTCCGAGATACAGGATAAAAGGTGCTGCTGATGCGGTGAACTGCTTCCTGTCATTATAGCTGCAACATAAAGGGTGCTTCTGCTATTCTGTGCTCATGCAGGGAGGGTTTGCATGTTGAAAATGGAGTACAAGTCTGAATAGGGGAGGTGGGGGGGATGAAGAACAGAAGAACCTGTGTGTACAGGTGCTCAGATCATTGAAGACGGCGGGTGGAGAGAGCCATAAGTAAAACATACAGTGTCCTCAGCTTTAATATTCAAGGCGTAGAGTGCAAGAACGAGGAAGTGATGTTGAACTTGTGTAAGACACAAGTTAGACCTCAGCTGGAGTATTTTGTACAGTTCTGGACACCACATTATCGGAAAGATGTGAATGCATGGGAGTGAGTGCAAGTGCGGTTTACGAGAATGGTTTCAGGAATGAGGAATGTCAGTCTTGAGTGGAGATTGAGGAGGCTGGGGCTTTCTGTCTTGGAGTTGAAGCCCGAGAGGAGTCCTGATAGGGGTTTTCAAAATCATGAGTGGGCAGGGTAGAGTGGATGGAGAGAAACTGTTCCTGCTTGGCAAAGGAGGGCGTAAATTAAAAGTGACTTGCAAAAGAAGCAAATATGATGGTCTGAGAAAACCGTATTCACACAATGAGTAGTTAGTGTCTGGAAGTATGCTGGAGGCAGGATCAGTTGGGGGATACAACAGAGTACTGGACCATTTTTTGTATAAAAATAAAGTGAGGGGGAATGGGGAGATAGCAGGAGATTGGCACTTGACAATGATGGGCCTTTGAAGAGCCAGTGCCGGCATGATGGGCTGAATGGCCTGCTTCAGTTTCATAAGATTCAGTGAAATCCTAAGGCACTCTCTCCCTGAAAACATCCACCCTGCTGGCATTGTCACACCGTCCTCTGGAACAAGGCGGTATATTGTTAAGGCTTATAGTACGGACTTATGAGCCATTTTGTTCCCAAAAAAACTGGGAAGGGTTAGGGTCGGCTGCATTGTGCATGACAGATTAGAAAGTTGCTTGATCAAGGAATGATTTTACATTGTGTCAGGAATTGATCAGCAGAGTGGGGTTAGCTTTGGGTGGCTTGTGGAGAAAAACAGTTGATGTCTGCTTTCGCTGGCAGTCAAATGTGTGAGCATCTTAAAAGGTGACATTTTGCTGCTGAGTGAAACAAAGAGAGTTTTCACAACAGACTGCGTGGGGAAGGACGTGAGAATCTGTGACATTGCTGTGATCCTGTGTCATGAGAAAAGCATTCTAGTCACGGTAACAGATGTAGGAAGTGCAGGCCACGGGCTTGCCAACTTTCCCACAGACCCGATCGTGTCCTGGAATTGCGAGCTTGCAAGTGCCTGCCAGTTCCTGGTGTGTAATTGTTTTTGGAGGAGCAAGAGAAAAGAAAGAGGAAGTTGGAATGGTGATCGAAGAGAAGAAACAGTGCATTTGTGTCCTCCTAAGCTACCCTCCATCTGGTGGGTGCTGTTCACTTTCTGGCCTTGTTATTGATTTAGTTTTGGTACCAGGGGCAGCTCGGATGCCATGCCTGGAGATGAATCACCCCACACCTAGGATTGATTGCTGTGTGGCTATGGTTTCAGCCTGTTAGCACATTACTCCCACAGCTATTAATTACTCCCCCCCATGTCACTGTATAATAAAGCCTGCTTTCAGCAGGACTGAAGCGAAAACAGATCGAACCTTCCACATACGTAAAGCATACAGAAAAATTTGCCAGATCACCGCAGGCATTGGCCGGACGGGTTTAATGTGGTGCATTTTATGCCTTCGCCCTTTGAAGTGTTAGGACCTCTCTTGCCAGTTTTGTTTTATTCCATAAGAATTGCAGAGAATGCTGGAGAAAGTCAACAGGCTCTGGCAGTGTTTGTGGAGGGTTAACCTTTTGAATCCTGCATGACTCTTCCTAAAGGAAAATAAAACATCGTCGGCGGGTCCCTTGTGGATGACGATGACTCTCATCCACTCTCAGGGTGAGTCTGTGGGTGGCTGTACAGACCCATGCGACTTCTGCAGGCTCCGTTACACTTGGGGCAGAGGGAGTTTGTGGGAGGTGTAGATGGGGTGTTGGAACGCGCTGCCATTCCTTTGCTGTTTCCGCCTGGCTTCTGCTTTCTCCCCGCAGCGAGACTCCAGGTCTCCTTCCCGGATGCTCCTCCTCCACTTTGGATAGTCTTGGGGCCAGTGATTCCCAGGCGTCTGTGGGAATGCCATGTTTTTCCAGTGAAGCCTTGAGGGTATCACTGAAGCACTTGCTCTGTCCACCTGGGGCTTGCCTGCTGTTTTGGAGCTCCTGCGAGGGGAGCCTCGTGTCGATCACGTGGACAATGTGTCCAGCCCCATTGTAGCCGAACGAGGGAGTTCAGTGTCTCAATGCCGTGGGTGTTGACCTAGTTGAGGATGCTGGTGTTGGTGCATCTTGCTTCCCAGTGGATTGGCGGGATCTTGCGCGGGCAGCGTTGGCGGTACTGCTCTTCCTGTATGAGATTGCACCATCGTTCAGATGTGAACATTAAACTGAGGCTCTGTCTGCAGCCCTCAGGTGGATGGTGAGATCTCCATGGCATTATTTCCAGCATGAACATAGTAACTTTCCCTGGTGTGCTAAATTTATCCTTCAGTTGCCATTACAGAAGCAGATATGCTGTCCTGAGCAGCGTCAGTCGATGCTCAACATTGAATATCACAGCTCGATCCATGGTTTTGTGAGATGGGAACTTGCCATCACCAGAATAGACATGGGATAGGGCCCAGAGGAGGTGTGAATGGCAGAGCGATGAGCAACAGCTGTCCGAAAGCGAAAAAAACCCAGAAAAATGAGATGAAGCATATAATAGGAGTACATGCCAGAAGCTGAAAATGTTGAACTCAGTGTTGAGTCTGAAAGGCTGCAAAGTGCCAAGTTGAAAGCTGCTCTTTAACCTTGTGTTGAGCTTGTTGGAACCTTTTGGAGCATTTCCTGGTTTATGAGGAAGTCCTGGCCCGTAGGTCCCCCTTGCATTGGGGCTGGTGGTGTCGTGGTAATGTCACTGGGCTGTAATCAGTCCAGGCTAATCCTCCAGGGACAAAGGTTCAAATCTCACCATCAATGTATGTGGAATGTAACCATTCTTTAGGGCAGCACAGTGGCTCAGTGGATGGCATTCCTGCCTCACAGCACTAGATTTCCGGGTTCAATTCCACCCTCAGGTGACTGTGTGGAGTTTGCACGTTCTCCCCGTGTCTGTGCGGGTTTCCTCCCACAGTCCAAAGATGTGCAGGCTAGATGGATTGGCCGTGCTAAATTGCCCCATAGTGTCCGGGGATGTTTGGATTAAACGTGGAAATGCCAGGGCATGGGTCTGGGTGAGATGCTCTTCAGAGGGGTGGTGCGGCCTGTTTCCACACTGCAGGAATTCTATGATAGGTCAACAGGGGTGTACGCTATAGTAATGTTCACGCATACTTTTGGCTAGATTCACTGCCATTGCTCCTCCTTATTGCAATTGGTCTAAGTTACTGATACCCTATGGAAATGATTCCTTTGGCAGGAGATAAGCCCGGTTTTGAAAAAATGGTAAAGAATTATTACATACTAATTAATAGCAAGTTTCATTACGGTAAATGTACGTTAAAGTGGTACAATGGTAACATCAATAATAAAGCAAAGAGCAGTAGAACAAACACAGGAATTGCTGGAAAAACTCAGCAGGTCTGGCAGCATCTGTGGAGAGAAATCAGAGTTAATGTTCTTTCAGTTTTTGCAAGGAACAGTGGAGGCTGGATATCTGAACAAAAACCAGAAATCATAGAATCCTTACAGTGTGGAAACAGGCCCTTTGGCCCAACAAGTCCACTCCAAACCTCAGAGCATCCTACCCAGACCCATCCCCCTAGTCTACACATCCCTGAACACTTTGGGCAATTTAGCACAGCCAATCCACCTCACCTGCTCATCTTTGGACTGTGGGAGGAAACTCACGCAGACACAGGGAAGAATGTGAAAACTCCACACAGACAGTCACCTGAGGGTGGAATCAAACCCAGGACCCTGATCCTGTGAGGCACTGAGCCACTGCTAACCACTGAGCCACTGAACCTCAACAGGTCTGGCAGCATCTTTTTCTCAACTTCTCTACTGTGGTTGACGGGACTGTCAGCCTTATCCTTCTGGTCCTTATCCTTATGGTTCCCCCCCACCCCATCCTCACTTACCACCCCAACAGCTTTCGCATCCAAAGGATCATGAGCTGCTAATTTCCACTGTGATGCCACCACTGGACACACATTCCCCTCCCTCCCATTCCACAGGGATCGTTCTGTCTGGGATACCTTGGTCCATTTTGCCTCTACTCTCAACACCTCCCCCTGCAATCGCAGGAGGTGTAGAACCTGCCCATTTACCTCCTTCCTCCTTCCTCACTACCCAAGGCCCCAGACACACCTTCCAGGGTGAAGCAGCCATTTACCTGCACTTCACTCAATCTCGTCTACTCGCTGCTCACAATGTGGTCTGCTGTACATGGGAGAGATAAAATGCAGACTGGGTGACCACTTTGCAGAACACCTACATTCTGTCCGTGAAAATGACCCTGAGATTCCTGTTGCCCGTCACTTGGATACATCACCGTGTTCCCTGGCCAACATTCCTGTCTCGGGTCCAGCAAGGCTCAATGCAAGCTTGAGGGACGACGCTTAGGTACCTTAAAGTCTTCAGCACTCAGCATTGAATTTAATGATTTCAGAGCATGGCCAGCTCCTTCCCTGTCTATTACCTACCACACACCCCAGGTTCTGTCATTTAATGTGTTGCTTTCACTGCAATCAACCCATTTTCAACCATCTCCAGCTCCCATTATCACTTATCCAGCTTCCCTTCTCCCCTGGATGACTATCAACAAACCCCTTGTCTGCCTACTATTTTTTCTCTCTCTGCGCCTAGCCCTGTCCCCACCTATCCATCTACTGTTCTTCCACTCCCCCACCCTCCCCATCGTCAGCATTAAGTACCACCTGTCCGGAGCTGCTTTCAGGTCTGAAAAAGCAATTTGAGACATTAACTCTCTTTCTCCGTCTCCGCACTTGCTGCCAGACCCGCTGGGTTTCTCCAGCATTCTGTTTTTGTTTGTTAATGGTAATGCTAATGAGCTAGTAAGCTCGAACCTCAGGCGACTTGGGTTCAAACCCCACCAAGGTAGATAGGGAAATTTCTGTAAGAGTCTGGCCTAACGGTGATTGTGTAGCTATTACTGATTGTCAGAAAAAAGAACCCTTTAGGGAAGGAAACTGCCATTCTTACCTGGTCTGGCCTACATCCCAAAGCAATGTAGGTGACTCTTAACTGTGTAGGGTTATCACGTTCCCCCCGTGTCTGCGTGGGTGCTCCAGTTTCTTCCCACAGTTATAGGATTAGATGGTTTGGCCAGGCTAAGTTGTCCTGTAGTGTCCAGGGAACGCGCAGGCGAGGTGGCTTAGCCATGGGAAATGCAAGATTATGGGGATAGGGTTGTGGGGGAGGAAGGTTCTGGGTGGGATGCTCTTCGGTGATGACCTCTTGGGCTGAATAGCCTCTGTCTGCACTGTAGGGATTCTGCGACTCTATGAATTGCCCTCTGAAAGAGCCCTATCAGAGGAGGAGGCGATGGCCTAGTGGTATTATCGCTGGACTGTTAATCCAGAGGCCCAGGTAATGTTCTGGGGACCAAGGTTCAAATCCTGCCACAGCAGATGGTGGAATTTGAATTCAAAATATCTGGAATTAAGAATCTAATGGTGAATCTGTTGCCAATTGTTGGGGGGAAAAACCCATCTGGTTCATTAATGTTCTCTAGGGAAGGAAACTGCCATCCTTACCTGGTCTGGCCTACATGTGACTCCAGACCCACAGCAATGTGGTAGACTCTTATCTACCCTCTGGGCAATAAATGCTGCCTAGCCAGTGATGTCCTCACCCCATTAATGAATCAATTAAAGATTCTGGATATTAAATGCTGGCCCAAACAGCAAGACTACATCCCTGGAACAAATAAAAAGAAATGTTTTGTCCATGGTGAGACTGTAAGGTAAGTACACTTCCACCCGCTGAAACATTCTCACACTCACTTGGAATCTAATCTAGAATGCTGTTAGCTACTGCATGTCCTGATGGATGGAGTTTATTTCATGATATCACTGAGCTCTTTTGGGTACTAGTTGTCTTACACGCTTTCTATTTTTTTCAAGATTTCCAGCATCTCCAGTATGCTGCCTATGATACTGTGACTTTTCACCCTGAAGCTCTTTCTAAACAGCTTACGGCTCTGAAATTCCTGTGTCTTTTTGCCCATTCGTGCTTTATTGCATCCTCCTAGCAGCCTATAAACAAAGACATCAGTCCTTGCTACAGGTCCCTTTGGCTGCTTCATGTTCAGAACAAAATACGCCACGGAGAAATTAATCTAATTTGATTGTATTGGTAATCTAACCAGTGCGACCTTTCTATAAGGTTTTTACATTTTCTTTTTGTCCCTTGCTTTCAGCATTTGAAAACCATTGTTAACTTGCAGTGACTCTGCGGTCAGCCAGGCAGCTCTTTGTACACGTTTTGGGGCAGACCTGTGTTTTGGAACCTGCCCGATTGGAGCGATCTGCATTGAAAAGGTTTGTATCTCATTTTCTTTTTATCAACACTTTCAGAGAACGTAATCTGTTGTTCTTACCCAGTCTGCATCTCCAGATTGACTTGTACCTTCCCTCTGAAGTGGCCTAGCAAACCACTTAGGTTTGTTCAAAATAGCACCTTCTCTGCGGCCCACTTGATTGGCACCCCATTTGCCACCTTGGGCATTCACTTCCTACTGTGTACCATGTTCAAGAGGCGCTTGAAAGTTTCCCAAGCCTCTTGTAGCAACACCTTCCAAACCTGCAGCCTCTACTACGCAGTAGATCATGGCTAGCGGATGCATGGGAACACACTTTGAAACTGTGTTGTCACTCCTTCACCATCTCTGGCTCAAAATCCCGCGACACCCCCACTGCAGTGGTTCGAGAAAGCAGCTCCCCCACCAACTACTCCAGGGCAGTTAGGGCTTGACAGCGGATGCTGTCTTGTCGGTGATAATCACATCCCAAAACAATTTTTTTGACATATAGGGATGGGCAATAGATACTGGTACCTCTCGCAACACCACATTGGATGAATGTGCCTAGAAAAATGGTAGACTATGTTTGAGAAGCAAATGTTAGCTCTTTAGCATTTTCCCAAGAAGCTGTAAACCACTTTCTAAACGTTTAATATAGAGATGTGTTTAATATAGAGATGTTTTCATTTTTGAGAGGTTCAGTTCTGAGCTAACCCTTGTCACCTAAATTAGTTTGGAGTTAGTGCAACATTAAAGAAGATAAGTTACTTCTCAATTATTGTCCCTCGGTTTTATTGAATCAATCGATTATGCTCACGTTTTTTAAAATAAAAAATCACTTTGTGCGAAATTCAAAAATTTGTTTTACTTTCGTTCCAGGCATGTTTAAGGTGAGGACGCAATATTCGCAGAACTAGTGCTGCTGCCAACATCAAAAGACTTGGGAAAAATGCAACAAACTGTTCACTGCTTCTGAAACACTGCTGAATATAAACACAGCAGATCATCTGAAGAGAAGCCTGTGTTTTGCTGGATTTTAACCTGTTTTGCGGATGCTGCTCTCTGCATTTCCAACAACAGCTGCTTTTGTTTTGGATTTCTTGGATTATTGACTTCATTTGTCACTATTATGTTTGTTGCTATGAAATGTGATTTAAAGAACTTTAAAAGCTGCTTGCAAGCAGTTTTGCTAAGTCCTAATGAAAGCTATGAATGTACTAATTCTCTGTGCTTCTGAATATAACCCCTTTAACTCATTCGCATTTGTGCTACCTCGAGACTTAAAACTATTCCTGAACAATCTTTGCCAACCTCCCAATTGCGTCCATTGGAAATGTGAACTGAGGGGAAACTCTGTTGATTATATCCTAACTCAGACCAAGTAATATCCACCACCAACCCTGCGCTCACTGACTTACACTGGCTTCCAGTCTAGCAATCTATTAGTTTTTAAGTTCTCGTTTGCTCCAAATTCCTCTTTTTCAACCATCACTATCTCTGTTCCCTTTAATTATTGTTCCTGCCGCACAGATCTCTGAGGTCAGTGCACGACAGCAGCTTCGGGAAAGCTAAGCCAAACTCTCAAAGCGCCAGTTTGTGTTTGTGGAACCTCGAGTGGATTGCAGTTGACAGGGAATATCGCTCGGCCCGCAACCCTCTGATATCTCTACGCTCCTTCACTTTCTGCACATCCCTGATTTTCTTTGCTCCACTCTTTGGTTCACCTGTCCAGCTCCTAAGCTGTAGAATTCTCTCTCTCTGAAACCTCTTTGCCTCTCCATTGCTTTCCTTTAAGACACCCCTTTTTTTCTGAAGAAGGGTCTAGGCCCGAAACGTCAGCTTTCCTGCTCCTCTGATGCTGCTTGGCCTGCTGTGTTCATCCGGCTCTACGCCTTGTTACCTCAAAACCCTACTCTCTTGACCAGGTTTCTGTGCGCCTGTCCAAATATCTCCCGTGACTTGGTCAGATTGATGCCTTCTTTTTGTTGTAAAGCGCCTTGGGATGTTTCAGTGTGGTGATGGCGCTGTGCAAATGCAAGGGAGAAGATGGGGGGTAGGGGGGGTGCGAGGCTGTAAGTCACCAGTAGCGGCCCACAGTTCTGTGGGGATGCGGCTTCGAATCCCACCACAGCATCTGGTGTAACTTCTACTCAAGGAATGAGTTCAGTGAATTAATCCCAAAAAAGGTCTGGAGTGAAAGCTAGTGTCAGAAATGGTGGGCGTGAAACCAACATTGATTATGGTTAAAAAAAAAAGTCCCATTTGGATCTCCCATGCTCTTTAGGGAAGGAAATCTGTCATCATTACATCCTACATGTCACTCCAGGCTGTCTAGCTGACATGCCTCCTAGGATCATGGAGATCTACAGCATAGGAAAAGGCCCTTCAGCCCATTGTAGCCCTGCACTAGTCAAAAAAAAACAACTTATTTGTTTTAGTTCCATTGTCCTGCACTTGGCCCATAGCCTTGTATGCCTTGGCATCGCAATTGCACATCAAATACTTTTTAAATGTGAAGTAACTCCACAAAGGCTGGTATCCCATCACCAAGTTACCCTTTACCTACAAGCGCACAGTTCATGGAATCTGATCAGCTAGCTCAGAGCCAGTTCCAAGAGTGAGGAGAATCCCTGACACTCCTGTTTATGTCTGTCAGCCAGGGCTCCCTGATTGGACCAAGTTAACAGCCCCAGTTCAAAAGATAGTTTTCAGGATTTCTGTATTAAGCGTTTTTCCTCTGGTGAGGGTGATCAGTGATGAGAATGAAACTTGCAGCAGCTTAGTGGCAAGAGGATATGGACCAGGAGCAGGCAGGTGGGACTAGTTTAGTTCGGGGTTATGTTTGGCATGGGCTGGTTGGATCGAAGGGTCTGTTTCTGTGCTGTATGACTCTGAGTGTAATCGGGGATCTCATGCTCAGAGATCCACCTGACCAACCTCACTCCAATCACCACAAAATGTTACAAGGTTTCTACCTTCACCATTCTCACACACAGTGAGTTCCAGATTCCCACCACCCTCTGGGTGAAAAATGCTTTCTCACATCCTCTGTAAACCTCCTGCCCCTTACCTTAAACCCATGCCCTGGCCATTTTTCCTCTTGACAGAGGGATCAATTTCTTCCCGTCTACCCTAACTATGCCCCTCGTTATTTTATACATCTCATTCACGTCCCCTTTCAGATCCTTCTGCTGCAGGAAAAACAACTCCAAACTATCCACACTCTCTTCAGAACTAAAACTCTCCAGCCCAGGAGTAATGTCTTGGTAAATCTCCTCTGCACCCTCTCGAGTGCAATCACACCTCTCCTCTTTACTGTCCTCAAACAGCAGCAATTAGAAACATGCAACAAATGATGACATTTCCAGCAGTCCCATTGTTCTATTAAACAATGAATGAAAATGTTGGAGGCTCAGTCATATTTTGTAGATTCTCAGAATCTCAAATATATAGACTTTGAAAGGTAATTTCGAACCTGGAAGAGCTAAACACATTAATTGGATCCAGCATGTGAAGGGTTTTGTAGAAGGCTTGCAAATATTAATCATCCATCTGTGTGCAATTACTGAGCAAAGAGAATTTAGGGACCAACATCAGTTCTGTTCTCCTTAAAACATTTGACATCTAGTAACCATTTGAGTATCTACTAATTGGGATAAATGGTCACAATTACATCTGTAAACCCTATGACTTTGGCAAAACAAATCCTTTTGTTCAATTTTTTTTGTTGCAGGTTGAAAAATATTTTGTTGCTACAGCGATCTTCGTACTGACAACCCTGTTGATCATCTACAGTTCTAGCAATGGCAGTAGCTCAATGGATTACAAAGGTGGCTTCGTTTACAATGTTGTGAATCGGGCGCCGCTAAATTTAAAGAAATGGGTCACAAAAGATGGTTACTTGTCAGTTGTTGGGAACAAGGTAAGAAAGCCTGTCCGGACTTTTCATTTTGCGAATTAATTTCACACCCATAAACAGTTAATCCCATGCAGAGTTTAGGCGAAACTGCTTTCTCTGAGAGAGTTTCGAATGTGGAACTTGCCACTGTGAGGAGTGGTTGAAAGAAATGGCATAAAAAGTTTGATCAACACATGAGAGAGAGAGCAAGGAATAGAATATGTTAAGAGTTAGATGAAGAATCCTGGGACGTGGCTCACGTAGAGCATTAGTACCAACGTAAACCAGTCTGGCTGAATGGTGTGTTTCTCTGCTGTAAATAATTATATTGTGTTAGAATATCCACTAAGGATTTAAAAAAGGACTCAACTGGCCCATTTAAAGCCTGTTGAGAATTGGAACCAGTCATTTCCAGTTGTTATTGTAACAGAAGGTAAAGAGCTACAGATACCGGAGATCTGAAACAAACCAAAAAAAAACAGAATTTGTTGGAGAAACTCAGCAGGTCTGGCAGCATCTGTGGAGAGAGAAACAGTTAATTTTTCAGGAGAAGTGACTCTTCTTTAGAACTTCACCATTCGATTTCCCTTTGTGTAATTATAAAATTTCTTCCTATTGATTATGATGTCCCTTGCAAGTTTCCTTTCATAATCCCTTGTAGTGGCTCTTCTAAACTGTTTTGTGTCCCTTTGCTGGTCTCTGTATCTTTCCCGTTCAGCAGGATCTGTGCAGGGTTTACTTTGCATTTTAGTAAGCCCTTTCTTTTAGTTTTATGCTATCCACTACCTGTTTAATTGTCTGTGGCTATTTTTTGAGTGAAGTGGAGCTTTTCACTCTCAAGGCTATAAATAGATTTTGCGTTAAATGTTTCTTTAAACATCCTCCATTTTCTTTAGTTGTTTCAAAAATTAGCAGATTTTCCTGGTTTACTGTGGACAGTCTCTGCCTCATCTCATTAAAGCTGGCCTTACCTAAATCCAAAAAACTAGTAGCTGATTCATGTTTTTTGGCTTTCAAATGCAACATTGAACTCAACCATGTTATGATCACTGTTCTGTAAAATCCCTACAGTATGGGAGCAGGCCATTCAGCCCATCAAGTCCGCACCAAAGCTCTGAAGAACACCCCACCCAGACCCCCCAACTCTGCACTCGCCACGGCTAATCCACCAACTGCACATCCCTGGATGCTATGGGGCAGTTTAGCACGGCCAACCCACCCTAACCTGCACATCTTTGGATTGTGGGAGGAAACCGGAGCACCCAGAGGAAACCCACGCAGACACGGGGAGAATGTGCAAACTCCACACAGACAGTCGCCCGAGGGTGGAATTGAACCCGGGTCCCTGGTGCTGTGAAGCAACAGTGCTAACTACAGGGCCACCATGCCGCCCTAAATTTGATAGGGTTATAGGGAAAAGGCAGAGAACCAGAGCTGAGGGTTATTGGATTTTGATCTCATTGAATGGTGGAGCAGATCTGATGGGCTGAATGTCCTAGTTCTGCTCCAATAGCTTAGGGCCTTCTGAAGCAGTCAGGTTATGGTTAAACAAACTGTTTCTTTGTAACTAACGTTGAAATGAGCATGTATTCTCTGTGGGTGAGAATGAAAATTGCCCAAACCCCTGGGCATTTTGTTTCATTTCCCTACCGGCCATTACTTCTGTGTTGTAAAAAAGACCTTGAAAGTTAATTCAGTATTAAGGCAAGTACTTTGGGGTGGGGGGAAAGCAGCTGAATGCATTAAATGAATGAGTTGAAGTTGATTAGGTGTGATTGAACTTTCCAACAGTCATCAGTGACTCGGAGTCGTTCAGAGGTTTAATGTGTTAGAACATTCTCAAACAGGTCAACTGTCTCACTAGTAATTAATAATTGTTGCCGCAGCTTAGTGGAAAAAAAAAAGTCACTCTTGTTTTCTCTCCCCACTGTGCTGCTCCTTTGAAGAAGTCTTTATGCTGGGTATAGTTCCAAGAGAATCTGAAGCCCACAGTGTCTCACTGAACGTAGACAATGTGTAGCACTGGACTCCAGTCCTTCCTTACTCAACAGGTACACCTGCTTCCTCCGGGATAGCCTTCAGAAGTGAAAACTTGATTATTATTCCCCCATCTTCCAACAATCATTTAATCCCATTTGCCACAGACTAACAATGGGAAAAGAACTAAAGCAAAGATGAGGAACATTTTACTTTCCACAGCGAGTGGTTACATAGAGTCACAGAGTCATACAGCACGGAAACAGAGCCTTCATTCCAACTAGTCCATGCAGAATATCATCGCAAACTAAACTAGTCCCACTTGCCTGCTCCTGACCTTTATCCCTCCAAACCTTTCCTATTCAGCTACTTATCCAAATATCTTTTTATATGTTGTAACTGTACCCACATCCACCATTTCTTCAGGAATAAGCGATAACAAGGTGTAGAGCTGTAGGAACACAGCAGGCCAGGCAGTATCAAAGGAGCAGGAGACTTTTCTCCACCTATCAGCTCTACTATCCACCTTCTTTCACCGCCTCCCCCGCTCTCTATTTATTTCAGAGCCCCCTATCTCTCCCCCATTTCTGAAGACGGGTCCAGACCCGAAATGTCAGCTTTTCTGCTCCTCTGATGCTGCCTGGCCTGCTGTGTTCATCCAGCTCCACACTGTGTTATCTCAGACTCTAGTATTGACCACTCCTACTATCTCTACTTCCTGAGGAAGTTCATTTCACACATGAACCAGTCTCTGTGTAAAAAAATTTTCCCTCATTTATTTTAAAATCTCTCTCCTCTCACCTTAAAAGTGTGCCCCCTAGTCTTGAAATGCCCCATTCTAGGGAAAAGACAACTACCATTAACCCTGTCTATACCCCTCGTTATTTTATTAACTTCTATAAGGTCTCCTCTCAACCTCCTATTCTCCAGTGAAATAAGTCCCAGCCTATCCAGCCTTTCTGTATAACTCAAACCTTCCATTCCCAGCAACATCACATCTTTAAAGCATAGGAGGTGGAAGCAGAGACAGTAGTGGGGGTAATGTCTGCAGATCCCCAGGGAACGAGCAAGGGAGAGTGTGACCAATTGGACAGTTCCCTCAAGGAGCTGGTATGGGCAGCGGACTGGAATGGTTTCATAGAATCATTGAATCCCTACAGTGTGGAAACAGGCCCTTCGGCCCAACAAGTCCACACCGAACCTCAGAGCATCCCACCCAGACCCATCCCCCTATAACTCACCTAATCTACATCTCCCTGAAAACTATGGGCAATTTAGCACGGCCAATCCACCTTACCTGCACATCTTTGGACTGGGGGAGGAAACCAGAGCACCCAGAAGAAACCCACACAGACACGGGGAGAATGTGCAAACTCCACACAGACAGTGGCCCGAAGCTGGAATTGAACCTGGGTCCCTGGCGCTGTGAGGCAGCAGTGCTAACCACTATCAACTATCCAAACTGGGATAGAAACAGAAATTGCTGGAGAAACGCAGCAGATCTGGCAGCATCTCTGGAAAGAAAGCAGAGTCAACATTTCGAGTCCAGTGACCCTTCTTCAGAACGGTTCCAACTCAGAATATTAGCTGCGTTTCTCTCTCCGCTGATGCTGCCAGACCTGCTGAGTTTCTGCAGCAATTTCAGTTTTTGTCTCAGCTTTTCAGCATCTGCAGTTCTTTGTTTCATCAAGACTGGGAATGTGGATAAGCCCATTCAGGTCTGCTTTGGAACCACAACCAACGTTAACGTTGACGTTGACCTACCGGGTACAAAAGCAACTAATCGATAATCAGTATTGTACCAAAATATACAAATAGACAAAATTGACAGAGCAGTAAAGAACAAACTGGTTAACAAAGCCTACCCTAAAGTACCGTAATCAGGGGACTACAGGGGGCTGCCCTCTCTCATCGGAGAGATGATCGGTGATGGTTTAACTTGAGGCCTAACCATGCCTCACTCATCTATATTGGCTTCAGTCTGCATCGCAAACCAGCCATCCAGCCAACTGAGCTAACCAAACTCTACCCACAAATTGGCCGCAACATCACAACTGATCACTTAAGAGCCATGCAAACCCCCAACAGAGGCAAAACAGAAACCCATGTCTGAAAGGGAAATGTTGTATTTTGGTGAAGTCCCCCCAACTCCTGCCCAATGCAGTTGAAACTCGGGAGCCACACTGACCATGCCCAAGCTTTCTCCGTGGTGTGACATCGGAGCGAAGGCTGCAATGCCAATATTAGTGATGCGATGTAACTCTCATTCCAGACCATGGGCCTTCACTGCAAGCAGTGTGCACTCGTCACGAGCTCCAGCCACTTACTGGGCAGTGAGTTGGGCTCACAAATTGACCAGACCGAGTGCACCATCCGCATGAATGACGCACCGACGACTGGCTATGAGGTTGACGTTGGGAGTAAGACGACGCTGCGGGTTGTCGCCCATTCCAGTGTGTACCGTGTGATAAGGAAACCCCAGGAGTTCCTGAACAAAAGTCAGGGGGCCGTCTGTATTTTCTGGGGGCCCCCGCAGAAGATGCAGAAGAACGGCAGGGGAGGCCTGTACCGATTGATTCACCATGTGGGCATGGCGTTCTCCAACCTGTCTGCGTTTGTTATTGCTCCTAAGAGGATGCAACAGTTTGATGACTTATTTCAGAGGGAAACTGGGAGAGACAGGTACAGTACCAGCAATTATTTATCGGAAACGGGTATTTGGCTGAGTGCTCCTACCATTTTACCCACCTCTTATCCCTCACTCGCACACAATATTAGAAATAATAGAACTTTACAGTGCAGGAGGAGGCCATTTGATCCATCGTGTCTGTACTGGCTCCTGAAAGAGCCACCCAGCTGGTCCCACTGTCCAGCACTATCTCCGTAATCCTCTAAATTCAACCCTTTAAATATATACCCAGCTCTCTTTTGAAACCTCCCATGGAATCTGCCTCCACCACTCTCCCAGGCAGTGCATTCCAAATCCTAACAAATCTCTGATGAAAGAAGTTTCTCCCCATCTACACTCCCAACTCTCCTGTTAACTGTCTTGAAGTTGTGGTCCCCTAGTTACTGACGAACTAGCTAGTGGAAACAGAATATCCTTGTTTCCTGAATGTTCTGCTGTCCCAACGACCATGATATGTGGATGTGGGCAGTGACAGCCCACTGCTTGTATCACTCACTGTTTGCAAATATCCTGATCCTAACAGGTTTGTTAACTCTGGCTGATTCCTTACATTAATCCCCAGCCCACGTTAGAGTTAGAAAGGCAGGTCCCTTTAAGGGTCAGCCAGAAGGTATTTTGTAACCAACCCCTTCAGTACGGTTATTACATGCCTCTGGACTAAGTTGGACTTGAACCTAGACCTCCTAAATCGGAGGTAGAGACACTACCACAAGAGCCCCTCAAAGGGTAAACCAGAACTGCTCGTTGATTGTGAGCAAGTAACATTCCATGACCTTTATATGGAGAGCTGGGGTTTTGGCCCCAGTGGGCTCTGTTTGTTAAATGGCGTGTGCTTTAATTTGCTAACTGGGTCATTCTGATGTGCGTATCCAAAGGGAACAGCTGGGTTGTCCAGCTGGTACGGAAGGAAGCAGGCAGGAGGATCCTGCTCGTGGGCCTGTCTAAAGTGGCCAGTAACATACTCTCAATGTACTCACTCTCGCACACATTCACTCACTCCGACATACACTCACACTCATACACACACACACTCACACTTACACACACCCTCACACCCACACACCCTCACACACCCACACACCCTCACACACCCATACACTCTCACACACCCACACACCCTCACACACCCATACACTCTCACACACCCACACACTCTCACACCCACGCACTCTCACACCCACGCACTCTCACAATCACGCACTCTCACACCCACGCACACTCACACCCACAAACTCTCACACCCACAAACTCTCACACTCTGACACCCACACACTCTGACACCCACACACTCTGACACCCGCACACTCTGACACCCGCACACTCTGACACCCGCACAGTCTGACACCCGCACACTCTCACACCCGCACACTCTCACACCCGCACACTCTCACCCGCACACTCTGACACCCGCACACTCTGACACCCGCACACTCTGACACCCGCACACTCTCACACCCGCACACTCTCACACCCGCACACTCTCACCCGCACACTCTCACACTCTTGACACCCATACACTCTGACATCCACACACTCTCACACCCACGCACTCTCACACCCACGCACTCTCACAATCACGCACTCTCACACCCACGCACTCTCACACCCACAAACTCTCACACCCACAAACTCTCACACTCTGACACCCACACACTCTGACACCCGCACACACTCACACCCGCACACTCTCACACCCGCACACTCTCTCACCCGCACACTCTCACACTCTTGACACCCACACACTCTCTCTCACACCCACACACTCTGACACCCACACACTCTGACACCTGCACACGCTCTCACACCCACACGCACCCACACACTCTCACACTCCTCCAAGAACTCAAAATCTACCCATTTGTGTGGATGATCCACTTGCCTTGACTCTTGGCCTGTACGGTCTGCAGCTCTAAATTCTGTCTTTCGGGAGGTGATTGTTAACGGTACTTCCTTCTCTCTTTCCCTTCCCTCTGAAGGAAGAAATCCCATTCCTGGTTGAGTACAGGCTGGTTCACTATGGTGATAGCCATAGAACTCTGTGACAATGTCCAAGTGTATGGGATGGCACCACCTCATCACTGCAGGTATGTGCTTTATTTTCTGATCAGTGACCAGGATCCGGGCAATAGTGACATAAGCAAGAGCATCTCAAACTTGCCTTGCCATTTGATCATGGCTGATTTCTACCTCAGTTACACCTTCCCACAACATTACTGTACTCCTTAATTCCCCAAAGATTGATCACTTTCATTCCTACGTACACTCACCCATTGAGCTTCTGGGTACAGATTCCCAAAGCTTCACCATCCTCTGAGTGAAGAAATTCCTCCTCATCCCAATCGTAAATAACCTGTCTCTGAGACTTTAATCCCCTAGTTCTATGCATCTAGGAAGTGACATCATCATCAAGTCCTGTCAGGGCCTTAAAAATTTAATACCTTTAGTTTTATTTTTTATTCATTTGTGAGATGTGGGTGTTGCCAGCTGGACCAGCATTTCTTGCCCATCCCTAGTTGCCCCTTGAGAAGGTGGTGGTGAGCTGCCTTCTTGAACCGCTGCAGTTCACCTGCTGTGGGTTGACCCACAATGCTGTTAGGGAGGGTATTCCAGGATTTGACCCAGCGACACTGAAGGAACGGTGATATATTTCCAAGTCAGGATGGTGAGTGACTTGGAAGGGAACTTGGAGGTGGTGGTGTTCCCATGTATTTGCTGCCCTTGACCTTCTGGATAGTAATGGTTATGGGTTTGGAAGGTGCTGTCTGAGGATCTTTGGTGAATTTCTGCAGTGCATCTTGTAGAGAGTACACACTGCTGCTACTGAGCATCAGTGATGGAGGGAGTGGATGATTGTGAATGTCGTGCCAGTCAAGCGGGCTGCTTTGTCCTGGATGGTGTCAAACTTCTTGAGTGTTGTTGGGGCTACACCCATCCAGGCAAGCGGGGGGAGTATTTCATCACGATCTTGACATGTGCCTTGTAGATGGTGGGACAGGCTATGGGGAGTCAGGAAGTGAGTTATTCACCGCAGTATTCCCAGCTTCTGATCTGCTGTCATAGCCACTGTGTTTATGTGGCTAGTCCAGTTGAGTTTCTAGTCAATGGTAACTCCCAGGATTTTGATGGTAGGGGGATATGTTTCATTTAGATCACATCTCATTCATCCAACCTCTTGTAGTGAAAATGGGAAAAAAACTTTTATTTCCCACATGTTCTGTTGCAACACCAGTGAAAAGAGACAGGACAGTACGTCCCTTAAACATGTACGACCAAGTTCCTCCTCTTTCAGTTTAAAATCGAAACTCTCTGCTATGTGCTTTCTCTTGTCTCCTCTACAGAATACTGCGGCCTCGTTGTGATACCCAAATAAGTGAGACTATGATCTAGTACATTTCAATTGAAAGGCTAATTACTGAACATTCCTAATAAGTGTGATGAAATCTGAGGGCTTTTGTCATTTCCAAGTCAATTTCCTTGCACCACCTTGAACGTTCACTCTCCCCACTGCTGACACAGAGTCACAGCAGTGTGTACCATCAACAAGCTGCACTGTAATAGAACGTAAGACATAGAAGCAAAAGTAGGCCATTTGGCCTATCGAGTCTGCTGTGCTTTTCAGTGAGATCATGGCTGATCCGAGAATCCTCATCTCCACTTTCCTGCCTTGTCTCCATCATCTCTGATCCCATTACTGATTTAAAAAATCAGCCTTAAATATGCCTAACGACCCAACCTTTACAGCCCTCTGCAGTAAAGAATTCCACAGATACACTACCCTCTGAGAGAAGAAATTCCTTTTCATTTCTGCCCTAAATGGTGACCCCTCATTGTGAGATTGTGCCTCTGATCCTAAACTGTTTCACAAGGGGAAACAATCTTCATGTATCTACCCTGTAGAGCCCCTAAAGGATTTCATATGTTTCAGTAAGGTCTCCTCTCATTTTCTAAACTTCAGTGAATACAAGCATAACCTAATCAATCTCTCCTCATCAGGAAATCGCTTTGTGCTCAGAAACAAGGTAGTGAACCTTTCTCTCGACTTGCCACAGCAGATGGTTAAATTTGAATTCAATTAAAAAAGGTCAAAAAATATTGGAATGAAGAAAAAGCGTCTGGCTCACTAATGTCGGAAAATAAGGGAAGGAAACTGCTGTCCTTACCTGGTCTGGCCTGTATGTGACTCCACACGCACAGATTGACTCTTTACAATTACGATGGACATCCCATCCCATGAAGGAATATGGCCTAGGATTATCGCTAGACTGTTAGTCCAGAGACTCGGGCAGTATTTTGAAGACCCAGGTTCAAATCCTGCCACGGCAACTGGTGGATTTTGAATTTGATAAAAACCTGGAATTAAGGATCTAATGATGATCATGAAACAATTGTTGAGTGTCAGAAAAAACCTATCTGGTTCACACTGGGGAAGGAAACTGCCATTATTACCTGGTCTGGCCTACATGTGACTCCAGACCCACAACAATGTGGTAGACTCTTAACTGCCTGCTGGGCAATTAGGGATGGGCAATAAATGCTGTCTGGTCAGTGATGCCCTCGTCCCGTGAATGAATAAAAGAATGACCGTCCCTGTGAAATTTTCGCTTCAGACCCATGCATGGCCATTTGGAGGAAGATGTGTAAAGGCTTCAGTACCCTGGAGCACTCTTATGATGATGTCACAGAGCTGCACATCACTGACCATAAATAGCACAGTGGGGGTGGAGTTAGGACACTGGAAATAATTGCTTAATGCACTAACAAACATTCAAAAAAGATAGATTTGTCCTCAGATAATGTAACAGTAAGAGCAGAGCCTAGTATATCTATGTTTACCAGGTACAGCAGTATGGTAAGTTGTATTACTTTGAAGTCTAAGGTCTTGACTTTGCCGTCTCCTTGACCAGTCATCTTAAATCCAAACTCATCACATGATAGAGAGGAAGAACCAGGGAGCGGTCTCCCATCAAGGGTATAAACAGTGGGGGCAAGTAAGAGATGGATGTGGGATCTGGTAACTGTTGTCATAGCCGCATGTTGCAGGAGAAATGACGATTGTCTTTTTATTTTAAACCTTAATATTTTTCTTTTGTAAACAGGGAATCTCAGCCCAAGCGGATGCCTTATCACTATTATGAGCCGAAAGGACCAGATGAATGTAGGACCTTCATCGGGAATGAACGAGCCAAGAAGGGGAACCACCATCGTTTCATCACCGAGAAGGATGTGTTTGCCGAATGGGCAAAGCTTTACAACATTTCCTTCCTGCAGCCCAGCTGGTGACGTGAGGTAATACCACGCTTCAGTCCGCCTGCCCTCACCATCCTTCAACTTCATATCCACATCCGGGAAACAAAATCCATCCTGGTGTCAATGAAAGACTGAAACTAAAGCCCCTCCTTCACTGATGGTCGGCAGGGAATCGGAAGGCGGTTGGGGAATGGGATTGGAGTGACGGTGGACAACGGCACCAGGACCACAAGTGAAGTGGGCAGATGTTCCACTTGTCCCCCTTTGGACACTAGCTACACCTGCTGTTGAGTATACTGTGGAGCAGATTCATTCGAGCACTCTGTTCATAACAGAAAATCCAACCTGAAATCCTATTTGTATCTGTCTATCGACAACAGGGTGCGACCTAATGCAACACAATTCTTTGTTTCAAGCCTTTTAATAGCCCCTGTGATAGGACTGAAGACATGCACCACCCAATAATGATTGTGCAGAATGGGGCATTGTGATTGACCTTGGGCAAAGCATTTTTAGAAGCATTTTCAACTTGCTAAATTTCACATCATCTCACAGACGTTCGTGAATGGAAGATGCGTCTGTCCTTCACTGATCTTGCAGATCCCTTCAAGAACACACACCTCTGTAAAAGAGGATATACCATGCTGCCTGTTAACTTTGCTGAAAGGGTTGGGGCAGCTTTGTGTTCTTACCATTGCTGGTTTCTTCACTGAAATTGGGGGGATTATTTTGAGCTGCTCTACTTAGTGGATGCCACCATCTCCAGAATTCAGTATGTCCTATAAGACTGTTGTTTAGGGGGGATAAAGACTCCACTGCTTTATCTTTCTTGTACACAGCCCGAACTTTCACTAATATTTATGTGGTGGTGTGGTTTGGAATATGCCACACATACGAAGGAATAAGGAAATGAATTTCGCCTGACCAGTTTGTATCTCTGATCACTGCCACTTTGATGAATCCCACACACAACGTATTATTGATGTCATTGAGAGTAATATGCTCTCGGTCATTCTGTAACTGTAATGAACAATTCCAGTTGTGCCAAGTCAATGCTTTGAAAGTCTTGACTTGCTGTGAGTGTAATCAATTCCTTGTTGTAGTTTGATGAGATGGTTGTTGGGAATGATCAGTTGGAGACTTGCCTAGAATGGAGATACAGCTTCTTGAGATTTGAGCTGGTCCTGGGCTTCTTTCTTTCCCAGAAGGCATTGCTATTTCGTCCAGTTTTCTATTGGGCCAACGGCTCAAATTTAAAACGTAAAACTAGCCATTGTACGTGACTGTTTTGAAACAGAAATCCTTTTCTCTATTTCATGATTTGAAGAATTGGCTTTGTTTTTGCATCAGAGCTTGACCTTCATCCTATTTTCTCCAATTTCAAGAATTTTAACCAACTCTGGACTCAGTCAAGTTCACTAGATCTTCTACCGATTTATTTCTACTTTGTGAACAATGGTGATGTGTATCAATGCAAATCTTTGCAAATTGTCAAATATTCTTCCCTCCTTTTCCTATCCCTGTCACATTGCTTTGTAATTCAGCTTCGATTTGCTCTCAGTCCTGTCCATTTGAGTGCCCCATGGTCAGGTGTAACATGGACCGGATGCACAGCAGAACCTTTGCCCGAATAATGTGCCTTAATCCCTGACCCTGAAGATTGCATTGTGCTGCCGTAGTGATATCTTTGACATTAGATCTTTCCAGTGATTGCTTCATTGTGCGATAGACTCCTCTCTATTAGGAATCATGTGCTCGAACTTACCATCAACTGTGTGGGTTTGTATTCATGGATCCCCATACTCCATTAACATCCTACTCTCAAAAGTGACTGTCACGAACCCTCCCATAAGTTTAGATCTGTTCCCAGAGAACCCCACAGCACACACCTCATCCCTCAACTCTCTAGTCCATTCTTGGTGCTCTATAACTTCTCTAGCTATCTTGAAAACTATTTTTGCCTGTTCCTCAGTTCCTTCCAATTCTTTTTGAACCTTAATTTTCTCTAGTGTGTTGTAGGTGATTACAAATACAAAAGAACCTGGATAGCAGGTACAATGAGCTTGGAAAGGGCAAAGAGAGTGTTCCAAGTAGCAGTGAAGCGTGTGGGATCAAAGAGTTAAGCCATCTTCTGGGGTAGAAGAAGCTACGCTCTACGTCAGAGATTATTACCAGGGAAACACTATCAACTGTTTTAGGAAACGTGATGAAAAATCATTCAGTATTGGGTCTTCAGTAATTTCCTGAATTTAATTCTATCCAGGTATGTTTTGAATACAAAAATATAAATAAAATTGAGCACATGGCTTTCTGTACTTTACTGACTGAAAGATGGTTGGGATATATAATCAGCATAGAAACGAGGGGGTCCATTATTATGCACGATCCAGGTAGCTGAGTGACAGGGACAGTGGTGAACATGAGCTTGGTGCCGTGGTCTAAAGACAAGAAAAATGCAAATGCTTTCTGTTCTGGAGTAAAGGACACAACTTTGGTAAATCGTCAGAATGGGGAAAGGTTGTGTCCACTTGAAAAGATTTTTACGTAGTGACTATTTTGCCATTTGTTTATTTCCAGATATCTTTAAAAATGGAATAAGATAATCCCGTGATACTGTGAAATTTTTTCAAGTTGACTATTATACGGAATGTTGGTAATTACCTTTTTAATTCTGAAACGCCAAGCCTTTCAATATTTGTGAAGGAATTATTTCCACAGTTCAGGAGAGACTGTGGATCTAAGTGTTATATCACGGTATGGCACCACAAGAAGGAATTACTGATCCAAGTGAGAGGGACTGTCCCACATTGAATTTTTGACCTGCACAGTTCTGAGCTCTGAGCCTTCTGACTACACAATTGCGTACAGAAAGTTGACGATTGAACCAGAGATGGTGTTGTGTTATGTCTCACACTCAGTATGCCATCAGATCACATTGTAAGGTACAGTGATGATATTGTGAGCTTGTTGAAACCTTTGCTGGTAACTGAGCATGTGGATTTATATTGCTAACTCACACTGTCTGCCCACTGCATAGCTTCAGTAGTTCTCCGTCTGCCCACTCATTCAGTCATTTGTTTCATTTGCAATCAGTAACCATTCTGTACAATAATATGTTTTTAAAATTCATTCACGGGTAACAGCATTGCTGACCGAGCAGCATTTACTGCCCATCCCTAATTGCCCAGAGGGCACTTAAGAGTCAGCCACATTGCTGTGGGTCTGGAGTCAGGTGTCGGCCAGACCAGGTAAGGATGGTAGTTTCCTTCCCTAAAGGACATTAGTGAACCAGGTGGGGTTTTCCCCAACAATTGACAATGGATTCATGGTCATCATTAGGCTCTTAATTCCAGATATTTATTGAACTCAAATTCTACCATCTGATCTGCCATGGCGGGATTTGAAGCCAGGTCCCCAGAACATTGGCTGGGTCTTTGGATTTACAGTCCAGCGATAATACCACGAGGCCATTGCATTCTTCAGGCACATCATTATCAAGTTGCAACAGAGCAACATGCTTCCAGTACAGCGCCATGTCTCAAGTGATCTTGGGGTAAGAAGCAGTCTGAAACCTTTATACCCTCAGGTCATGTGCCGTGATGCAGTGATGATATCATGAGTGTCTCTCTTAAAGTCACACTGACCATGAGATAGACATGCTGATTTGGGGGGAGGGTGATAGGGAGGGAGAACATGTGCATATTCCATATTCCATCATATTCCATCCCAGTCATTGCAGGCTTGCTGATCTTGAATAGGAACAACTCATTTGACCTCTGAACCCTCCAATTGGAATGACAAACTGGACTGCTGTCCCCCACCCTTCTCTGTGCCCTAGAAACATTAACGTTAGCAGGTGTTGGTCCACCTGAAGGTTTTCATAGAGGCAGGATGAGTAATGTGGCACAGAAGGTACTGAAAACAAAAAAAAAAGTGCTGGAAATCACAGGCAGCATCCACAGCGGGAAAGCAAACAAACATTTTGGGTCCAGTTGACTCTTCATTAGAGCTTCACAAAGAGCCATTTAGACTCGAATTGTTAGCTTGCTCTCGCTCTCTCCATGGATACTGCTTGACCCGCTGTGATTTCCAGCATTTTTATAAAATGTTTTCGGTATGGATTCCAGCACCTCAGTGAGTTGCTCCTACATGGCCCAGAAAAAGGCAAGATGTAAATCGGACAATGAAGAGGCACGAGGTGTGTTGGGAAAGATGTGAGGATTCTTGCACGGCCATTTCCCAGAATGGGGTAGGGATGAGGGATTTTGGCTACAATGCATTTTGGACAAGCTAAGGCTGTTATCCCAAGAGCAAAGGAGATTGAGGGGAGATTTGATCGAGGCGTCCATGATTATGACAGGTTTAGATAAGGGAGACAAAGAGACGCTGTCCCCAGCAGCTGATGGTCAAAGGACCAGGGGGACATTGATGTAAGGTTTTGGGCAACGTGTGATTTGGGGGTATGTGAGGACGTGGTGTCTTATGTAGTAAGTGCTGATGACCTGGAACATGCTGCCTGCGAATGTGGTGGAAATGGACTTGGTCAGTTATTTCAAAAGTGAACTGGGACCGACATTTGAGGGAAATAAAGTGGCAGGGGCTACAGTGAAAGGTCAGGGGAGTGGGACTGCTGCATGGATTCCTTTGGTGCCATGTTTGCTCTGTGACCTCAGACGATGACAGAACCAGATTAGAGTGTGCGGTCTTGATCCCACCACATTCCTGCCTCCCGGTGGGAGCTGGGATTGGTCACGGTTCACTGCCTCTCTCCATCTCGATTCTCAATCACATCTTGACATGAAACTGTTGAGGAAAGTTCAGCTCAGATGGGAAACAGGGGGAACTCCTTCATTACACGCACAGACTGCCTTCTTCCTCACTGTTCTACATTTGATTTGACAAAGCAGAAGGAGTCAATTTTCTAAAGTTTCCCTTTCAGATGGAGGCAGTGTGTGATCTATATTTTTATACTGGACATTAATATTTAATGTTTGTCTTGATAAACTGGGCAGTGATTGTTTGAAAGGCTGTGTCATGGACATATAGATTTCATTTGAATGGAACCAGTTTGTCATTCTTTCAATTAACTTAAAGGACAGACCAGAGATAGGTTCTGCTCAGTGATGAGCTCCTCCCTAATCAATGTTCTCAGTTATAAATGGTTAAAGTATGTTTATGTGTTAAATAAATAAATCTAATGGCGTGATTTTTGTCGTGCTGTTGTTAATGGTCATGTATTCATTTGTCAGGATTTTGAGCTCTGGTATTCCATTCACTCTCTGTCCTCCTTTGACAATCTCCTTTAGTCCCATCACTCCTTTGAGCCTCATACCACCCCAACTTAGAAATATATCACTGTTCCTTCTGTGTCGCTGAGTTAAAATCCTGGACCACCCTCCCTAAGGGCATTGTGGATGTCCTTACGCCTCATGGACTGCAGCAGTTCAAGAACATAGCCCCCCACAGCCTTCTCAAGGGCAGTGGGAGACGGGTAGTGGATGCTGGCTTAATCATATCCCACAAACAAATAAAATAAATTTATATCTTCTGACCAAGCTTTTGATCTATGCAGCGCAGTCAATTTTGATTTTTGTTTTATTTTATTTGCTGATGTTCCAGGGATGCAACTTGGCAAATTTTGCTATATTGAAGGTGCTACATAAATGCAACATGTTGTCGCATTGTTCTCTATTGTGTACTACTATTCCCAACAGAAAGACAGTTCACATATGCAGAGGACAGGGGGCTGTCTGATTTAAAACATAACTTCATCATTTTGCACGTTGACTTAACCATCATCAGACTGGTGTTTGAATATTGGAAAAGGGTACTTTTACTAAAAGTGAATTTCCTGTGTGCTGGTATTTGGTCACCACGATGTGAGTTCTCTGTGTTTCTCACCTCCATCCCTCCCCAAATTACTGCTCACAATGAGCAGGACATTTATGTGTAAAGGTGTATTTATTTTTTGTCAGTTGGGATTTTTGAGTATACAAGCTGGCATGTCGTATTGCAGCTGTATAACACTTTAGTTAGGCCATTTTTGGAGTATTAGGCTACATAACAGGCCGCAAGGCGAAAAGTCGAACAGAATCACGGGGAACAGTACATCTCTACCTGATGAGCTCAATGCACTCTACACTCACTTTGAGCAGATCAGTGAAGGTAGTGGTGTTGGTAGGTGCAATAGAGACAATTAGGGGGCTTTTAGTTAATGCACATAAATGTGCAAGGATATGGACCATAGGCAGGCTGAAGAGATTAGTTTAATTTGGCCTCATATTTGGCCCAACGTCATGGGCCAAAGGGCCCCTTCCCGTGCTGTACTGTTCTGTGTTCCATGATGTTATCTGTCCTAACAGCCTAAGATGCACCTTATCCCCACGGTCACCACTGCGGACATTAAATTGCCTTTCTTGAGAGTGATCCCACAGAAAGTAACTGGCCCAGACAGAGACCCCGGCCTTGCGCTCAGATCCTGTGCGGAGCAGCTGGCGGGAACATTCGCTGACATCTGAAGTCCCCACCTGCTTTAAGAAGACCCCCATCATTCCGGTACCAAAGGAAAAATAGTGCAGCGTGCCTTAATGACCACAGCCCGGGTGGCTCTGATCTCCATCGTTATGAAGTGCTCTGAGAGGTTAGTCATGGCTCACATCAACTCCAGCCTCCCAAACTGCCTTTATCCTTTGCAATTCCTTTACCAACACAACAGGTCCATGGCAGATACCATCTCCCTGGTCCTATACCCATCCCTGAAACATCTGGAAAATACAGACTCCACCTTATTTACTACAGCTCTGCCTTTAACACTGTAATTCCAAACAAACTTATCTCCAAACTTGAGAGCTAGGTCTCAGCCTCCCCCTCTGTAACTGGATCCTCGACTTCCTGACCAATAGACCACAATCAGTAAGGATAGGGGACAACACCTCCTCCACCATAGTCCTCAACACCAGTGCCCTGCAAGGCTGCCTATGGTATTTCTTACACACACATGACTGTGGGGCCGAATTCCACTCCAACTCCATTTACAAGTTTGCTGATGACACCATCGTTGTAGGTCAGATCTCAGACAAGGACGAGACAGAATGCAGTAAAAGAGATTGAGTGCTTAGCACAATAGTGTAAAGACAATGATCTCTCCATCAACAAGGAGCTGGTCATTGACTTCAGGAAGCGGATTGAGGGTATGTCCCTATCTGCATCAATGGTGCTGAGGTGGAGATGGTTGAGAGCGTCAGGTTCCTGGGAGCGATGATCAGCAACAATCTGTCCTGGATCACCCATGTCGACACTACAAAGCACACCAAAGCCTCTACTTCCTCAGGAGGCTACAGAAATTCAGCGTGTCCACGAACACTCTTACCAACTCTTACAAGTGCACCATAGAAAGCATCCTATCCGGATTTTCTCTTGGTTAACACTCTCGTCTACCCTCTTCCGTCGGACATAAGATATGCAGGTTTGAATACACATACGAACAGATTCAAGAACAGATTCTCCCCTGCTGTTCTCAGACTTTTGAACGGACGTCTCAAATGTTAATGTTGATCTCTCTCTCTCTCTGCAGCTGTGACACTGTACTCTGCACCCTGTTCTGCTACCCTGATGCACTTTGTATGGTACAATCTGCCTGTAGACGCAAAACAACACTTTTCACTGTCCCTCAGTACACGTGGCATCAATAAAACAAACTCAAATGCTATTGTGTGCAGTTCTGGTTGCCACACTATAGGAGGGATGTGGAGGCTTTGGAGAGGGTGCAGAAGTGTTTCATCAGAGTGTTACATAAAAACCAAACGAACTGTGGATTCTATAAATCAGGAACAAAAACAGAAGTTGCTGGAAAAGCTCAGCAGGTTTGGCAGCATCTGCAAAGAAAAAAAATCGGAGTTAACGTTTTGGGTCCAGTGACCCTTCCTCAGAACTGGTCAGAACTCAGAACCCCGGTTCTGAGGCAGGGTCACCGGACCTGAAACGTTAACTCTGATTTCTTTTTCTTCACAGATGCTGCCAGACCTGCTGAGCTTTTCCAGCAACTTGTGTTTTTGTTTATCAGAATGTTGTCTGAATTGGAGGGTATTAGCTATCAGGAGAAGTTGGACAAACTTGGGATTGTTTTTGCTAGAACATTAAAGGCTGAGGGGGCGACTTGATACAAGTATATAAAATTATGAGAGGGATGGATAGGGTGGATAGTCAGAGTCTTTTTCCCAGGGTGGAAATGTCAAATACTCAGGAGCATAGGTTTAAGGTGGTAGGGGAAAAATTTAAAGGAGATGTGTGAGGAAAGTTTTTTTTTAACACGGAGGGTGGTAGGTGCCTGGAACACGCTGCCAGGGGAGATGGTAGAAGCAGATATTTTGGCAATGTTTAAGAGACATTTAGACACACATAAAGAGGCAGGGAATAGAGGGACATTGACCACGTGCAGGCAGATGAGATAGTTTATAATGGCATCATTGTCGGCACAGAAGGGCTGAAGGGCCTCTTTCTGCCCTGTATTATTCAATGCTCCCATAGTCTCTGGGTTAATTTTGCAAGGCTGGTAACCATGCAATTGACAGGTGTGGTAAGCTGCGAGACAAATGCCGTGAGAATAGTTTCAGGCTGTGTTACAGGATCTGTGATCCCTCTGGATCAATAGTTTTATGGGAACTTTGCTCATCATGAGTGACCTCTTTGCTAATTTGCTGTTCATTTGTTTAGAAGGTTAGGTGTTTACCCTAATGTAATAGAACAGGAGCTGAAGCCAGCTGCCTACAGTACTTTCTGATTTGGAGCATCAGTATGTTCGTTCAGTGATGGAATCCAAAATAGTTACCCAACAGTTTTAAACACAATCTCAGTTCAAAGTTCCTCAACAGAGGAACTCGGGATAAAAATAGGCACCTGATTTCTAAAAGCTGAATCCCAGACGGATCGAGAATTCTTTAAAAATTCTCTTGTGGGACATGGGTATCTCTGGCTGGCCAACACATCCTACCTACCTGCCTCATCCCTGCCTCCTTGACCTGTCCGTCTTGCCTTGACTGACCAACCCCCACCCTAACTCCCCACCTACACTCACCTTTACTGGCTCCATCCCTGTCTCCTTGACCTGTCCGTCTCCTCTCCACCTATCTGCTCCTTTATCCATCTTCCATCCGCCTCCCCTCCTCTCTCTATTTATTTCAGAATCCCCTTCCCCTCCCCCATTTCTGAAGAAGGGCCCAGACCAGAAACGTCAGCTTTCCTGCTCCTCTGATGCCACTTGGCCTGATGTGTTCATCCAGCTCTACACCTTACTATCTCTATTTATTGCCCATCCCTAGTTGCCCTTGAATAGGGTAGGAATGAATGAGTGTAAAAGGGGAAATCCTGTGAGAACTGCTCAGTGTAACACAAAGCTTCCCAAACCTTCTTCCCACTGTGACCCCAGTGTGAGGTTGTGATCTCTCAGTGAGAAAACAGAGAGCAACTAATTACAGAGGGGTAGTAAGAACTGCTAGAGTTAGAGATAACACAGTGTGGAGCTGGAGGAACACAGCAGGCCAGGCAGCATCAGAGGAGCAGGAAGGCTGACTTTTCGGGTCTGGACCCTTTTTATTCTGAACAAGGGTCCCAACCCAAAACACCAGCTTTCCTGCTCCTCTGATGCTGCTTGGCCTGCTGTGTTCCACACTGTGTTATCCAGTTACAAAGGGGACTGTGTCAGACGGGAAACTGTTCAATGGTATGTTGCTTCCCACTGAGCAGCAGCAGGACATCCTGAAGCGGGAGGAACACAAGCCAGAGGTCCTGGTCCGCGTTGGTGCCAATGACACAGGTTAGAGAGAGATGAGTTCCTGCAAGCAGAATGGCAAAGTATTATTTAAATGGTGATAAATTGGGAAAGATTGATGGACAAAGGGACCTTGGTGTCCTCGTATGTCTGTGTTTCAATGAATGATGAATGAATGATTTATCTTGAGTGAATGGATAATATTATTGTCATGTTTATTTTACAGTGAGAAAACCGCCCACTGTCGACATGATCCAACACCATTTTGAATAGATTAAGAATAATTTTAAAAATTAAAAAGATGTAGCTTGAAGAGAGCCTGTAACTCTTCAGCCACCACTTCACTACCCAGATAATGTTCTGGAGATCTGTGTTCGAATCCCGCCATGGCAGATGGTGGAATTTGAATTCAATAAAAAGAAATCTGGAATTAAGAGTCTAATGATGACCTTTAGTCCATCGTCAATTGTCGGAAAAACCCATCTGGTTCACTAATGTCCTTTAGGGAAGGAAACTGCCATCCTTACCTGTTCTGGCCTACATGTGACTCCAGACCCATAGCAATGTGGTTGACGCTTAACTGCCCTCTGGGCAATTAGGGATGGGTGATACATGTTTCCTGGCCAGTGATGCCCTCATCCCATGAATGAATTTAAACAAAATAAAGTCTTACAGCATGGAAACAGACCCTTCGGTCCAACCAGTCCATGCGGAACCTAATCCCAACTAAACAAGTCCCGTCTGCCTGCTCCTGCCCATATCCCTCCAAACCTTTCCTATTCATGGACTTAGATAAGTGTCTTTTAAACATTGTAACTGTGCCCACATCCACCACTTCCTCAGGAAGTTCATTCCACACACAAACCACACTCAGTGTAAAATAATTTGTCCCTCAAGTCTTTTTTAAATCTCTCTCCTCTCACCTTTCAAATATACCCCCTAGTCTTGAAATCCTCCACTGTAGGGAAAATACATTTACCATGAACTTTATTTATACCTCCCATGATTTTATAAACCTCTATAAGGTTGCCTCTCAACCTCCTACGCTCCAGTGAAATAAGTCCCAGCCTATCCAGCCTCCCCGTATGACTCAAACCTTCCATTCCCGGCAACATGTTCCTTCCCTGAGCATGTAAAGCCGGCTGTGTGTCAGGTAGACAAACAGGAGGCTGGAAGAACACGACAAGCCAGGCAGCATGTGGAGGAAAGGAGCAGTCAACGTTTCAGGTATTACTCTCCCTCAGGACTAGATGTGAGGGTAGGGGGAGCTGCAGATAAAGAGGGGTGGGGGTAGTGGGATGGTGGTTATAAGTGGACACCGATGATAGGTATGACCTGGCTGTCTTGCTCTGAGATAACACAGTGTGGAGCTGGAGGAACACAGCAGGCCAGGCAGCATCAGAGAAGCAGGAAAGCTGATGTTTCAGGTCTGGA
Source organism: Ginglymostoma cirratum (assembly GCA_024137785.1). Lineage (NCBI taxonomy): Eukaryota > Metazoa > Chordata > Chondrichthyes > Orectolobiformes > Ginglymostomatidae > Ginglymostoma > Ginglymostoma cirratum. The sequence continues at coordinate 261,685 of JAHRHZ010000036.1, forward strand.
CCCTTCTTCAGAAATGGGGGAGGGGAAGGGGGCTTTGAAATAAATAGAGAGGGGTGTGGTTTTAGCGGGGAGATAGTGGAGCGGATAGGGTGGGAGAGAAGACAGACTGGTCACTGAGGTGGGGATGAAGCTAGTAGAGGTGAGTGTAGGTAGGAAGTAGGGTGGAGGGTTGGTCAGTGAGGTGGGAGGAGCGGATTGGTGGGATAGAAGATGGACAGGTCAATGAGGCGGGGATGAGAGGGGTTGCTGGTCTTGGGATGAGGTCGGGGGTGGGGAGATTTTGAAGCTTGTAAAGTCCACATTGAGACCGTTGAGTTGTAGGGTTCCAAGGCAGAATACGAGGTGCTGTTCCTCCAGTTTCCGGGTGGCATCATTGTGGCACTGGAGGAGGCCCAGGATGGACATGTCGTCCAGGGGGTGGGAGGTGGAGTTGAAGTGGTTTGCGACTGGGAAGTGTTGTCATTTGTCGCGAACGGAGTGTAGGTTCTATCTCTGTCTTGCTGTGTGTCAGGTTGTGCTGGGTGCAGTTTCCCTGTGCTGATTTTGGCCCACATGAATACCATTTCCAAAAATGATTCATTTGGCTGCAAACTGCTCTGGGCTGACCTAAGAGTGAGAAAGACATGACATGTCCTTCCAAAGGTTCACCTTCTTCCAGCATTACCGTTTCTGACCAGCAGATGGTGGTGATGCGTCGAGTCATACTCTATTGTGTAGGGCAGCTCTGTCATCTGCTGGTGGTCCCAGGCAGTACAGAATCGAAGGGATGGGGCTGGGGGCTACATTGTGGGTTATTGGAACATCTGACCTCCAACTGCAGTGCTGGCAGCGTCCATAATAACATTCAAAAAGTGATGGCGGGTAATTAAGAAAGAAACAGCTAAAAGGAGTGGGCAACAAGACAGAGCGGGGGCTGAGGATGAAGATTTTCAGTTTTTGACCTGTTCGGGATGACACTCAGACCTCACTGACTAATCGAGGAGTTTCTGAGAGTCATAGAATCACACAGCACTGAAGATACCCTTTGGCCCATCAAGTCTGCACTGATCGATCCACACTCAGAGATAAAATCAATGTGGATTTCACAAGCTTCAAAATCTCCCCTCCCCCAACCGCATCCCAAAACCAGCCCAGCTCGTCCCCGCCTCCCTAACCTGTTTTTCCTCTCACCTATCCCCTCCTCCCACCTCAAGCCACACCCCCATCTCCTATCTACTAACCTCATCCCGCCCCCTTGACCTGTCCGTCCTCCCTGGACTGACCTATCTCCTCCCTACCCCCCCACCACCTACACTCACCTTTACTGGCTCCATCCCCGCCTCTTTGACTTGTCTGCCTCCTCTCCACCTATCGTCTCCTCTATCCATCCTCTATCCGCCTCCCCCTCTCTCCCTATTTATTTCAGAACCCTCTTCCCCTCCCCCATTTCTGATGAAGGGTCTAGGCCCGAAACGTCAAACTTTCCAGCTCCTATGATGCTGCTTGGCCTGCTGTGTTCATCCAGCCCCATGCTTGTTATCTCGATCCACACTCATCCGTCTTTGCAGCACTCAAACTGGAACAGTGAATGTTATGACATTTGAAGTGCTCATCTAAGTACTTTTTAAGGGTTGTGAGGCTTCCCACCTTGACTACCCTCCCAGGAAGAGCATTTCAAATTCCTACTACCCTCTGGATGGAAAATGTTTTCCTCAAATCCCCTCTAAATCCTCCTGCCTTTCTCCTTAAAGTAAGATTTAGATTTATTGCCAAGTGTAGCCAAGTGCAGAAATACAGCGATACAGTGAAAAGTGTAAAATGTCGCCATGCATGACGCCATCTTAGGTACTAAGGTACCTAGGTAAAAGAAAAAACTTAGATTCAAAGTAGTTAAAGAAACAAAATTAGAAAGTTAAGCATTACCTTCCTAGAATAAGTAGAAAAATTAAGAAATAGGGTGATACGTAAGTTAGACACCCTCGTTAATGAACTTATAACTAAGGGGAACAGTTGCTCCCTGTCCATGCCCCCGTCTCTGATATTTTTGCTGTAAAGTTACTATTATATCACCAGTGCTGTGTGACAGCTTGTTGTACATCCCTCGCAGTCTTGGTGAATTCTTTCTTCTGACAAGTGCTCGAATTTCTAACATCTAACATCTCCTCCTTCACTTCACTCTCCGCATTTATAGATCTATCTGAGGGTCAGATTTTCAGACGTGAAAAGCAATTTGGTGAGAGGTCATAATTTTTAAATTCCTGATCAGATAGACCTCTATTAACTGAATCATGAAATGTTTTAATTCCGAGTAGGAGCTGGAATGTAATTCAGAGTCTCCCTCAAGGAGTTTTCCCTTCGCGAGTTATCGCCAAATCTCTCACTCGTTACAATACTTCTTGTCTTTTTGGCTTGTTGAGCCAGAGATACTGCACTAGAATCCAAACCGATTTCCCTGGCACAGGGAAGGGGGAACAATGCGGGAGGAAGGAGGGGAGAGAGGTATTGGTGAAGAGGAACAATGAAGGCGAGGAAGCGGGGAACTGGCAGAGAGAGAGAGAGGGAGGATGGTGTTAGAGAAGAAGAGAGAAGGGGGAAGAGAAGAGAAGGAGTGGAGGGTTAGAGGGGGAGAATGGGAGGGGGTGAGAACAGAAAGAAGGTACAGGAGGGGATTCAGGGGAGGGAGAATTCCACACTGTAGGGATTCTATGAACTCTATGAATTATAAGGAGTGGAATGGAAGAGGTGGGGATGGGAGAGAGAGGGGGAAGAGAGGATGGGTAGGGAGGGGGAAAAGAAAAGAAGGAGTTGAGATGGAAAGAAGGAGAAGAGAAATAGGAGGAGGTGGGCAGAGAAGTTTGAGAAGGAGAGAGAGGAAGACATGGGATCAGGTTTGGGGGGTTAATGGGAAGAGTAGGAGATTTGGAGGAGGGTAACAGAGGAAGATAAGAAATAGGAGGGTATGGATGGAGAGAAGGAGAGAGAAGAGCAAACGGAGAGTGCTATGAAGTAGAGTAGGGTGAAAAGGAAGAAGGAGGAAGGTAGATGAAGATAAGGGAGAGCTGTTTGAATGAGCAGGTATGGGAGAGGGGAGGGAGAGAGAGAAGGGTGGAGGAGATAAAGGGAGGAAAGAAGGGTGGGATGTTCTTTGTCGGGTCAGTGTGGACTCGATGAACTGAATGGCCTGCTTCCTGTACACTGCGGGGATTCTATAATCTAATCTATAATGTGGTCTCACCAGGGTCCTGGATAACAGAAACATAATGTTTTTGTATTCAGTTCCCTTAGCAATAAACAAAATGTAATCGACCCTGTTCAAGCATGTTATGGGCACAGTTCTGAGGTGGGTGGGATGTGATGTCAGACTTTCTGAACCAAAGATAGGGACACTAACATTGTGTAAAGCGAGACATTGGATCACTGTACACCCTGTACACCCATGACTGTGTTGCCAAATTCCAAACACCATCTACATGTTTGCTGATGACTCCACTGTGGTAGGACGGATATTAAACAATGGCGAGTCAGAACACAGAAAGGAGATAGAGGGCTTGGTGATGCAGTGCAATGAGAACAACCTCTCTGTCAATGTTGACAAAACTGAAGATCATTGACTTCAGTAAGAAAGGAGAAGAACACGTGCCTATCTGCATCAATGGAGCTGAGGTTGACAGGGTGGAGAGTGTCAAGTTTCTCAGAGTGACAATAACCAACAACCTGTCCTAGACTTCCCACGTAGATGTGACGGTCAAGAAGACACAACAACGCCTCTTCTTCCTCAGGCAGCTCAGGAAATTTGGCATGTCTCTAAGGTCCCTCACCAACTTCTACAGATGCACCAATGAAAGCATACTGTCCAGGTGCATAAGGTATGGCAACTGCTCTGCCCAGGACCGTAAGAAACTACAGAAGGTGGTGTGCACAGCCCAGACCTTCACAGAAGCCAACCTCCCATCCATGGACTCCATTTACATGGCTCACTGCCACAGAAAGGTGGCCAACATCATCACGGACACATTGCACCCTGGTAATGCTCTCCTACAACCTCTTCATCAGGCAGAAGATACAGAAGCCTGAACACACACATCAGCAGGTTCAAGAACAGCTTCTTCCCTGCCATTGTTAGACTGATGAATGGACTCTCTGACTTCAAATAATGCTGAGCTTGTTAATGTTGATCTTGCCTCGTGCATGCCATGTCCTTGCTTATTATGATCTGCCTGTAACGCTCACAATCAAAGCTTTTCACTGTGCTTAGGTACACGTGACAACAAATCAAATTGAGTCAATCAACCTTATGGAAAATGATTCCATTCTGTCAGCTTTCCTGATCGCTTGCAATGACAGACGTACAAAGCAAACTACTGTGAAAAAAAAACACAAGTAGAAATGCTCAGAGATAAAAGGTACTGCAGATGCTGGATAATCCGAGATAACAAAGTGTGGGGCTGGATGAACACAGCAGGCCAAGCAGCATCATAGGAGCAGGAAAACTTGACGTTTCGGGCCTAGACCCTTCATCAGAAAAAAAAAATTGTTATCTAGAGATACTCAGCTGGCCAGGTAGCGTCTGTAAGAGAGAGAAATAATGTGAACATTTCAGATCCATTATCATCCTTGTTTCCGAGTCCCAAGGCTCTGTAAGCTCTTCTAATCCAACAAATGCTCCATGATCTCTGCCCCAATTCTCTGTAAGAAAGAAAAGAAAGCCATGGCACAGTTTGTAAGAAGCACCAATTTTTCTTTCATCTGCAAGCTTGGCTATGGTACATTCATTTTCCTCATTCAAGTCGTGAATATATATTGTCATTAATTGTGGCCCCAGCACTGATCCCTGTGGCACTCCACCAGTTAGCACTCAGCAGTGTGCGGCTTCAGTTGAGTGCGTTACTGACTGACTTCCATTGGAAATTGATTCAAAGCGGAAACTCAACAGGTATATCCTTTCCAAGTTTAGTTTGGAGAAGTAAACTCAGCACAGGTAAGTAAGCCTCCTTAAAGGAAGAAGCTGCCTGATTTTGGTTGTTAAAGTTGAACTACCTGAATTCCCTGAATTCCTCAGTTTTAAAGGCGTTGACTACAGTAGTTTAACAGGTTCTCTGAGTAGACTTTTATAGAGAAGAAAAGACACTCAACGCACAGTTCATAAAGATCCAGTCAGAGTGGGACCTCCATACAGTGGGACCTTCACAGAATGAGATAAGCAACTTTACACATCAAAATCTCCACTTCAAGCAAACTTCTTAAAATCAACTGAAGATGTTTCAAACTTGCTTAACTTGGTGAGATAAGCAACTTTGCACATCACAACTTCCCTTTCACGCAAACGTCTTAAAATCAGCTGTAGGTGTTACAAAACTGCATTATTCGGAGAGATAAGCAAGTTTGAACAACAAAATCACATTTTCTGGCAAACTTCTACAAAATGCTGGCACATTCCTAAAATCCGTTGTTGGTGTTACTAAAGTGCCTAACTCGGCAAGACGAGTAACACTGACTATTCGAAATTGATTCCGAATGGAAACTTAGAGCACAGAGTGGGCGGAGATACTTTAACTAAGGTTAACATTCCAGAGTAAGAGAGGTGTGGGGGAGGATAAAAGGTGTGGATCAGAAGGCCGAACTGCGGTGAGACCAGCAGGGAAAAGATGTCACAAACCAAAATGTGAGGCAAATATAGTGAAAGAAGTTGATTAGCGAGTGGGATTGGTGAGTATTTCTAGTCATCAAAACAGAAGTCAGATTTTCGCTTTGTGTTTTGGTCTTCAGTGCTTCCGCCTTTTTTTTTAAAAAAAACTACTTAAGCATCAGATTGATGCTGGTGATATTTTGTCTCATTTTATTTTATGAAAGCAATATGTCTGTACAGTGAAGTTTAAAGAGCAGGGAATCACAAGTAATTAATTTTTAATTTAAATTGTATATGATAGTGATGGCAAGATTGGTTCTGCATTGCTGCAGCTATACATGGGAGCTGCTGGTCACATCTTTGTGGAATCATAGAATCCCTACAGTGTGGAAACAGGTCCTTTGGCCCAACAAGTCCACACTGACCCTTGGAGTATCTCACCCAGACCCATCTCCCTATAACCCACACACCCTTGAACACTATGGGCAATTTATTTTGGCCTATCCATGTAACATGCACATCTTTGGACTGTGGGAGGAAACTAGAGCACCTGGAGTAAACCCATGCAGACACAGGGAGAATGTGCAAACTCTGCACAGATGGTTGCCCGTGGCTAGAATCGAACCCGGGTCCCTGGTGCTGTGAGGCTGCAGTGCTAACCACTGAGCCATCATGCTGTCCCATCTGGTGTGAAACACATCTGTAGTAAGTGTTTGCAGTTCAAGGAACTTCAGATCTGAGTTGAGGAGTTGGAGACTGATCTGCAGATTTTGTGGCCATTTCAGGGGAGGGAAAATTTACCTGAAGGGTGCTCCAGGGGGCGCTCACACCCTTCAGTTGAGGCAATGCAAAATTGGTCCACGATCAGAGATGGGTTGGTGTGACTGGAGGTGAGGCAGTTAAGAGGTCCCAAGGGGTTGCAATTGAGGAGCCTCAGTCCCAGCAATTGTCTAACAGTTTCTCGCAAACTGTGCAGGTGAGAATGCGGACTGCAGGGGGGATGAGCAAGTGGACAATGGCACCTTACTACAGGGAGCCATTCAGGTAGGGGAAGAGATAAGGAATGCTGAGGGGGCAGTGTAATTAGGGAGATAGATACTTTTCCCTGCAGCCATGAGTTTGAGTCCCAAAGGCTGTATTGCCTGCTTGGTGCTAGGGTTATTACCAATTCCTCAAAGCTGGAGAAAAACTTGAAGAGGGAGGGAAATATCCATTACAAAAGGTGTAATAGCAGACCATTTAGGAATGCATAATCAAAGTCAACATGGCTACATGAAGAGGAAATCATGCCTGACAAATTTACTAGAATATACTAAAATACTAGAGCATTAGAAAAGATACTAGAACATTTGAAGTGGTAAGAAACAGTATAGGGTCAAGGGGAAGAAGTGCGTTTAACATATTTGGATTTTCAGGAGATATTTAAGAAGGTAGACTACTTAACAAGATAACAGCCTATGGTGTTGGAGGTGGTATGTTAGCAATGGATAGAGGATTGACTAATAGGAAACAGAGAGTTGGGATAAGGTTCATTTTTAGAATGGGAACCTGTAACTGGTGGAGTGCCACAGGATCTGTGCTGGGACCACAATTAATGACAATGTATATTCACGACTTGGATGAAGAAAATGAATGTACCATAGCCAAGCTTGCAGATGAAAGAAAAATTGGTGGGAAGGCAAATGGTGAGGATGACAGAAAGAGTCTGCAGAGGGTTAAGTGAAAAACTTGGCAGATGGAATACAGAATGGTGGAAATGTGAGGCCATGCACTTTGGCAGGAACAGTAGAGGAGGTGAATGTTATTAAATGGAGAAAGACTGTAGAAAGCTACAGAGCAGAGGGATTTCACAGAATCCCTACAGTGTGGGGACAGGCCCTTCAGCCCACCAAGATCCTTAGAGCATCTCACCCAGACCCATTCCCCTATAAACCCACCTAATCTACACATCCTTGAACACTATGGGTAATTTAGCATGGCCAATCCACCTAGCCTGCACATCTTCAGACTGTGGGAGGAAACCAGAGCACCTGGAGGAAACCCGCACAGACGTGGGGAGAATGTGCAAACTCCACGCAGACAGTTGCCTGAGGGTGGAATCGAAAACGGGTCTCTGGTGCTGTGAGCCACCGTGCCACCCAGGGATTTGGGAGCTCTTGTTCGTGAAATACCAAAAGCTACCATCCAAAATCAGTTGGTAATTGTGAAGGGAAATGAAATGTTGGTTATTATCTCAAAGAGAATGGAGTCTCAAAGTAGGGAGTGTTACTAACGTTACACAAGGCACCAGTAACAGTAAGGCCACACCTGAAATTCTGGGGGCAGTTTTTGTTTCCTTATCTAAGGAAAGATGATCTGCTACCGGAGGAAGTCCAGAGAAGGTTCACTGAGCTGATACCAGGGATTGAAGGACCGTCTTATGAGGAGGGGTTGGTAAACTTGGTGTGCACTTAATGGAGATTGGAAGAATGAGAGACAACCTTACTGAAACATACAAGATTCTCAGAGGACTTTACAGGGTAGATGTGGAAAAGATGTTTCCCTTAGGCATTGTCTCAGAATAAAGCATCACGCTTTTAATTCACAGATGGGGAGGAATTTCAGGGGGTAGTGAAACTGTGGAATTCTTTATTACAGACTGCTGCCAAGATTGGGTCATTAAGTATATTCAAGGCTGAGATGGACAGATTTTTAATCAGGAAAGGAATCAAGGATAACGGGGAAAAGGCAGGAAAACGGAGTTGAGGGTTATCAGATCAGCCATCATCTCATTAAATGGTAGAGCAGATTCGATAGGCCGAATGGCCAATTTCATCTCCTACATTGTATGGTCTAATTCTGGCCTCTATGAAGGGTCTAGGCCCGAAACGTCAAGCTTTCCTGCTCCTATGATGCTGCTTGGGCTGCTGTGTTCATCCAGCCCCACACCTTGTTATCTCTGGCCTCTATGCATCCCTGGTTTCAGTTGATCCATTGTTCGTGGCTGTGCCCCGAACTCCGAAATTCCATCTCCAAGTTTCTTGTTCTTTCTTTTAAGAAGCTTCTTAAAACCTACCTATTTGACAAAGATGTAGAGCTGGATGAACACAGCAGGCCAAGCAGCATCAGAGGAGCAGGAAGGCTGACGTTTCGGGCCTAGACCCTTCTTCAGAAAATGTGACAAAGCTTTTGATCAAGTGTGCTTTGAAGTCAAATGTTCTTTGCTAAGAGTCTAGGGAAGCACCTTGGGGAGTGTTACTGGGAATGGAGGGTTTGAGTTATAAGGAGAGGCAGGATAAGCTGGGACTTTTTTTCACTGGAGCGTAGGAGGTTAAAGGGTGACCTTATAGAGATTTGTAAAATCATGAGGGGCACAGATAAGGTGAATGGCAGGTGTCTTTTCCCTAGGGTGGGGGATTTCAACACTAGGGGGCATACTTTTAAGGTGAGAGGAGAAAGATTTAAACAAGACACGAGAGGATTTTTTTACACAGAGAGTGGTTCCTGTGTGGAATTAAGATAAGTACATCAGTAAGAAATGTTTGGAGGGATATAGGCCAGGCACAGGCAGGCGGGGCTAGTTTAGTTTGGGATTGTGGTTGGCATGAACTGAATGGACCGAAGGGTCTGTGTCCGTGCTGTATTACTCTATGTCTATAACTCAAAGCTATGGCCTTAAGGAAGGGAGTCTGATGATCAAACCTATATGTGACTCCGAAACCCACAGCAATGTGGTGGACCCTTAACAGAGTCTCCCTGGGCAATTAGGAATGGGCAATAAATTTAGCCAGCAATGCCTCCCCTAGCCATGAACAAATTTGGGAGAAAAGCTGCAACAGATAGGAAGAGATAAGAGAATAAAAGTGTTGGAGAGACAAAGGTCCGAAAGTGAATTTCAGATCCAAGGATTTGAAGAGGACCTACCAGCTGCTGTTTGGTGTCCTTTTGTAGCTGATTCGTCACAGTTGTTTTGGGTAGACACAGGCGACTAGAAACAGAAAGAAGCATTTCTCTTGACTCAAAAGATAATTGCTGCTTGATTGGTTACATCTTTTGAGGGGCATGAACAATCTGAACGACACACAACAGCTTACCTTGTACTATAAACACACAGGGCTGTGATTACACACAGGTGCTACAGGTGTCTCTTAGACAGTACAACAATGTGTGTCAAATGCCAACATTAAATATCTGAAAGCTCCCTGATTTCAATCCACTCTGTGTGAGTGAGCGACAGAGAGCGAGAGACAGGGAGGGACACAGAGAGGGAACGTGAGAGAGAGGCAGAGAGTGAAAAGGTTAGAGAGAGAGAGGCAGAGACAGACAGAGAGAGGAAAAGACAGGACAGAGAGAAACGAAAGTGGGAAAAAGGGGAGGGAACAGGGATAGAGAGGGAAAGGGAAGGGGAGACATAGGGAGAGATAAAGGAAGGGAGGGACACCGAGAGCACAAAACAGGGATAAAGAGGGAGACGGTAAAAGAGAGACCAGTCAGACAAAGAGAGAGAGACAGAGACAGTGAGACAAAAATACACAACAGAGAGAGAGAGAGAAAAGTGGGAAAGGGAACGGGACAGAAAGAAACAGGGATAGAAAGGGACAGAGAGAAGCAGTGGAAGGGCAGAGACAGAGGGGTAAAGTGTGAAGGGTTAAGAGAGAGACAGGGGCAGAGAGAGGGAGAGGAAGAACGCAGAGACAGGGGGCAAGTGTGAGGGGTTGAGAGATAGAGACATAGAGAGGGTAAGTGTCGATATACGGCAGAGAGAGAAGGGCAAATGTAGATGCAAAACGTGTCATACTGGAACAGACAGGGAAAAATAGAGACAGAGAGAGAGAGTGAGGTCACACAAACAAACAGAGTGAGAGGGACTGAGATAGAGAGGCAAGGAGAAGAACAGAGCTGTTGAAATATTGCAACATATGTGAAAGACACAATTAAAACCCCATCCAGGAGATTAACATCTGCCCAGGAGATTAACCAAACGTCACAAGTGCTACAGTTTTCAATGCATGGGACTTAGTAAGGGACAGCAGCTGTCCATTGAATAAGGTAAGGTGAACTCAGCCAAGAGTAACTATTGTACAACTTTACTGTTTGATGAAATATCAAAGCAATCTGATGGTTCCAGCACTTTCCCTATGTGTTTCGATGGTTGTTTTAATTTGGATAAGAAAATTGGGAGCTCTTCTGAACATGATATTATTTGTTAGACTCGGCACGTTCTGGATTCTGATCACTGTTGCAGCCCTTTGTCCTTGTTTTCCTGAATTACAGATGATATTCCTGATCCCCTCTCTCCCTCTGCATGTGGGATATGACCATTTGGTCCCCTCTCCTAAGTGACCCAGGGTAAGATGGGATGGATCCTGTGTTGGATCCATCTACACCTTCCCAACAGAGAAAAGGTAGTTGAGGAGTGGGACCCTTGGCAGTTGCCTGTCTACCCCGTCGGTAATAAACTGTGGGCTTCGAAGTGGACTGTAGAGACCTGACCACTAAACTGCTTTAGGCCTTTCACTCCACGCAGGTCAAAAGCCAAACCTGGTTTGGCAAACTGAACACAACTGAAATATACAAAATATAAGGGACAAGGAGAAAGCCTGTGGGAGAACGTTACATCAGGTAATGGCTCTGAATGGGTTAATGTTTCTGCTACATTGACTCCACCCATTCTACCAATGTCATACCCAATCTGTGGATGGGGATGAACAGATCTGGCCTCACTTTTGGAGGGAGCAGATAGATCAGGAACTCCTTAAAGTCCTCATTATTACGTCTGACCAGTTGCATTTGTACTCACTGGTATCACACAATAAAGCTTCTTATTATTTGAGGACAGACCCTCTTCTGTAGATCCTCTACCGTGGTGTATCCTCTCCCAGTAATCTCTAGATCGACCCAAGACAAGGCAAAGATGAAAGAGGATTGGTGGCAATGAATTACCTCAAACAACTGTTACCTACACTGGTACAGCTGGCACATAACACACGGTGCCAGGAATAGTTGCCTGGACAAATGCTACACCAAAGGAAGAGCAGAATATTGTCAAGGTGTCCATTCCTGGAAGAGCAGAGGTGATGAATTAAACTTTAACACCAACGCAGAGTGGTGGAGATCTGAACTAAAGCCAGAAAATGCTGCACTACTCAGCAGGTTGGGCAGTATCTGTACAGAGAGAGAGAGAGACTGAGTTAAACTTTCAAATCGAAACATTGCACTGGGCAGTCAAAGGAAATTGTTGATAACAAGCATGGGGCTGGATGAACACAGCAGGTCAAGCAGCATCATAGGAGCAGGAAAACTTGACGTTTCGGGCCTAAACCCTTCATCGGAAATTGTTGCCTGTTTTCAAAACTGAAATGGAAAAGCTGTCCCAAAGCTGGACAGTTGTTTCCACAGATGTTGGATGTATTTGAAATATCAATCATTATTTTGGTGTTGAACTACACTGTATAACAGAGGGGTAGATGCTGGTGAAATGTTAGGGTTAGGGTTAAAATTTCTCTGGAGTGTTTTGGGCTAGGGGTGTTAGTGATGTGGAAAATGTATGAAGTTAAATGCCCCCTTCTGTGCCAGTCCCTCATTCTCCTCCATTGGAGGAAACAGGCAGATGGGATACCACATTGAAACAAATTGTCGAGGGGAGGTGACCGGGGAATCAAGAATGTAAGCTCACCAGCTCAGGATAAGGGGCTGGCCATTTAGAAATGCCTTGAGTTGAAGGGTCGTGAACCTTTAGAATTCTCTCCATTCAGCAATTTGTCGAGCTGAGACAGTGAGCAGGTTCAAGACAGAGGTAATAAACTTCTGGGCCTCAATGATGTTTTGGGATATGGCATATCACAGGAGGTGATGTTAAAGTAGAAGGTCTGTTTTATCTTGTGAATGGGGAAACAGGTCAAAGAGCTAAAAGGCCCTTACCCCTATTGCTTAAAGGGCATTGTGACGTTGAGTGATGGTGGATGTCCCTCTCTCTCACACACACACACACACACACACACACAGGCACACACACAGAAGCAGCTTATGTCTAAACTGGTTTATTTTGTTGCTAGTTGCTGCTTTCAAGCCAATAACGCTATATTACAACTGACAGGCAGCTGTGTTTTGTAGAGATTTTATAAAGACTGGGCATGTTTCTCATTTGCTTCTGTCCTTGTATTGAGTCTTTAAGGCATCAGTAAGACAACCCCTTGACTTCGAGGCAGCAGAGTGCTTTGGAATTGGCTGTTGATCACTCTCTCTCTTGTTCAGATGTCTAGGACATATCGGGGCCATGTCCATCAACTTAGAATAATTTGCTTTAAAATGAAGACAATTTTTAAGGTGTAAGGTTTGCGATGAAACCTGCCTTCTTCTGTCCCTTAACGTTTAGCATTGAATATGGTCGGAAAAAAAATTACAGCAACATAAACGACAAAGCTGTGGGAATGAGATTAATTAGACAGATCGAACGAAGAGCAAGTAGTATTGGCCCATTGGAACCTGAGGATGAGCAAGGAATTGTTAAGTAGGTAATATTGAGAGTGACTTGGGACAGGAAGGGATATAAATGACTTAAAGATTGTTGGGCTATGCAGGAATGTAAAGGTCAGGTTAAAATCAGATAAGCCATGACCTTATTGAATGGCAGAGTAGGCTCAAAGGGCTGAATGGTCTACTCCTGTTCCTATTCCGGCTTGGGCAGACTGATAAGGAGGAGTGAATTCATTCTGGCCCAGAGATAGTAGGAACTGCAGATGCTGGAGAATCTGAGATAACAAGGTGTAGAGCTGGATGAACACAGCAGGCCAAGTAGCG
>JAHRHZ010000036.1:275468-330378 GCA_024137785.1 Ginglymostoma cirratum
CGCTACTTGGCCTGCTGTGTTCATCCAGCTCTACACCTTGTTATCTCTCTTTCTGGCCCCTGGCTGTTTGCCAAGGCATTGAGTTTAATAGTCAAAGTATCTGTGTGCTGTTGATTGCCTGGAAATCTGACGTGTTCTCATTTATTCATTCTTCCATATACTGTGGGAATAACTGGCAAGACCAGAATTTGTTGCCAAGTGGCTTATTCCCAGAGGACTGTACAGCTACTTTCTCATGAGAGACAGAGAGAGAGAGAGAGAGAAATGATTGGTGTTGAGTTTAATCCGAGGATCGCCCCACCGCAGGTGAGGGGAGAGGTCAAAGAGTTGGGACCTACATTGGAATGTCAGCTGGTACAGGAATTGAGCCTGTACTCTTGGCATCGCAAACCAGCTAACCAACCACTGAGCTAAATGACCACCAAGTGGCCAATCACAGAATTTAAGATATCGACCGACAAAACATGTGCACCCTAAAGGTTGTTCATGTATATGCAAAAATTGGTGATAGCTCTCAATCCCAACCTTATTCACTTAATTCAAATTCCAGCAACTGGCATGGTGGGTTTTGAGCCACACATCTTAAAACCTGGACCTGCTAGTTTCCCATTTCCACCATCCCACTGTCTCCCTCGCTGTGTTAGGGATCAGCAGCATAATCCGTCACCACGGTGTTCACTGTTATCTTCTGACCTTCCAAGGGAGTTTGGCCCCTTAGAGAGGAGGAAGATGGTAGCTTGCCCTGAATAAATAACCAAAGATGGGTGATGAGGCATTATTGTACTGTCAAAATATTCCTGCAGCTGTTTGAGTAGCAGCATGTTAGCCACAGTCCCAGTATCCTGCTCAGTATTAATAAAGGCAGAAAACTAGCCAGCGACTGGTTTGGTTCATTGCATTTTACAGAAGTCATGTGATGACAGATATTGCTTGGGTGTCACATAGAGTATCTCAAAGCAGAGGTGGTGACCAATGTTCTGGGACATGGGTTTGAATGTGGTGGAAATATGAATTCAACAATTTTAAAAAATCTAGAACTAAAATAGTTATCTACTGGTGACCATGTAACGTGTGTGGGTTGTGAGTAACAACTGTTCTGGTTCACTAACGTCCTTCATGGATGGAGATCTTCCATCCTTACCTGGTCCGGCCTGCACATGACTCCAGATCCACGGCAAAGTCATCGACTCTGGACTGTCCTCTGAAATGGGCTAGCGCACCATTCGAGGGCATTTGGAGATTGGTAATAAATGCCCACATGTCAAGGCATACAAGGCCAAGAGCTTAAAAATGGGATTAGAATAGTTAGGGGGTTGATTTTGACCAATACAGATGCAATAGACTGAAGGGTCTTTTTATTTGCTATGGACCTCTATGACATCTCATGAACGGAAATGAATTGATGTCAATTGTCAAGCACCACGAGGGGGCGCTCATTCACCATACAGGATGTTTAGACAATTACTCGTTTAGCTTTAAACATGAATAAAAGTGGGTGAGCACAGGATGGAAAATCCATTAATGGCATATGAAAGTCTAATTCAGAAAGTTTATTCACTGCTAATGCTGTTTATGCTATACTACGGCTGTGCCAAAAAATGCTGAAACTGCTTGAAATGGTGTCAGTAGATTAAAACGTGAACTCTTGAAAAATAAGATTGGCCAATTAATCACAAAGCTTTCAAGCCTTAAAACGTTATGAATTACACTTTCTTGTGCAGTTTATACCTTGTGTTAAAGAATATTTACCACATTCAAAAATATTTGCTACTGCAAAATCGGTCAATGTCCAACGGTAAAACTATTAAAAAGTTCATGACAGTCTTTTTGTATTAAAATGCCATTTTTATTAATTTAAAGTTGGTTTATTGGCAGAAAAAGAACTGGAAATTTATTAAACATTCTTCATTTTGCTGATATACCCATTTTCAGCAGGAATAGTTGAAATGCAACTGATTACTGCTCTCAAGTTGACCTTCATTGCAAAAATATTTGAGTCCAGTTGATTGAGCCTTGGTGAGAGTGCATCGGGGTATTGTGTACAGTTTTGATCTCTTTATCTGAGGAGGGGGTACTTATCATCCATGGATGCAACACAGGTTCATAAATCGTATCACTGGGATGGTGGGATTGTCCATAAGGAGAGATTGAGGAGACTGGGCTTGTAGTCTTTGAAGTTTAAAAGAATGAGGGGTAACCCCATTGACATGGAGAACATTCTTAAGGGGCACAACCAGGTAAATACAGGAAGGATGTTTGCCTTCTGGCTGAGGGATCTGGAATTAGTAGTCACAGTCTCACAATGCTCTGCGGAAGGTAGACTCAATGGACTGAATGGCCTGCTTCTGCATTGGAGGGATTCTATGATTCTATCAGTACGGGTCAAGCTACTTAGATCTGAGATGAGGAGGAATTTCTTCAATTAGAGGGTGGTGGATCTTTGAGATTCTCTACCCCAGAGGCCTTTGGTACCTCAGTCATTTAGTACTTTGAAGACAGAGATTGATCGATTTCTGGATATTAATAATGTCAAGGATTTTGAGGGCAGTACAGGAAAATGCCATTGAGGAAGAGAATCAGTCAACTTCGGAATGAATGGTTTGAGGGGATGTCGAATGACCAATCCTGCTCCTTTTTCCTGCATTCCAAAATAAATTGGGAATACTTCTTAAAGGAAAATATATCACTGACAAACAAAAACAAAGTCGCTGGAAAAGCTCAGCAGGTCTGGCAGCATCTGTGAAGGAAAAAACAGAGTTAACGTTTCGGGTCCGGTGACCCATTCTCGGAACTGGAAGGGTTCAGTTCTGAGGAAGGGTCACCGGACCCGAAACGTTAACTCTGTTTTCTCCTTCACAGATGCTGCCAGACCTGCTGAGCTTTTCCAGCAACTTTGTTTTTGTTCCTGATTTACAGCATCCGCAGTTCTTGCAGTTTTTAAATATATCACTGACACTGATTCCGTTCTGTGATAGTGCCATTCATAAAGTTTGAGATTACACAAATAGTATTTCATGGATAATGTGACTTGCAAATCAATTAGTAGAATTTTGAGTGCATTTGAATGCAATTGTGGGCAGTGATTAAAGTCAAGTCTTTCCCCATCATTTTCCAGCACTGCAGGGTCAATCCAACTTCAGCCCTCTCTGCTCCAATCTGCATTTACCAAATTCCCTTGCAGCTCTCAGAACAAAGTACCCACCCTGATTAGGATTCCAGTCTTCATCATCTGATTTGACAGGTACAAACAACTCCTTTTGTTACAGAGATAAGATATGACTCAGTGACCACCTAGGGGTTCAGGAACAAAGGTCTTTGAAGTTTGCGTCCCAGGTAGACGGGGTGGTTAAGAAGGCATTTAGCATGCTTTCCTTCATTGCTCAGACCTTTGATTATGGGAATTGGGACATCATGTTGAGGCTGTACAAGACATTGGTGAGGCCTCTTCTGGTGTACTGTGTCTAGTTCTGGTCACCCTGCTATAGGAAGGATATTATTAAGCTGGAGAAGGTTCAGAAACGATTTACCAGGACGTAGCTGGGAATGGAGGGTTTGAGTTATAAGGAGAGGCTGGATAGGTTGGGACTTTTTTCACTCAAGCTTAAGAGGCTGAGGGGTGATCTTATAAAGGTTTATACAAGCATGAGGGGCATAGATAAGGTGAATGGCAGGTGTCTCTTCCCTAGAGCGGGGTATTTCAAAACTAGGAGGCATATTTTTAAGGTGAGAGGAGAGAGATTTAAAAAAGACATGGGGGACACTTTTTTTACCACAGAGAGTGGTTCATGTTTGGAATGAACTTCCAGAGGAAGTGATGGATGCAGGTACAGTTACAATGTTTAAAAGACATTTGGGTAAGTTCATGAACAAGAAATGTTTGGAGGGATATGGGGCAAAATCAGGCAGATGGGACTAGTTTAGTTTGGGAACATGGTCGGCATGGACTCATTAGAGCGAAGGGTCTGTTTCCTGCTGTATTATTCTCTGAGTTTGAAGAAGGAACCTAGAGCTGGGTGCTCTGCCCTCACACTCCAGTCACAGAAACACACACACATTGGAACACACACAGAAACACTCAGAAAAATACACACATGCAAATAAACACACATAAGCACATACAGTCATAGCCATGCATGGATGCACAGTGTCACACGTAGGCACACACAGACAAGCACACATGGGCTCAAACACAGAAATAAGTGCACACACAAACACACACAGATACATGTGCACGTTTAGTCACTTGGATACAGTCACACATACAAAAAGATATACACACACAAATGCATACACAGAAACAGATATACCTTCAGCAGGAAGGGGGTTGTGAGGAGCTAGCTCTATTATAAATCTCTTACCACAATCTCGTTTGATATCAGTTCATTCAGCACAATTCCAGGAGTGAGCCTGAGGGCTGGTTTGCATGACTCAGCCAGGGACTGAATAAAATTGCCGAACCATGATGACAGCTGCAAATAGTAACTTAACCCCACTTAAGAGGAAAGGATGTTCATAGAATACAGCCGTTGCAGCTGGGACCGTGTTTATTGTCCATCCCTAGTTGCCCCTCAGAAGGTTGTGGTGAGCTGCCTTCTTGAACTGCTGCAGTTGGTATGGTGTAGGGACACGCTCTCGGAGGAGTTCTAGGATTTTGACCCCAATGATTCTGAAGAGACAGTGAAATATTATTGATTCAGGATGGTGATTAACTTGGAGAGGAAAGTGCAGTGAAGATATTCCCTTATCCTTCTGGGTCCTGGGTCTGGAAGATACTATCTAAGAAGTCTCATTGAGTTTCTGCAGTGCATCTTGTAGAGAGTACACACTGCTGCTACTGAGCATCAGTGGTGGGGGGAATGGATGCTTGTGGATGTGGTGCCAATCAAGCGGACTGCTTTGTCCTGGATGGTATCATGCTTCTTGATTTTTCTGGAGCTACGTTCACCCAGGTAAGTGCCCCCATGCATTTCCTACCGTGTTCCTTCAAGTTGATGGAAATCATGTGTTTAGAAGCTGCCACCCAAGGACATTGGGACCAGTGCACTGGCTTAAAAACTTCATTCACTCTGCACTGGAAAATGCTACGCCTATATGGTATATGCAATATGGCCCACGGTGATCCCACATCACAGTCTTCAGAATCAGCAGATTGCTGAAGTCAATGCAGCCTCATTTTGCACTTGACATAGGGATCATAAATTAAAACTAGTTTGATAATACGATCTCCAGTCAAATACTGTGGGTTGTAATGTTTTCGACTAATGCGCCGGATGCAGTGTCGGTTCCTTTCACTGATGATTGAATATTTTAAGTTCCATTACTGAGATAACCGTCAAAAAGACTGATTGGGAGCTGGGGGTGATTTTTTTTTAAAATGCAGCAAGTTATTCTGATTTGGAAGCATTGCAGCAAGGAGCAGTGGAAACTGATTAATTGGCGACTTTTACAAGGAATTGGATGGCTACTTGAAAAGGAAAGTGAATTTCTGGGGAATGCGTGTGGGAGTAGGACTCATTGCATCGCCCAGAGCTAGTACTGAGCTAGTACAAACACAATGGGCTGAATGGCTTCTTTTCATACTGTTTGATTGTAGAAATAAAAGTTCACAAAAGTAAACCTGGTGCTGTATCAGTGGCCAGACTGTGTTATCATCGAATAAAAATGGAAATTGCTGGAGAAACTCTGGCAGCATCTGGGGAGAGAGAAACAGAGTTAATGTTGCGAGTCTGATTTGACTATTCTTCCAAATATTTCAGATCACCAGCATCTGCAGTATATTTCAGTGTTTTCACGGGGTTTGAGGACTTTGCTTATAAGACCTCCCGAACTGGAGTCAAGACTCTCACATGAGTCGCCGAAGAACTGAGAGAGAGAGAGAGAGAGAGGCACGGTGGCTCAGTGGTTAGCAGCCCGGATTCGATTCTGCCCTCAAGCGACTGTCTGTGTTCTCCCCGTGTCTGCGTGGGTTTCCTCTGGGTGCTTTGGTTTCCTTCCACATTCCAAAGATGTGCAGGCTAGGTGGATTGGCCGTGCTAATTTGCCTGTAGTGTTCAGGGATGTGTACATCAGGGGATGGGTCTGAGGTGGGATGCTCTGAGGATCGGTGAGGACTTGTTGGTCTGGAGGGCCTGTTTCCACACTGTAGGGATTCAATGAGAAAGGGAAGTAAAGGATACTTAGACTTGCAGTTGATGCCAGCACAGAATGAGTTAAGATAGAAGGTGGTACAGCACACCTCAGTTTCAATACATTAAGTATAATCAGTCCTTGGCAATGATGAAATTGTGGGTGCATGAGAGAAAGAAAGTAATTGATGGTCACGATTGAGTCTGAATCCAGGTTCCAGAAATGAAAGGATCGGTGCTCAAACACAAATCTGCTTCCTACATTCTTTATGTTCTAATGACCTTACCTGAACCTCTACTGTTCCCACAGCTGATGAATCAAGCTGAATGGATGATGGCAAACTCTATCCAGGAGTTATGGTAAGACATACACACGGAGTCAGTGTGCAAGTGTATGGTCTGTTCAGCAGGAATTGCTCCCAGTTGCTGCTTTTTGGTCCCGCTGACTCCTCCAAAGCTGGGTCGTCACAATGTAGTTTGTTAACTTTATCTACTGGTTTTGAAAAGTGACTCCCTTTGATTAATCTCTCAGACAGCATAACAAAGCTCCATGGACTTATGCTCTATGGCACTCTCACCTACCCTAAATGCCACAGTCTAGAATAAGGGGTAAACCATTCAACACTGAGATAAGGGAGAATTTCTTCACTCAGTGGGTTGTGAACCTGTGGAATTCTCTTCCACAGGAAGCTGTTGCAACTAATTAATTTGACATATTCAGGATGGAGCTGGACGTGGCCCTTGCAGCTAAAGGGATGAAGGGGCATAGAGAGAAAGTGGGGAATGGGTACTGAAATTGCATGATCAGACATGATCGTATTGAATGGTGGTGCAGGCTAGAAGGGCTAAATGGCCTACTACTGCCCCTATTTTCTATGTTTCCCTTCATTTCCCCGATGCTGACATCTTCTTAACTGCAGGAAATGAGCAATGGTATCCTCATGCATCCTGACTAACACAGATCCCCCCCCCCCCCGGCTAATGTCAATAAGGGACAGTGACAAATGATAAACAGAGGATCTACAACATAAGAACATGAGACAAAAACACAAGCAGAAGTTGCTGGAAAGACTTAGCAGGTTGGCAGCATCTGTGGAGAGAAAGCAGAGTTAACATTTCGTGTCCACTGATGTCCCTTCATCAGAACTGATGGTAGCTAGGAAAAGGTTGATATTTATGCAGAAGATGGGGTGAGAGAGTAAGCGATAGGTGGAGATAGAGACCAAAGAGAGAGAAAAGCAGTTGGATAGACGAAGGAGTGATTAAAGGTCAGTCTGGGGGAAGGAATAGCTGCTGATTGGGGCAATAAGAAGCTGACAACATGCTTTCTATGGTAGAAACATATATGCTTTGGAGGGTTTGAGCTTTATAGGGAGAGGCTGAATAGGCTGGGGCTATTTTCCCTGGAGTGTTGGAGACTGAGGGGTGACCTTATAGAGATTTATGCAATCATGAAGGGCATGGATAGGGTGAATAGACATAGGCTTTTCCCCAGGCTGGGGGAGTTCAAAACTAGAAAGCATAGGTTTAAGGTGAGAGGGGAAAGATGTAAAAGGGACCTAAGGGGCAACTTTTTCACACAGAGGGTGGTGCGTGTATGGAATGAGCTGTCAGGGGAAGTGGTGGGGGCTGGTACAATTACATTTAAAAAGGCATCTGGATGGGTATATGAATAGAAAGGGTTTAGAGGGATATGGGCCAAGTGCCGGCAAATGTGACTAGATTTATATAGGATATCTGGTCGGCACGGACAAGTTGGACTGAAGGGCCTGTCTCCATGCTGTACATCTCTATGACTCTATGATGACAAGGCCTGGTGTGTGGGGGTCGGGTAGGCAGGTGAGGTAGGGGATTGGGTAAGGAAATGACCTCAAGCCCTAAAATAGCTTGATTGTTCTGATTTCCAGCATCCAGAGTTCTTTCAGGTTTTATTTGTTTAATAAAAACATACATTTTAGGAGCAGGAGTAGATAATTCTACCATTCACAATTGTGGCTGATCTCATTTTGGCCTCAACTCCCCTTTCCTGCCTGCTTTCAATAACCCCTCAACCCATTACTAATCAAAAATCTATCTCCTCATTAAATTTACTCAGAGGCCCAGCATTCATCAGCCTCTGGTGTAGTGAATTCCACAGATTTATGACCCTTTGAGAAAGTAGCATGTATGACCTGTGCCCAGTTGGAAACATTGCCAGGACCAATTCCAATAGCAGTTTTGAGACTCAGGCTTATGATCTAGGTCCCATTGGCAAAGTTAGTGCTAGTCAAGAGATTCATGTCTAATCATCAAATACAGGCACCCTGATGATTGGTGAATGCTGATTTCTTTAGGAGGACATTTTTGAGCTAGATGGAGATTGATGTGCTCAGAGGATGTAACACTATTCTAGAATACTGAGAAATCGTACACTGCCAAAGGAGAATTCTTCTGCAGTAGATGGATCCAGGGCTGTTTGTCAGTTTTTTAATATTTGATTCCAAATATACAAGTCACCTCACCCTGAGACTATACTGTCACAATCCACGCCCAACGAATGAGTGAGCATATATTTGAAATGTTTGTGTTCCCACATTGTCTGCCTACAGTGCATCACCTCCATTATATGCTTCTATCAGTTACTGTGAACAGTTTTCATATAATGACAGAATCCCTACAGTGTGGAAGCAGGCCAGTCAGCCCACTGAGTCTGCACCGACCTTCTGAGGAACATACCCCCAGAACCACCTTCCTACCCTATCCCTGTAACTCTGCATTATCTGTGACTAATCCACCTGAACTAAACATCCCTAGACACTATCGGGCAATCTAGCATAGCCAATCACCTACCCCGCACATCTTTGGATCATGGGAGGAAACTGGAGCACCCACGCCAATACGGGGAGAACGTGCAAACTCCACACAGACAGTTGCCAAAACTGGAATTGAACCTGGGTCCCTGGTGCTGTGAGAGTTTTGGTCCCGTTATCTAAGGACATATGGTTAAATTAGGATATCTGTTTGGCATAGATGAGATGGACCAAAGAGTCTGTTTCTGTGTTGTACATCTCTATGGCTCTATGTACCAGTGTTGGAGGCAGTCCAGAGAAGGTTCACTGGGTTGATCCCAGGAAGGGTGTGACTTTTTTTTTGAGGGGAAGTTGAGTAAATTAGGCCTATATTCATTGTAGTTAGAAGAATGAGAGGCAACCCTATTGAAATATACAAGATTTTTAGAGATTTTTGAAGTATTTGGAAGGGCATTTTCAATGCCAAGTGCTGGAAAATGGGATTAGAATAGCGAGGTGGTTGTTTTTGACTAGCACAAACATGATGGGCCAAAGGGCCTTTTTTCTGTGCAGTAGATCTCTATGACCCTATGCCTATGAGGGTTTGACAGGGCAGATGCAGAGACGCTATTTACCCTCATGGGACAGTCTAGGACCAGGGGGTATGATCTCAGACTCATTTAAGACAGTTATGATGAGGAATTTCTTCTTTCAGAGGGAAGTGAATCTGTGGAATTCTTTACTGCACAGGACTGTTGAGGTTATTGAGCCCATGTCATTAAGCATATTCAAGGTTGAGATGAAGAGATTTTTAATCAGTAAGGGAATCAAAGGTTTATAGGAATAAAATAGGAAAGTGGGACTGAGGATGATCAGATCTGCTCCAATATCTTATGCTCTTACAGTTCAGTTTGTACTGATGCTAAAGATTTAAACACATGCTGTAACCTGAAAGATTATGTGATCATTTGGGTGTTCCAAACATGCGACATTGTGATACAGGTTGGGATTTACTGACAAACAGCTCCACATTTGCATAAAGAGGTTTAGGCAGGGAGAATGAAATCCCTTGCATTTGTAATCATGATCTTTAACAGCCGACATTGTCAGCCCTGGAGAATTGTACAAACTACCATTGCTTGGCGAATGCATTTGGGAATTTGGTTTCAGCCCATGGGGAGCAGAGGGGTTTTGAACTCCAGATTTGACTGAGTTGATTGGAAGGGGACTGAGCAGGAGAACAGGGAATAACGATCTATGTTGTGCACCAGCAAAAGTGGAGTCTATGAGGGTGAACCTGGAGGCCAATGACTGACAACAGAGGTTCCTGGATCACTTCCAAAGTCACTTTAGTCAAACGCAAAATGATTGGGTTTAGTTGGGGGTGCGTGTGGGAAGCTGGATAAGGAACAGACTTTGAATGGAATGACTGTTGAGTTTGCCAATAATAGCATTTACCCAGAAATATCAAAATGATGAAGGTGTGAGTCTTGCCTTTGAGAATGAAATTCTTCTATCTCACTCACCCATGATTTAATGAACATTTAAACATTATATTTAAAGCATTCTGTGTATGGAGACCAAATTTGTCCATGGAATTTGATTGTGTTTTGTCACTGTCCTGGTTTACACTGTCAGAATATAAGATTGAAAATGCTACGATGATCAACAGTGAGGGGGATTGCTTATGTAAGGAGAGCCCTGTGACCATCGCGTGTACTCAGGACTAATCCCTCCACAAACATTCTGGAACAAACACCACTGATTAATTACCTTGAGAACATGTGATGGATTCTGGCACTAAGTACCCAAGGAAATTCTCAGTTACTGTTTGGCAGTGAGATTTAAGAGTCAGTCCGGCATAGGGATCTGCTGTTTACCACGAATGACATCTGATGGTTTGGCTTCAGAGAACTGCAAAGACAAGTTGTCAACATGGAAGCCTTTAGCCATCCTCTGCTCTGTAAACAGAATCTGAGCCTGCAATGTACATCTGGACCACACCTGATGATGCCCCCATTCAATTTAAAAAACATAAAGCAGCTATGTCTGTGGATTGAGAGTGAATGAATTCACTGGGCAAAATATAATTGATCATTGGTGCTGATTTTAAATCATTGATAATCTCAGTAATAGGCATTTGTTTAAAGACATTCAGTGAATAGACAGATTGATAGGTAGAGAGACAGATGGATGAATAGCTGGGAAGATGGATGCACATAGATGTGTGGATAGATCAATAGATGGACATATGGATGGATGGATGTTAAGATGAATAAATAGGTGGATAGATGCACGAATAGATGGATGGATGGATGGAAAGATGGAAATTTGGATGGATAGATGGAAAGTTGGATAGATAGATTAGTGCATAGATACTAATATAGAGAGTGAGAAGGATGGATGGAAGGACAAGTAGAGGGACAGGTGGGCGAATAGATACAAAGAAGAATAGATAGCAGGCTGAGTGTGCTACAAGTGATCTGGTCCTGTGTGCAGACAGGGTATTGAGCTGCCTTTTCAGTGCTTGTTGGGGGGAGGGGGCACTGCCTTGATGCGGGACACCCTGGGGTGCAGCAGGAATCTCCAATCTGCCCTCCCTACCTGTGGCAAGCCTGCTTTGGCGCTGCCCCCAAGTGTCAGTGTCATAACCAGCACCAGCAGGTGACCTGCTGGAGGATGTGGCTGAGGAAGCGGGGAAGCAGGAGGAGGGAGAGCTGTCCTCGTGTGTGCAGGGGGATCTGCTGACAGGGAGAACCTGCTCCTTTCACTGAACGTAACTACAGGAGCTGGGGAGATTCATTTCAGAGCTGACTGTAGGGCTGGCAGAGGGCAGGCATTGCTGACGGCTGGAGTAGGGGGAGAATAGTGCAGGAATCTCTCAGCCTGGGAAGGGGGAGGTGGACCCGGGGGGTCGGGGGCGGGTAAAAGATATCCCCGGTGGAAGTTGAGCATCTTTCCTCTTTCTCCCCACGCCGTGTCCCCTCCCCGGCTGCATCTTGTCTCGGGCGGGAATGAGGAGTGAGCCGGGCCCGGGGAAGGCAGCAGCTCGGACGGCGGACGGGGCTGTGTGCCTGGGACACTCTCTGCCGGTCTCTGTGCTGCGGGGTGTCGCCAGGTTCCGGCTGCTGTGTCCTGTCAACCAGCGGGGAGTAGCTGACACTCTAGTGAAAGGAAGCAGCGCTAAGGCAGCTCCAAGCGAGATGTGCAGCGAGTGTTACACCAACCAGTCCTTTGTCTTCGACGATGGAATCGCGGATACATACGCGTCCAGGTCAGTCTTTATTTAATTTCCCACCCCAGCCTGGATTTTGGAGGGGGAGGGTATTAAAATAATCTCCCTTTTTTAAAACAATTTTTTAAATGGTGAAATTGACTCTCGTTGATTTCATGTTATAGGGACCTGAATTCTACAACTTCTCGTTTGGATTTATTGCTTTGCTTAACAGATTTCTGTTTTCAGGATCTGCGGCAGTTTGTATCCTCTCTCCCCCGCAACGAGAGAAGGAGGTCTCCCAAATTATTGTTATTCTTGTTTCAATGAATAAACCCCAAGGCAACATCTGCTACTGCCGCTGGGACCGGGGATTTCACAGAGGCTTCTTTTGTGTCTTTCGGTTTGGGTTGAATCTCACTGGGACAGCAGATTAGGGCAGAAAGGACTCGCCAATAGCTATCCCCCCTCCCCAGTTGTTCCCCCTCCCCTCCATGCGGTAACTTTCCACACTGTCGGAGGGGGTTACACACTCACTTTGTGGGGACCGTATCAGCGATGGTGTTCACAGCTAGTTCTGCAGAAGGTTTGAACACGCGAGTTGAGCTGATATTTGGAGAAAAGAAACTCTATCGGAGTCAGGTTCCCAGCTGCTGGACTGAGTATCGAAACTCCCCCTCCAATTGCAACCATACCGGCTGCATTGCTGACTGAATCTGTTCAAATCACTTAACCCTGGTCGTTCTCATTTTATTTTGATTCTCCTGACCTAAGGATATAAGGACCTAAATGAAACTGGCTTCACTTTCTGTTTAACACGACCAGGCAGTTTCCTGAGTGCAAGGTTGAGTGAAAAAGTCTGCTCAGGTTGAAAACGCCTTGCCATTTCTTAGGCTTGTCAAAAAGAGATTTCTGGCCGGACCATGGGTTCAGGACTCATTTTAATGAACAAAAAAAAATATGCTCGGCGCAGTTAGTTTCACCCCGCTGTTAGATCTCCCAGGAGGGTGGGTGCTGCTGTTCAATTAATCTTACATTTCGTTTTACTACTTTAGAAAGATTGGCATTTTGGTTTTCACTGGTCGAGTTGCATTTGAACATTCTTAACCCGTGCAGGTCTAGCGGCTGACCTTTGATACAAAAACGTTGAAACATCTGTAACAAAAATTCCACAATAAAAGCTACAGCCCGTGAAGTCTTCATCAGTAGAGAGCTAAAGTGTAGCATCGTTTCTGA
Source organism: Ginglymostoma cirratum (assembly GCA_024137785.1). Taxonomy (NCBI): domain Eukaryota; kingdom Metazoa; phylum Chordata; class Chondrichthyes; order Orectolobiformes; family Ginglymostomatidae; genus Ginglymostoma; species Ginglymostoma cirratum. The sequence continues at coordinate 288,812 of JAHRHZ010000036.1, forward strand.
ACTTAGCTCCTTCCTTCTAGCAGAAGCTAAATTGATTTTTGGCTTTTATTGATAAAGGAATGGAGCAGTAAAGTAGGGAAGTGTGGTTGCAATTGTAACAGGCATTAGTGAGACCACATCTGGACTACTGCCTACAGTTTCGGTCCCCTTACTTTGAGTAGAGATTGGAGACAGTTCAGATAAGATTCACGAGATGAATGCCAGTCATGAAAGCCTTGTCTTCTGAGGAGAAATTGAGACGTTTAGGCTGATGCTCACTAGAGTTTAGAAGGGCGAGAGATCTAACTGAGGTACATAACATGCTAAAAGGGATTGACAAGGTAGAGGTAAATGTTTTCTGTGGTGGGGTAATCTAGAACGAGAGGTCATAGGTTTAGAACAAGGGTTAGCAGATTTTATCCAGATGAGGAGAAATTATAACTCTCAAAGATTATTGCATCTGTGGAATTCACTGCTCCAGAGTGTGGTGGTTTATGGGACATGGAGTAAATTTAAAGAGGAGATAGATTTTAAATTAGTAACTAGCGATTCAAAAATCGTAATAAATTGGTTTGAAGGGTTATTGGGAGTGGCAGGAAAGTGGAGTTGAGGCTGAGGTGAGATCAGCCACGATCATGTCAAATGCAAAACAGGCTCGAGGCGCTGAATTGCCTACTCCTGGTCTTTGTTTTTATGGCTTTATCATCAAAATACACTTTGTGCAGGAACATAACAATTGTAATGGGGTTTATTTTATTGAATTGCCAGGTTATTTCTGAGGTTCACCAAAGTTGAAAGGAGCAGCAACAGAAAATAAACTCTATCAAGAAATAAAGTTAGCTGACCCCAAACCCATGAGGACCAAATAAGAACAGCAAAAAACTCAGCATGTTCCAATGAAAAGAACAAACAAGGACTGGACTTATTCAATTAAATGTAGGGACTCGGGTAGTGCTGTAGAACAGAGAGACCTAGGCACATAATTCTTTGAAAGTTGCATCACGTATAGGCAGGATGTTTAAGAAAGTGTTTGTCACGCTTGCTTTCATTGCTCGGACCTTTTAGTGTGGGAGTTGGGACATTATATTGAGGTTGTACAGGCCCCTTCTGCAGTACTGTGTCCAGTTTGGGTCGCCCTGCTATAGGAAGGATATTATTAAACTGTAAAAGGTTCAGAAAAGGTTTACGGGGATGTTGCCTGGAATGGAGGGCTTGAGTTATAAGGAAAGACTGGATAGGCTGGGGCTTTTTTTTTCTCTGAAGCTGAAGCTGAAGCTTTTCTCTGAAGGTTGAGGGTGATCTTATAGAGGCTTATAAAACATGAAATGTACGGATACGGTGAATATTAGGTGTCTTTTCCCTATGGTGGGGGATTTCAAGACAAGGGGGCCATATATTTATAATGAGAGGAGAAAGATTTAAGAAGACATGGGGGCATTTTTTTCACATAGTCTGATTGGTGTATGAAATAATCTTCCGGAGAAGTAGTGGAGATAGGTAGTTACAAAGTTGAAAAGACATTTGGATATGTATGTGAAAAAGAAATGTTTTCAGGGATATGGGCCAAACTCTGACAGGTGGGGCTAGTTTAGTTTGGGATTCTAGTCAGCTTGGACTGGTTGGACGGAAGGATCTGATTCAGTGCTGTGTAACTCTATAACAAGTGCTGGGGAATCTGAATGGTCACTGAGGTGAACGGCTTTTTGTCTTTCCGGAGATACTGCCAAGATCTACCAGCCCTTCCCGTTTTAAATCAATTTCGTTAAACCCGCATGCAGAAAGCAGGAGGGAGGAATATTCTGGGGTCTTTGGTAAAAAATTGCAATGGATTCTGATCGCAGCATGGTGAGGTTCCAAGGAGAGAGGGAATTTATGAGGGCATACAAGGAATCTGGGAGGGCCGTGTTCACTTAGGAAGAATGTTGAAATGATAGGTACAAAATGAAAAACCGTGCAGGGAATTAAATTCTCATCGGAAAGAAAGGGGAGCGTGGTCATTTGAAAGATTGTCTTAATTGTCAGAAATTAAAAGAGAAAATGCTGCAGGAACTCAGCAGGTCTGTGCACAGAGAAACAGTTAACGTTTCAAGTTTGATCTGATTTCTTTTTGAGTCCAATATAACTTTTCTTCTTCTGAAGAAGTCATGTCAAATTTGAAACGTCAACCCTGTTTCTTTTTCCACAGACCTGCTGAGTTCCTCCAGCACTTTTTTGTATTTATTTCTGATTTCCAGCGCTTGTGATTAATTGTTGGAATTTTCTGAGGTTACTTTCCCAAGCCTATGAAACTAGCGGTGGCCAGAGACTAAGAACAGCTCCACTTGGAATGAGTTCAGAAGGCGAGATGCCAAGGAGGGAAACTGTTACTTGCAGGATTTTTTTGTCACCTTCTGACAAATCTGCATCAATAGTTTATTGTGAGACGGGGAGTTCGTTATTACATTATGACTTTCATTGGAACACAGTGTTTCCTGAAAGGGTTACTCCCTCCTCCGGGAGCAGAGACCAGTTGGTGCGAAAAAAAAATCGTTTATTATCAACTCAGGAAGCTGAAATGAAGGAACGATGCTTTCATTGGAACACAGTGTTTCCTGAAAGGGTAACTCCCTCCTCCCGGAGCTGAGACCTATTGGTGTGTTAAAAAAAATTGCTTTATTTATCAACTTGGGAAACTGAAATGAAGGAATGAAGCTGAAAGCTGTTAGGTTGTTGATTAACTGTAAAACCGAAGACAGCGGTGTTACAGCACCAACATAATTTATGTGGTCAAATTGCAATTTGATATATTTAGGTTCTTACAATTGAATGCAGGGAAACTACAATTGCTACATTTTGTATCGTGATTAATACATGACATGAAATCTCTGATCGCAAATATCTCCAGTGAAATGCAAAACATATTAATATCGCTCAATCTATTCTTCAATCTTGAAAAAATATATTTAAGTTACTCGATTTCTAGTAAAGAAGTCATGAGTCTTGTTGAATGAAACTTGGTTATCTGTTATCTCCCATAATTTTGAATGGGGCAATAAATGGTGTTACACTGTATGAATAACCATATAGAACAGATGGTAAACTAACAGGCCTTTTAGCCCAACTGGTCTACATAAGTGTTTGTGCTTCTTTTGAGACCCTTTAAATGTAGCCAAATTATTCACCTCAACTACTTCATGATGTTGTGAGCCCCATACTCTAATCACTCTCTAGTTAGGTATGTTTCCTGAATTTGTAGATTTGATTGATGCTGCCTTTAATGTATAGTTTCCAGTTTTGGACTTCCGTCACAAGTGCAAACATCTTCTTTACCTCGAACCAAGCAAACCCCTTCAGAGCTTTAAAGACCTCGAAAGCATCACACCCTCAATCTTCCCCTTTTCAGAGAAAAGAGTCCTAGTCTCTTCAGTCTCCCGTGACAGTTACAACATCTTTATGTTAATGAATATCGTGCCACAAACAAACTCACTAAAACCACACCAGGGGGAAGAACACCACTTCAATTAGTCAAAACTCATAACAGGCTCTTGACTCAAGTCAGGCATTGAGGGCACTAATCATGTTTTCGGTTGATTTCTGGTCAATACTATTGCCAACAGAGATCAACAATCCCAAACAATCAGTTTTCTTTGCTACTAATATTACCTTTTGACTACATAAATACATAACTGACTAGATTTGAAAAAAAAAAGTATAGGATAGGCTAAGTAATGATGAGAAAAAGAGGCAAGCCAGGAATAACAACTGAAAAACTGGGCACATACCACAAGTTGATCACCAGGTGAGAGATACAGAAAGAATATCTTATCAACATTTCAAACATAATCTGTCAAGAAAATCCTAACCAATGTTTTAATTCCATTTCCTTTGATGCTAGTGGCCTGTTGTACCCACTCAGCTACGCATGGCATCTGATTGTAATAAATAATAGAGCAGTGGAACATAGAAGGGACATTGATTTCCAAGTCAGAAGATGACATGTCTTGTTGACCTCCTTGCTATCCCAGTAGCTGGATAGTTTGCACTACGTTCTTTTTAAAATTCTCTATTGTTGTCCAATTGTACATTGAATGAGATCTGGGATAATTGTTCTTACAACCTCCCTTGACAACTATTGATAGAAGTGCTTTGTGAAGTGAGACTTTCTGAACCTAGTTTCTTTTTGGTTTATATTTGTGTCAACATTTCTGTCATCCTCGACCAAATGCAATAAGCCTCGTGCAAACATCTGCATAATTCATTTGGAAAAATGTCAATCTTTACTAATGAGAGAGTCCCAGTTTTGTAAATGCATCCTCCTATGCAGTTCCCTTAACATTCCAGTACTTCTGTCTTATAACTGGAGTTCTCGAAGTGAAACCAATTTTCCAGCTGTGAACTATATAATGACAGAAGAACTCCCTTTGAACTACATTCCATTTTTCTGTTAATATAAACTAACACTTATGTCTGTTTTGAAAGTTGCCAATGATTGCCTTGATATCTTTGAGGACATATTATGACATTCCTATTCATCATGTTTCCATTAATCCTGTAATCCTTCCTTATTGACATAATCCATGAAGCCTGCTTTTATGTCCTTATGCAGTGTATGTGCAGCAAGCGTTGGTGTTTGTGGTTTAATATTATTGATCTATCTCCAGTATCACTACTCTCACCATTTAACGATAGGATTATTCATTTATCACATTTCCCTGAACCTCTTCACCCTCCAGCAAAATAGTAAAGAAAAACTTGCATTTGTGTAGCATCTTAACATAATGAAAAATCAAAAGGTCATTCACAGCATGTTTTCAGACGGAATTGTAGAATTACAGCATAGAGGAAGGCCATTCAGCCCATTCTTCTCATGCTGATCATCTGAATGAACAACTCCTTGCCGTTTTTCCCATAGCCCTGCAAACATTTCCTCTTCAGACAATTATTCAATTTTCTCTTCGGAGTCACGATTGAATCTGCCTCCAGTTGCTAACCCCTTGCTGCATAAAGGGTTTTCCTCATGTCATTATTACAGCTTTTGGCAAAGGACATGTCCTCTTTTTATTGATCCTTCAACCGTCAATGGGAGCAACCTCTCTCTCTCTCTATCCGGTGATGCAATTATTACTATAGCGCTGCCAGAAGGTTCAATGATTTGGTGACATGAGGCCCGACAGTGATTTGAAAACAAGAATGAGAGTTTCAAGGACCAAGCACAGTTGGACTTGGATCTCGGGTCCTTGACAACTGGAGCTACACGTGGAGTGAGGAAAATACCCCAAAAGTATTCAATCTTCTGTAAGGAATCTAAACTATTTGGAAAAGAGGTTGATAATGCTGGCAGTAAATGTGTCCTTGGCCAACTTTGCCAAAAGTCTTAATAACTTCAAAGTTATGGTCATTTAAACTGAGTATTGAAAGAACAAGTTGTGGATTGGCTATAGGGTAGGTAGGTGGGTGTGGGTAAATGTTTGTGATCAGGTTAGTTGTAGACAATTACTTGGTTCTCCCTTTGATCATAAGTCTTTGTTGCACTGTCGGAAAGTTACTTAGACGGGGCTGTCTTTTCTCTCATTCTCATTTTCTTATGGAGAAATTTTCACTGTGGTTTGCCATTGTCTTCTAAGAAGGGAGAAACAGTAGATATATTCAGCTGATTCTGAAGGCTGTCAAATAATTGTGCTGTCTTTCTCTACGCATTTAAGATTAGTTGAGTATCATCTATCAAAATATAAGTTCAAAATAACTATAAGGCAACAGTGGAGTTCACCACAATATCTATATTGAAAGTCTTTAATTGACGGAAAAAAGTCCAGGAACAAGAAATTCATTTCACTAAAGCCGATAAGGCACCTACGATCCAGATTCCAGCCTCAGTACACCCCTAATGTTTTGACTGCTTGAGTCCTGCCTGCCTTCCCCCTCTCAGTCTTGCAATATTAGTGGCCCATTAATGGCTTATGAAATTCCTTTAAGTCTTTAACTGGTTTGAGACGCATTGTAAGACAGAGAAAGTGTATATGAATGCTTCAGTGTGAGGTCCTGATATTACATATGGCAATTTATGACAAACTGTCATGTTTTGAGTGCATCATTCGTGTTGTGAGGGAAAGCAGCCTAAGCCTTTTAGTGTCTTTCACACAAACTGAGCTGCACACTTCACCAGTAAAAACATGTCTTTGACTTACTACTTTGCAAGTATCTTATTACAGAACATTTTGGATTTAGATTAGAACCTTTAAAGAAGGAAAGATCAGTGCAGAAGGGTAAAATATAATCTGGAATTGATTTATGTCAAAAGATGTTCTTGACAGAAAGAAAAAGTATCCATTAGTACAAAATAAAGATTGAACGAATGCTGTTTTTGGAAAGTTTCCAACAGAAATGTCAGTCCTTTTGCAGTCACTGATGGATGTTTTATGTATTTCTAACACCTTATTTTTATTTTGTTTTTTCCAAGTCTTGCTTTGTTTGCTCAATTAAATCCTTTCACTAGTCAACAGGTTTTTCATGCATTTTCCTTCAAATACGATTTTTTTCCCCTTACTTTTATTTTTCGTAAGTATTGCTTTTGTAACATTGCAGTACGCGACAATCCCATTCTACAGTGTGCCATATAGTGGCAGTGTTGTGAAATAAATCAAGGCCAGGCAGTAATTATTGGGTTCAGATTTGTTACAGGAGTTATGGTTAGCCAGTCAAATGGAATGAAGGATGGATTGTAAGTTTTCACTGTGTTTGTCACATGTGTCACTGTTTGACAATGGCTTGGATTTTATGGTCGTAACAACAATGAGACTGACACATATTGTCATGATTCTGATGGGAACTTGTAGAGCCATGCACAGTTAACCATGGAAATCCAGACATCCCTGTTAGTGAAGTGCAGCCCCTCTAAATGGTATATTGCTGCAGCATTCAAGGAGAGAATCAGTTAGAACTCATTGATTTGTTGTAAGTTTCATCTATTTAAATGTTATAATTGCTGCTGAAAAGGAAAATAATAGTGACTGGAAAAAAGCAACATATTCCGGATGCTTGAAATCTGAAAGTAAAACAAAAAACAGAAAATGCTGTAAACACTTCGCAGGTCAGGCAGCACCTGTGAAGAGCAAGACACTTAATGTTAGTGTCTTCAGATTAAATAAGATTTATTTTTTTCAGGTCAGAAGTAGCTAGGTGTTTATTACCATATTATGACATAATCATTTCTCACCTACCTCTCTGGCCTTGAACAAAGTTTGGTCTCATTATCTTTGGAGAGAAAATAAAACTGTAGATCATAAGAAATAGGAGCAGGAGCAGGCATACTGGCCCTTGCCCGCTCCTCCATTCATAATAAGATTATGGCTGATCCTTTTGTGGGCTCAGCTCCAATTACTGGCCTGCTCACCATAACCCTTAATTCCTTTGGTGTTCAAAAATCTACCTTTGCCTTAAAAATATTCAACAAGGCAACCTCAACTGCTTCACTGAGTGGGGAATTACACAGATTTTTGCTTAGATTTGAAGTTTGTGTTGTGATATTTATTTGTTTCCTATAATCTCCAGTCTAAGTCCATATCTTCATTTCAATATATGTACAGTTATTTGAATACAATTTCATGCTGCGTGCTTTCTATTTCCTGCTTTTCTGACTTTGGGAATTCGTTAGTATAGGTATTTGAGTAGTCTACACTGATACCACCGTCCCTTAATGACGGTATCAGATTTAAAATGGTGCTGAAATGGAAAGACCCCACACTCTAGGGGCCACAGCTCACTTGTGGGCAGTTTGTCATAGAATCCCTACAGTGTGGAAGCCGGCCATTTGGCCCATTGTGTCCACACTGACCCTCTGAAGAGCATTCCACCCAGACCCACCCGATACCCCACATTTCCCATGGCTAACCCACCTGTCCCTGGACACTGTGGGCAATTAGCATGGTCGATTGACCTAAACTGCACATCTTGCACCTAGAGGAAACCCACGCAGTCACCCAAGGGTGTAATTGAACCCAAGTCCCTGGCACTATGAGGCAGCAGTGCTAACCACTGAGGGACCATGCTGCCTGTCTTAAGGCTTCTCAACTCTAGATCTCCTCTGTCTGCAAAATCTATTATATACAATGTGTATATCTATAAACAAATATTACTACATGGAATGCACCATGCAAATCCACATAAGTATGTCATAAAAGACTTGAACATGTGTGAAAATGTTAAGCATTGCTCTAATTGTTTTAGTTGTTTTAGTAACAGTACATTCTCTCCGTAGCCACATTGCTGAGAGGGAACCAGGTTATAAAATGGTTAAATGGGGAGGTGATGGCCCAGTGGTATTATCATTGGCCTGTTAATCCAGAGACCCCGGTAATGTTCTGGGAACCTAGGTTCAAATCCTGCCACGGCAGATGCTGAAATTTGGATTAAATTAAAAATAAATCTGGAATTAGAGTCTAATGATGACCATGAATCCATTGCTGATTGTTGTAAAAATCCATCTGGTTCACTAATGCCCTTTAAGGAGGAAAACTACCATCCTTACCTGGTCTAGCCTCCATGTGACTCCAGGCCCGCATCAATGTGGTTGACCCTCAACTGCCCTCTGGGGCAATTAGGGATGGGCGATAATTGCTGCCTAGCCAGTGATGCCCTTATCCCATGAATGAATGATAAAAAAAATTGCCTTCAGGGGGTGTCTCTCAGGCTGAGATTTGCATAAAGTCCAATTAATTTCTGTGAATGGGATATTGCAAACTAGGCCGGAACAATCTGATTAAAACTCTGGCCATCTTTCACTGCCAATGCACCCTTAGCAGCAAGGGCTTTCAGATGCTGTGTACAGCACTCGGACAGACAAGAAACCAGACAATCATTCTTTGCTTTCAGAGTGTCAGAACCACCTGGCACAAAAGCTTCACTTATTCCTAATGCTTTCGCTGGACCTTTAACTGGCACATCAGCAGCTGGGGTGAAAGTCGTTTTCAATGTTTGAGCTAAACCGATGGAAGAATAAGAGAGTTAGGTGCGTGTCCCCCCGAATTGTCCTGTGTTCAGAGCCCTCTCCCAGAGAGTGCCATGTCCTCCTGCCCCTCTCATCTCTCACAAGCGTTGGAACAGCTAAAGGGGAAGCTAGCAACTCTTGTAAAACTGAGGCAACTTCAGTTAAGCACTTTACGTTTCCTACTTCACATTATATCCACATCACAGGAGGGCTGTGTTTGCACTGGAGAGGAGATTTACCAGGATGTTGCCTGGGCTGGAGAGTTTCATTGTATGAAACAAGATTGGACAGTCTGGGGTTATTTTGCCTGGAGCAGTGGAGATGGTGATGGTGATGTTGGTGGTGGGGAGGTCAGGGTGGGGGTTAGGTAGGTGGGTGGTTTGAGGGTGCATGGTTGAGATGTATAAAATTATGAGGGGCATAGATAGAGTAGACAGGAAGAGACTGCTTCCTTTGGTGGAGGGATCAGTGATGGGGGGCATTGATTTAAGGTCAGGAGCAGGAGGGTTAGAGGGGATGTGAGGAAAAATGTTTTCACGTGGAGGGTGGTAGGAATCTGGAACTCACTGCCTATAAGGGTGGGAGAGACAGAAACCCTCACAACATTTAAGAAGTATTTAGGTGTGCACTTGTGATACCAAGGCATGCAAGACTCTGGGCAAAATGCTGGAAAATGGGATTAGAATTTTTGGGTGGCTGCTTTTGACTTTTGTAGACATCATGGGTCAAAGGGCTTTTTCCTGTGCTGTAGATCTCCATGATTGTAACAAGAGCTTGCTAGAGGCAAAGGCATGGGATTGAAAATTTTTGTGGTACAACAATTCACAATTCATTGTATTCTTAAAAGAAGGGGTTCTGAGGGAACCCTACCCTACCTTCCCCACTTTCAGTTCTTTTGTGGTAAGAGCCCAATACTATGGAGATCTGAAATAAAACAGAAACTGCTGGAGAAACTCTGGCAGCATCCGTGGAGAGAGAGAAGCAGAGTTAACATTTTGTGCCCATTGACTTATTTGGAAACACTTCTCCTGTTTGCCTGTTGGGTCTCACTATTCCGTGCCTGCTCTCATTTTGTTGGACCATAGCTTATCATCTTTACAGTGCTACGTGCCTGTTCCCAGCATTGCCCAGGGCTTTGTGTCTACACCGCTACTTTTGCTGAAGACCTTTACAATTATTATGTTGAGTCATAGAGCAAAATGTCATTTAAGTGGTTGACAAAAGTGACATGAGCATTGTTTAGAGTTCAGCCTTGGAGATTTTAATTGCATCTTAACAGCTTGGTATGAGGCTAAGTTCAAAGAAATATTGAAAATTAACTATATGCAGACTCATTCTAAATTTTAAACCCTTAGTTCACTGCTTAGCAAATGTTGGTGAGTAATCTTTCTTTAAAAATAAGCTAGTCATTTATCGCTCTACTCCATAATCTACATTTGTACTATTCTGTCGTCAGCATGAGGGCACCAGCTCACAACATTGGGCACCCCACTCAGTACATTTCTCTAGTCCAAACTTCACCCTCCCAAGTACTTCCTTTCCTGGAACCAATTCCTTATGGAGCACCTACTTTTACCAAGGTGCCTGAGGTGACCAATCTAAAGTTGGAAATAATCATTTTCTGTTGGCAGCTTCCCATTTTCTGTACTTGTTGCAACTCATGTTCGCAATATATCCTGGAGTAATTTGAACCCGTGATCTGTGCGTAGCAGTCCAATGCCATCCCAGAGGTTTAAAAAGTAATCAAAGGTGTTTGGAGGCAATTCGTTCAAGTGGTGGTTTGAGTATTTTGGATCATCTCTCAGTGGGGCTGGTGGAAGTAAATCCTCTGGAATCATTAAACAAACATTTGGATGCTGCTCGAATAGATTTTTGGTAGGGTGTATTAGATGATTATTAGATCTATTTCCCAGGGCGGAAATGACTATTACGAGGGGGCATAATTTTAAGGTGTGATTGGAGGAAGGTATAGGGGAGATGTCAGAGGTAGGTTCTTTACACAGAGAGTGGTGGGCGTGTGGAATGCGCTGCCGGCAGTGGTAGTGGGGCCAGATACTTTAGGGACATTTAAGCGACTCTTGGATAGGCACATGGAGGATAGTAAAATGTAGGGTATGCAGGGTAGATTGATCTTAGTAGGATAATAGGTCGGCACAATATCGTGGGCCGAAGGGCCTGTACTGTGCTGTACTGTTCTATGTTCTATGTTCTATGACACTTCAGAGAATTTGTGATCATTATAAGTATGATGATCAAAACAATCAATGCTTCTTCTTTTCCTTCATTCTTTCATGGGATGTGGCCAAGCCCAGCACTTGTTTACCATCTGCAGTTGCTCTCGAACTGAGTGGCTTGCACAATTGTTTTTAAATTCGTTTCTGGGATGTAGGCATCGCTAGCTGGCCAGCATTTATTGCCCTTCCCTAATTGCCTTTGAGAAGGTTGGTGAGCTGCCTTCTTGAAATACTGCATTTGAGGGCAGTTAAGAGGCAACCTGATTGCTATGGATCTGGAGTCACACACAGGCCAGGCGAGGTGAAGATGGCAGATTTCCTTCCATAAAGGGCATCAGTGAACAAGGTTTCTTGTTATGACAATCAATGGTAGTTTTTTGTGGGCCTTGCTTCTTACATTTTCACGGTATTTAAGCTTCGAAAGTGCTTTGTTAACTGTATAGCATTTTTGGATGTCTTGAGGCAATGAAAGTGAATATATAAATGCAAGGTTTTCTTGTCTCTTCTTCTCCTTTGTTTGTTTTATTCCCCCACTGCCTTTATTTTCACTCTATTTCGAAAAGTGCTTAAGGACGGAGGTGCACTCAAGCAGTAATCTACTCCAAACATTTAAAATTAACTAGTGGATCCCTCATTAATCGATATGTTTATATCCCTTAAATTCATCCAAGAATCTTCTCATTAATCAATTTGGACAACAAGTTAGACTTGGATGAATGACTCCAATAATCATGAAAGGAATTGTGGATGAATAAACTGCTCAAGCTAATGAAGTCAGATTGTGAATGGAAGAATAGTTGCATCACTGCCTGGTTATACTAAAAAACTGGGAGGGAGATGGCCATGTTTAAAAAGAGAATTTATGTGCGTGTGTGTGTATGTGAGAGTCTATGTGTGTGTCCGTGTGAAACTGTGTCTGTGTGAGTCTGTGCGTGTGAGTCTGTGTGTGAGTCTGTGTGAAAATGTATGTCTGTGTGTGAGAGTCTGTGTGAAACTATGTGCCTGTGTGAGAGTCTGTGTGAAACTGTGTGTGTGTGTGTCTTTGTGTGAGAGTCTGTGTGTGATTCTGTGTGAAACTGTGTGTCTATGTGTGGGAATCTGCGTGAAACTGCGTGTGTGTGAGAGTCTGTGTCTGTGTGTGTTAAATTGCTTGAGTGAGAGTTGTGCACGCACACCTATCCCATCCAGAAGTTAAAGGAAATGCACAGTAAGTCAATCTACTTTTGAAAAGGAACACCAAGAGTTAAGTTTGGCCCTGATCTTTGGAAATTTGATGAAGGAAATACATCTAATGCTTCTCTCCCCTTTACGCTGACTGATTTCTGTGCATTTGCTTTCTTATTTCAGTTGCCCATCCTTCACTCCTTGTCTTATCCAATGAATCAAGTATGGTCCTTTTCCGTTTCTTTCAATTGAGTTATCATTCAATTCATAGCCTGTTTTGTGCTCACGAAATGATCATTGTATGGTATCTGTGTCTTAATGGATTAATTGCTTCTGATAGACTCTTAGCATCACATAAGCAGCACATGGGGGGGGGAGGGGGCGCGGAGGTGTGTGTGTGTGTGTGTGTGTGTGTGTGTGTTCTAAGTTTTCATTTAAAAAACTGAGACAAACACAAGTCATTGAATGTTGTTACTTTAATGTTTGTTGGAACAGCTAAATGAGGAGCCTTGCAGTTAGTTGATGCAATCACTTTGTAGTTTGGTCAGGTATTCTTTTGCCTTGATATTTTTTCTGTTCCTATTGGTGATCCTGGGCACACTAATGTAGGTTTTTGAGAGGACCATTGTGCTCGTCGTGACTATATTGTATAAAGAAGGGTTTGCAGGTTGCAAACAATGTAACTGGAGAACTAAGATTTCTAAAGGTAAAGATTATCACCCATGTTCTTGGCATCTCAGAAAGACAAAGAAAGTTAAAAAAATAAGATTGCTGTCTGTTAAATAAAGAGCCATTGAAAGCATTACTCCTCAATTACAATTAAATTATTGTTGCCCTGTGTTCTGCGCAATCAATGGTTTAAATCTTAGATTTTCCCTTGGCTTTGCAAATGGTGTTAAATATTAAGAATAGGTTTCCACCCACACACTTATTTCCTGTGAAAGGAGAAAGAATTGTAAAAAAAATCTCTCATGGTCTCAATTAAATAGGTCTAAATTCTTTAAACTGCTTGATAGGTGTTTTTTGTTCACTTTTTCCTGGGATGTGACTGTTGCTGGCAAGGCCAGCATTTGTAGCCCATCCCTAATTGCCCCTGAACTGAGTGGCTTACTGGCCCATTTCAGAGGGCAGTTAAGAGTCAAAGACATTGGGGTGGTCTGGAGTCTAATGGAGGTCAGACAAGGGAAGGATGGCAATATTTTATTCCCTGAACAACGTTAGTGAACCAGATAGGTTCTTACAACAATTGACATGGTGGCCAATACTGAGACTGGCTTTCAATTCCAGGTTTACTGATTGAAATTAATTTCTAACCAGCTGCTCTGGTGAGATTTGAATGCATTTCCCTGGTGCATTAGGCTTTTTCTCTAGAGTGCTGGTCTAGTCAAATTACCATTATACCACCACCTCCCCTGAAATGATCTATCACATAATAATTGCATTTAATCTGGAGAATACATCTTTTCTTTCCCCATTTGCCATATTTATACCATTAAATCATCAGAGATAAAAACTGCAGTTCCTACTTTCTGCGACCTTATTTTTTGGTTGACATCTATTTATTTTTCATTGTTTTTCTGAATTTCCAACACCATTTTATTTATCTGCACTTGCTTTGTAGAACTGATGACTATGACGGGTGGAAGCGTGTTACTGATTGCTGTCAGTTCCATTCTCACAAATCAACAGATAAGCTTAATAAATGGGCAGGGTCATGGTGCATGTCTCTTCTTCAGTACTCCTCTGCTGAGTTTGCATGTTCACATTAAAGATCTCCGTTCAGTAAATCAACTAAGTTAGTGAAACTTATTTGTAATCAACTGGAGCTCTGAACTCAGTTGGTGGGTACGTATAAAATTTGATCAATACCATCTTGGTGAGATAGAAGAATTCCAATATCTCTGCTGTATCTCTAGTTTACATTCTTCATTAATATTCTGCATTAATCCCTTTTTCTTCCCTTTGTGTAAAAATTTCATTGTACGGAAAGTAATCGGTACTTGCCCCACAGGTGCTGATGGACTTTTTGGCCAAGGTGTTATCATAGTTCAGTTTGAGCCATTGTTTCTTGACATTTCAGATGTGTATTTCCAGGCAGCAGCTGAGAGAATCATGGTTGAATCTTACTCTTTTTGCCTGGAGGGATACTGAGACAAACTGGGAAGGACTAGCATTAATAATACAGAAAGTCAATTGATGAAACATAGAACAAGAGCTAAGGTAGATACTTATGTTTGGAAACCCACATTGTAACCACGCACCTCCCAATCCAACAAGCAAAGTTTCTGTCTATGTCTGGTTAAAGGTTCTCAAAGATGTCATTTAAGAAACATTTAGACAGATACATGGATTGGATAGGTATGGGGGGATATGGACCAAATGCAGGCAACTGGGACTAGCTTAATTGTGAAAAATGGGCAGCATGGGGATGTTGGGCCAAAGTGTCTGTTTCCATGCTGTCGACCTCAATGAATATATGACTCTATGTTGTCTACCAACCTGTTCAGAGTTGTTATTACGCATCTCTGGAACAAGTGGAACTTGAAGCTAGGCCACCTGGTTCACAAGTAGTGGGCTCTACCATTGTGCTCCAATAGCCCCCTCAAAGGATCTCAAAGATATTTTTAAATCAATCTGTTCTAAGATGCCGTAGCACATCTCAGGAGCAAGTGAGACTTGAACCCAGGCCTCCTGGGTCGGAGGTAGGAACACTATAACTGTGCCACGGGAGCCCATCACAGGATCTCAAATCCCTCAGATGACATGTCCATCCTGGGTCTCCTGCAATGCCACAGTGATGCCACCCGAAGGCTGCAGGAACAGCAAATCATATTCAGCCTGGGAACCCTGCAGCCCAATGGTATCAATGTGGATTTCACAAGCTTCAAAATCTCCCCTCCCCCAACCGCATCCCAAAACCAGCCCAGCTCATCCCCGCCTCCCTAACCTTTCCTTCCTCTCACCTATCTGCTCGTCCCACCTCAAGCCCCACCCCCATCTCCTATCTACTAACCTCATCCTGCCCCCTTGACCTGTCCGTCCTCCCTGGACTGACCTATCTCCTCCCTACTCCCCCCACCTACACTCACCTTTACTGGCTCCATCCCCGCCTCTTCGACTTGTCTGCCTCCTCTCCACCTATCCTCTCCTCTATCCATCTTCTATCCACCTCCCCCTCTCTCCCTATTTATTTCAGAACCCTCTTCCCCTCCCCCATTTCTGATGAAGGGTCTAGGCCCGAAAAGTCAAGCTTTCCTGCTCCTATGATGCTGCTTGGCCTGCTGTGTTCATCCAGCTCCACACCTTGTTATCTTGGATTCTACAGCATCTGCAGTACCTATTATCTCTGAAAATTGCCACCCAGGTTGATAGGGTTGTTAAGAAGGTGTACGGTGTGTTAGGTTTTATTGGTAGAGGGATTGCGTTTCGGAGCCATGAGGTCATGTTGCAGCTGTACAAAACCCTGATGCGGCCACACTTGGAGTTTTGCATACAGTTCTGGTCACCGCATTATAGGAAGGATGTGGAAGCAGTGGAAAGGGTGCAGAGGAGATTTACCAGGATGTTGCCTGGTATGGATGGAAGGTCTTATGAGGAATGGCTGAGGGACTTGAGGCTGTTTTTGCTAGAGAGAAGAAGGTTAAGAGGTGACTTAATAGAGACATACAAGATGATCAGAGGATTGGATAGGATGTGGACTGAGAGAGCCTTTTTCCTCGGATGGTGACGGCTAGCATGAGGGGACATAGCTTTAAATTGAGGGGTGATAGGTATAGGACAGATGTCAGAGGTAGATTCTTTACTCAGAGAGTAGTAAGGGCATGGAATGCCTTACCTGCAGCAGTTGTAGACTCGCCAACTTTAAGGGCATTTAAATGGTCGTTGGATAAACATATGGATGATAAGGGAATAGTGTAGGTTAGATGGGCTTCAGATTGGTTTCACAGGTCGGCGCAACATTGAGGGCCGAAGGGCCTGTACTGCGCTGTAATGTTCTATGTTCTTTTTTTTTCTAAAATAACCTATTTAGAGATGTTATTATATACATCTGGAGCAGGTGGGACTTGAAGCTGGGACTCCCAGTCCAGGGGTAAGGATGCTGCTACTGGGTCACAAGAGGGCCCCCAAAGGATTGCAAACAAATACCAGTCAATACCCTTCAGCTGTATGCAATTGAATTCAATCAGGATTATTCTACCTGAATAAAATTATTTAAAGAGTTGGCACAAATGAAATGAGTCAGAAAGCCATCTCCAGTCATGTCTGATTTTAGGATGTTGAGCTAATTTTTGAACTAGTTGAGAAAAATTACCAGATAGTGTCATAAAAGTTTAAAATGACTTTTCTCAGTCCTGATGAAGTTAGGAATTAAGAACAGTGACCCACTTACGAAGCATAGTCTATCTGGGGAAATGACTATCTCATAGCAATCAGTGTACTGCATAGGGCTGGTTAAAAGCTTCACTAATCATAAGCCACTTTGCTTGCTTGTCTCGTCACGAAAATAAAAGCTCTTCCAGCCCCAAGCGAAAATAATCTTTTACTACATATCCAAACTCCCATTGCTTAGTAATGTAGATATGTTACAAAGTAGTTTAATCAATAATCATTCCCCTATTTCTGATCGTGCTGGTTGGGTCCTAAGGGACATAGCTGCTAGACTGGGTCTGCGGCAGGTGGTGAGGGAACCAACAAGAGGGAAAAACATACTTGACCTCATCCTTACTAATCTGCCAGCTGGAGTTGCATCTGTCCGTGACAGTATCGGTAAGAGTGACCATCGCACAGTCCTTGTGAAGACAAAGTCCCGCCTTCACATTGAGAACAACCTCCATCGTGTTATGTGGCACTATCACCATGCTAAATGGGACAGACTTCGCACAGATCAGGCAACTCAAGACTGGGCATCCACTAGGCACTGTGGGCCATCAACAGCAGCAGAATTGCACTCCAGCACAATCTGTAACCTCATGGCCTGGCATATCCCCCACTCAACCATTACCATCAAACCAGGGGATCAACCTTGGTTCAATAGAGAGTGCAGGAGGCCATGCCAGGAGCAGCACCGGGCATACCTGAAGATGAGATATCAACCTGGTGAAGCCACAAAACAGGACTACTTGCATGCCAAACAGTGAAGGCAGCAAGTGATAGACAGAGATAAGTGATCCCACAACCAACGGATCAGATCTAAGCTCTGCAATCCTGCCACATCCAGTCATGAATGGAGGTGGATGATTCAACAGTTCACTGGAGGAGGAGGCTCCACAAATATCCACAAGTATGTCCTGTACATAAAAAGCAGGACAAATCCAATCCAGCTAATTACTGCCCCATCAGTTTACTTTCAATCATCAGTAAAATGAGGGAAGGTGTCATCAACAGTGCTATCAAGCAGCACTTACTCAGCATTAACCTGCTTACTGACACCCAGTTTTGTGTTCCGCCAGGGCCACTCAGGTCCTGACCTCATTACAGCCTTGGTTCAAACATGGACAAAACAGCTGAATTCTAGAGGTGAGGTGAGAATGACAGCCCTTGGTACCAAGGCTGCATTCAACCGAGTGTGGCATCAAGGAGCCCTGGCAAAACTAGAATCAATGGGTATCAGGGGGCAAACTCTCCAGCCATTGGAGTCAGACCTCACACATAGGAAGATGGTCGTGGTTGTTGGGCGTCAATCATCCCAGCTCCAGGACATCTCTGCAGGAGTTCCTCAGGGTAGTGTTCTCAGCCCAACCATCTTCAGCTGCTTCATCAATGACCTTCCCTCCATCATAAGGTCAGAAGTGGGGATGTTCACTGATGATTGCACAATGTTCAGCACCGTTTGTGACTCCTCAGATACTGAAGCAGTTCCTGTTCAAATGCAATAAGATCTGGGCAATATCTAGGCTTGGGCCAACAAGTGGCAAGTGCCACACAAATGCCAGGCTATGACCATCACCAATAAGAGACAATCTAACCACGACTCTTTGACATTCAATGGTGTTACCATCACTGAATCCTCCACTATCAACATCTGGGGGGTTATCATTGACCAGAAACTCAACTGGACTGACCTATAAACACAGTGGCTACAAAAGCAGGTCAGAAACTCGGAATACTGTGGCAAGTAACTCACCTCCTGACTCCCTAAAACCTGTCCACCATCTACAAGGCACAAGTCAGGAGTGTGATGGAATACTCCCCACTTGCCTGGATGGATACAGCCCCAACAACACTCAAGAAGCTTGACACCATCCAGGACAAAGCAGCCCGCTTGATTGGCATCACATCCACAAGCATCCACTCCCTCCACCACCGATGCTCAGTAGCAACAGTGTGTACTATCTATAAGATGCACTGCAGAAATTCACCAAGGATCCTCCGACAGCATCTTCCAAACTCACAACCTCTTCCATCTAGAAGGACAAGAGCAGCAGACATATGAGAACATCACCACCTCCAAGTTCCCTTCCAAGTCACTCACCATCCTGACTTGGAAATATATCGCCATTCCTTCAGTGTCGCTGGGTTAAAATCCTGGAATTCTCTCCCTGACAGCATTGTGGGACAAACCACAGCAAGTGGACTGCAGCGTTTGAAGAAGGCAGTTCACCACCACCTTCTCAAGGGAAACTCAGAATGGGCAAAAAATGCTTGCCAGCCGGTGACACCCATATTCCACAAATGAATAGAAAAATAATTAGGAATAACCAATGACTTGCGTTAGAGCAGATGAATTTTGATTACTGGAAGAGCAATGCTGTTTTACAACCAATGGAATTAACAGTTGAGAAGTTAATTATTTTCTTTAAACACACTAAAAAGTTATTCAAGTTACAATATATTTTAGACCCATGGATTCACCTGTAGAATGTGGTTCTCCTCATTAAAATACACCATTCAATTAATTACTTTTTCATTTCATTGGTTCCATGGTCAATTAAGCTTTTTCTATCACAAGATTACTAATTATAGAACCAACAAATTCAAAGGCAATCTGTTTTGAAGAACCAACAATTTGCAAAGACTATTGGCTCCAGAATTTGCTGAATAAATAATGCCACGTACATAAGTTACACGGTTATTGATGTGCAAATCGACCTGCAACGTATTACAAAGCTGAAGTACCACCCCACCCACAACCGCCCATGAAATTCAAACCATCACAAGTTGTGGGACAATTTCTGCTGCTCCACAAACAACTTTGCAAAAACCTCCTCATGCTCTTAGCTTCTCTTTGACCTTTATGAAGCCAATGTCTGCACATTAATTATCCATTAAACTGGTTAAGTCTGGTGAATAAGAATGAAAGTACCTTTTAACAATGTACACATTGCTAATCACTGATCGTCAATTCTCTGGCTAGAAAGTGTACAATTAGATGTGACATCTAATTAATTTAGTTAGTGAAACGTTGGATTTTTTTCTTCAAAAATCAGCCTTTTCCTTTCTATCCTCTTGTTTCATGTCTCAGTCTAATTTCTCTATTTCCCTTCCTCTATTGCATTTGACATTGAATACATCCTCCCAATAAGTTCTTCCCCAGTTGAATTATCAATATTTTAAGATCATTAGTCAAGAAAAACATTGTTGATCCAATGTGCTCAAGACCCCAGACGCCCAGTGCCCTCACTGAGCCACAAACAGTTTGACACTAGACGACAGAGATTGATGGCGAAGGGTTGTTTTTCAAACTGGAGACCTGTGACCAACAGATTTCCACAGGGGTCAATGCTGGGTCCACTTTTGTTTGTCACTTGTACAAATAATTTCCATGAGAATATAGAAGGCTTGGTTAGTAAGTTTGCAGATGCCACCAAAATTGGTGGTATAGTGGACAGTGAAGTACATTATCTAAGATTATGAAGAGATTGTGATTAATTAGGTCAATGGCCTGTAGAGTGGCAGAGGGAGTTTAATTTGGATAAATGTGAGGTATTGCATTTGGGTAAGAAAAAGCAAGGGCAGGACTTAAACAATTAAAAGTAGGGCCTTGGATAGCATTATAGAACAGAGAGACCTGGGGGTTCATGTACATAATTCTTTGAAGTTTGCATTACATATAGATAGGGCAGTTAAGATGGTGTTTAGCACACTTGCCTTCATTGCTCAGACCTATGAGTATGAAAGTTGGGATGTTATGTTGGAGTTGGACAAGACACTGGTGAGGCCTCTTCTGGAGTACTGTATTCAGTTCTGGTCATCCTGTTATAGGAAGAATATCATTAAGCTCGAGAGGATTCAGAAGAGATTTACCAGGATTTTGCCAGGAATGGAGAGTTTGAGTTATAAGGACAGGCTGGAGAGATTGGGACTTTTTTAACCGGAGCCAAGAAAGTTGAGGGGTAGCCTTATAGAGGTTTATAAAGTCATGAGGGATGGCAGGTGTCTTTTCCCAAGGGTAGGTGATTTCAAGAATAGGGGGCATACTTTTTAGGTGAGAGGGGAAAGGTTTAAAAAACATGAGGTGCAAATTTTTACACAGAGAGTGGTTTGTGTGCGGAACGAACTTCCAGAGGCATTGATGGATGCTGGTGTAGCTGCAAAGTTTAAAAGGTATTTAGATAAATACATGAATTAGAAATGTTTGGAGTGATATGGGCCAGGTGCAGGCAGGTGAGACTGGTTCAGTTTGGAATTATGGTGGGCATGGATTGGTTTAACCGAAGGGTCTGTTTCTGTGCTGTATAACTCTATTACTCAACAGCAATCATTCTGAACTGATTTGATAAAAATAATAAAACAGACAACTATGGATGCTTAAAAAAACAGAAATTGGAGGAGAAATGCAACAAGTTCGGCGGCATCTGAGCAGACAAAACGAGAGTTAATATCTCGGGTCTAGTGACCCTTCCTCAGAACTAATATGTGCGTGAACAAATCTAATCAGCCACATGATGAGAGGCTCTCCTGCAGCAATTCTCCTGAGCCAATAAATAAGATATTTTTAAAAAAAGATTGAAACACTACAGATAACAATGAGATTATACATGCAGAAAAGAAAAAAATTTCTTATCCAAAATATTCTATGAATGCTGAAGAATTTGCAATTGTAACCAGTGCGTGTGAGATAAACAACAGCTAATATATAGCTTTCTGAAGAAGGGTCCAGACCCGAAAAGTCGGCTTTCCTGCTCCTCTGATGCTGCTTGGCCTGCTGTGTTCATCCAGCTCTACACCTTGTTATCTCAGCTAATATATAATACAGCGTCAAAAATTGGGACATAGGAACATGAGAAGGCCAATTAATATGTTTCTGGCTGCTAAATTCTGGAGAATAATGATGTAATTACTCTTTTACTGAGGTAAGCATTGTTAATGACTGATAATCAGTTCTTTAGCCCAGAAAATGTACAATTAGGTGTGGCATTTCATTGATTTATTCAGTGAAATGTTGAAATTATATGCGATAAAATGTTAAATTTAACAATATAAATAATCGGATAATGTGTTTTAATGATGGACGAGGGATAATTATTGGGAATGTGTTGGGTGAAAGCTTAATCTTTAAGCAGTGCCACAATATCATTCATATGCATTGGAGAGATCAGAGAGGGTCTTAGTTTAAAGTTCCACCTGAGACAGCACCTCAAATAACACAGCTCTCCCACACACAGGCTGACCTTGATTACCATGGAGAGTATATTGTTCAATCCGTCTACAGTCTCTAAGGCCATTAAGAATTTTAACTTGTACAAGTTGTTTGTAATATGCATGAAATGTAGAGTACTAAAAGGCAAAGATTTAGAGTAATCTACAGGATCAAATTGGTGCATTCAAGTCTGACAACTGTAATAATGAGAATTTTTCAAAAGTGTTGGAGTTCAGAGCTCCATTCCTTTCTTGGTGTGGTTGCAGTAGTCCGATGATGCCTATACTTGGGAGGAACTTGTTACTTAAAGCTTAAAGCTTCAACAAATAGGGTACTGCTGTAGACTCACTCTCAAATCTCCTCCCACTCTTCCCTGCCTCGCTTTCCATTCTCTCCTCCCTCCGTCTAACCTTCTTCCCCTCTTCCTCTGCTCTTGTTCTCTTTTGTTCCTTCCCTCTCTCCATCCTTCACTCCCTCCTTTTTTTCCCTCTCTCACTCAGTCTCTTCCTTGCCTCTGCTCTTGTTCTGCCCTCCTTACCTCTCTTCTCCTCCCTCACTCCCCCTCTGTGCTTCCCTCCTTTCTCTATTCCTCCCTTCCTTTCTCTCTTCCACCCTTCCTCCCCTTATTGTCTTTCTCTTCCTCCCTGCCCCTCTCCTCACCCATCCTCTCTACCCACTGTCCCCCCTCTCCTCACCTCTCTCCCCCACACCACCCCTCTCCCCTCAACACCCTCCCCTACCCACCCCTGTCCCTGCCCCCAAACCCCCCTCTCCATGCCCCCAATCTACCCCTCTTCCCCCTACCCACTTCACTCTCCTGTCCCTTCTGTCCACCCTACTTCCCTCTCTCCCCAAACCCCTCTCTCCCCCCTATCTTCCCCTTTCCACCATCCCTCCTATCTACCCATCTCCCACTTCCCCCTTCCCTACCTACCCCTCTCTCCCTTCCTCTCCCCTACTCATCCCCCTTCAATACCCACTCCTGTTCTCTGCCCACCCCTCTCTGCTTTCCCTTTTCCACCACTTCCCCTTCCCCCTACTCACCCCTTTCCCCCTTCTATCCCCCCTCTTCCCACCCCTCCCCTTCCTCCCTCCTCTCCCCTATCTGCACTCCCTCTTCCTTCTCCCCTCTCTCTCCCCTGCCCTCCCTTCTCCCCTCCCCTCCCCTTCCCCCTCCCCTCACCCTCCCTGCCCCATCCCTCTCCTCTCCCCACCACATCCCTCTCCCCTCCTCTCTCTCCTCGTTTTACCCCATCCTCTCCCCTTCCCCTCTCTCCACCTCACACCTATCCCTCCTTCCCACCCACATCTCTCCCCCCTTCCCCTTCTCCCCTCCCCCTACCGCACTATACACCTCTGCCCCCTTCCACCCCACCCCTCCTCTCTCCCTCCCACCCTTCTCGGTTCCCCCTCCCCACGCTACTCTTCCCTCCACCCCTCTCCCTCCTGCACTCCATCCCCCGCCTCTCCACCCGTCTTCTGTCTGCACTCCCTCTCATTTCTACACTGCTCCCCCCGCACACTCTCTCTCCACTCTACATTCTTTCTGGTCTCTGCACTTCTCCCTTCTGCATATTCCCAACCCCCCCGCACTCCCTCTCGTCTCTGCACGTCCCCTCCATCCCTCCCTCCCTCCTCCCGCCAGTGTCTGGCTGCAGCTCCGGGGCGGGCACTCCGGCGCTCGGATCCCGGGCTCCGTGTGGTCTCGGAGCGGACTCCTGACCGGGGCGCGCTCCCACCGCCGCCGCTTTCCCTGGATGGAGCTGGCAGGCGGGGGGCGCGCCTCGGGCCGGGAGCGGAGCTCGCGTTACCGATGCCGGTCCCCTCTCTCTCACCGAGCCTCTCGCTCTGTCCACAGACTGTCTCCAGTCGGCGACCAGAACCGCAATAGCGACGGAGTCATCCTGGACATCGCGTCCCTGAAAATGAACGAGCTGGAGACGGACGTCCCTCCGCTGCCTCCAAGGTACCGATTCCGGGATTTACTCTTGGGAGACCAGTCCTTCCAGAACGATGACAGGTAAGTGCCTGAACTCCTCATTTCCAATGCTGAACCGTCCCTGCTCCAGCAATGATAGTGAGGGGGAACTCACCAGCATCCCTGCTGTAGGGAGCTGTCCAAAGTGCTGAATCCTGGATTGTTCCCTAAAGACTGTTGCTGCACGATTACCCTTCCCATTGACAACGTGTTTGGAATTTCTTTTATTTTAAGCTTTAATCTAACTTTAGAATGGGAAAATTGTTAAGACAGCAAAAGTTGAATTTGACGGCACCCAGTTATTCAATCTATGTGACAGAGTTTTCTGAACAAACACAATAGATTATGGGGCACTCAAAGTGAGGTTTGAGTTTGGGTGCCAGAAGTTAGCTGAGTAAAATGATTTTTCAACTTCAAGATGCCACTATTAATTCTAATACAGATTTGCTTCTTGGGTTTGGTTCATCCCTCCTTAATTTGGTCAGTGCAGACTTGATGGGTTGAAGGGTCTTTTCAGTACTGTATGACCTTAAGACTCTAGTTTTGATTTAACATTGGTCATATTTACAGTAGTTAGATTTTCAACTGACTATTATTTTTTAAAGCGCGTTTCCTTTTTTAATATTTGCTTTTTTAAAAAATGTTTTTTGTGGTATTTGCAAAGTAGTTGTCGTATTATTCATTTGATTATAGTTTGGAATGCGGATTGAAATTATTCATGCTCCCGACAACCATTAGTTGTAACTGCAGCCAAGTCAGAATCACATCTCTTCCACACTTTCAAAGCCAAAATATTGGGTGCAGAAATTAAGAACTATTATATTCCCATTTTTAAATGATACAGTAGCTTTGAAATATTCACAAAGAATAGGAACTTTGTAGCATTGCAGAATGAATGTCTAAATTGATGCATGACAAAGGAGCATAATATTAAAATGAGAACTATTTATGAATTTTTCAGAATGTACTTTTTCACACAAAAGGCTGTGGGATGTTCTACTTTAAAATATTGGATGTTGGATCAGTTGAGATTTTCAAGATGGTGATTGATTGATGTCATTAAAATTACCAAGGGATTTGCTATAGGTATGGTAAAAAATTGGGTTGAGTTCAGTCGTGAACCAAGGAACTCATAAATGAGCCGAATGACCTACTTTTGTTTTCTATAAATGGTAAATTAATGAAACCAATGGAAATGCTGTGTAACTATTTTGGGTCAATATGTTATGTTTTTGTATAAAATCTCAAGTTATGTTTGTAATTGTTAAAACTGTGAGATGACTTGTGTGCATGGCCATAAGATCATAAGACCATAAAATGTGAGAGCAGGAATAGGCCATTTAGCCCATCAGGTCTGCTCTACTATTGAATATACTTAACAATCTACGCTCAACAGCCCTCTGTAAATAAAGCGCAACCTAGAAACATACAAACATGGAAAATAGGAGCAGGAGTCAGACAATTCTCCCAAGGAGCCAACTCCAGTATTCAACATTATGATGGTGAATCTTCTACCTAACCCATACTCCCACTGTCTTCCATAGGCATTGACACCTTTAGCCTTTAGTGATCTACCATTTTCTTTCTTAAACATATTCAGTGACTTGGCCTCCATGGCCTTCTGTAATAGAGAACGCCACCCTTTGAGTGAAGAGATTTCTCCTCATCTTTGTCCAAAATGGCCTACATCATAACTTGAAACATTGACCCCTTGCTCTTCGGCCAGGGGAAACATTATCCCTTGTCCAGAATTTTATATATTACAATGAGATCTCCTCTCATTCTTCATGTTATGATCTGCTGCTTCTATCAGTTTTCACAACGCTGTTGTCACTCTTCTCGAAACCTCTCAGCTTTTCTAAGGACAAAAGAAAACCTCAAAACATAACCAGCTAACAGAACTTAGCAATTCTGACCACTGAGAAAAATCACTTGGAAACAGCTTAAGTATAATAAAAACTATATCCTCTGATTCTGAAATGTTCTGAAATATATAGAAATGTAGACCCTACCTGCCGGTTTGTAAATCGCTATTTGCTGTTTAACTGTGACAATGACTTTTAGCACAAGAATAAAGTAGGTCTATCATTACATGACATGGAGGTATGGTTTACTTGCATCCTTTTAATTTGTTTTATGTGTACTTTCTGAATTTTGAGAAAATGATTTTAATAAGTGTTCAAAAGCTTTCCCATAATGGGACAATGATGGAGTTAATGCTCATTCTGTGTGAATTTCCTGTCGCTTAGTTACCTATGGTTCACTAGATGTTTTTATGGATGGTACAAAGGTATCTCTGTTCAGATTCTTTTGCAACACATTATATTGTTTAATTCTCCACTTTTTCTGAGTTAGAAATTCCATCCATTGTTGGGGCTCAGATTTGACTGTACCTTGGAAATAAAGGTAGTGTCCATGTTAGGGAACAGGTTGTTCTAAGAACTGAAGTTCATGAAGAAGAGCAAATTTAACAAGTTTGATAGAGCACTGCGTCTCTATTGCATTCCTGTACATTCAATAAGAAAATAGACTTGAGGATTTATGATGAAGAATTTTATTTCCTTTTATTACAGAATGTAATTCCAATTTCTTACGGTGGCTCAGTAGTTAGCATAGCTGCCTCACAGTGCCAAGGACTCAAGTTTAATTCCATCCTTGGGAACTTGTGAAAACCCCACGCAGATCTTCTCCCTGTGTCTGCATGGGTTTCCTCTGGGTGCTCCAGTTTGCTTCCAGAATCCAAAGATGTGCAGATTAGGTGGACTGGCCATGCTAATTTGCCCATATTGTCTAGGCTAGGTGGGTTAGACGTGGGAAATGTGAGGTTACAGGTATAGGGTAGATAAGGGTGTGGGTTTGGGTGGGTGCTCTTCAGAAGATCAGTATGGGATTGACGGGTCAATTGTCCTGCTTCCACACTGTAGGGATTCTATGAAATATTTGTAATTAAAATTCGGAATCTCTTTTGAATTAAAATCATAGTTCAGTTTTGCAAAATTAGCTAAATAAAGATGAATACTAGTCCATGGTATGTCCAAATTTAATTTTTATATTCAAAGAATAAAGCTGTGTTGGAGAAAGATAAGTAAACAAATTAAGATTAATCCAATTTACACAAAATTTTCAAACTGTAAACAAAATAAATTTAACTTCCCTGTAGTCAAACTGTACCTTTGAACTGTATGAAGCCTTGAATTAACCCGCAAATTTATTCAGTTATTCAATTCTGCTCAGCTTTGCTTTGAGTCTTTTAAATAGAGCTCAAGTGGATGAATTATTGGAAGACATTGGTAGATATTGTTTGTTTTTCCTGTGGTATTAAAATACAAGGTCACATGCAGTCCGGTGGCTTTATCGGCTAGTTTATTTGTATACTGCATCACAGCTTGCTTGGATATGTTGCAGCTGCAATACAACTGCATTGCCTTGGTCTTTAGTCACAAGCTCAAGGTACAAAGGCCAGTTTCTGCCCACTGTCAAGAAACAATCTTCATGCATTTGTTTACTAATTCCCATGAATTCGTTGCAAAGAAATATCATCTTCCTTGGTTTGAGAGCAGTATGGGAGGGTAAGGAGACTACAACAGTATAATTTTAAGAAAATATAGTTCTACCAAAAGAGAAAGATGTTATTTAATATATATTTGCAAATAGTTGCAAAACGTACATTTGTAATTTACAATAATTAATCGACATGTATCAACAAATTTGGAGACATTTGGATATGTCATAATGGAATGATTCAGTTGGCTCTCAGCAACTGATGTCTTTCACAGTTGTCATCTTTCAAAGCTTGTGCTTGTGATCATACATTGTATTTTCTGACCTCGACTGTTATCATGCACTGCACTGTAAACAGACTATTTTATGTAGCTTCTGCATCAAGTTAATTTGGTCTTTAATGAAAACCATGCTTTCAGATTTTGTATTTTTGTATATTCTGCTTGTGGAGGACAAACAACTGAAGCCAAATTTGCAACAATGTTAATATTTTACGTGAATACTTACAGCAATATTCACAATGATATCACTTGCAACAGAGATGTTATAATAAGAATCACTTTGCGGTTGCTGTTGAATGTACCGTACGGTTTGGCTTACTTAAGTTAACCTGAGCTTTGCTATATACCATGTAGTACACCTTCAAAACATTTACAAATTGCAAGTAAGTTGAACATGAGGCCTAAAGTGAGTGTACTGCTTCCTAACTATAAATGATATGTACTACTCAGAAAAGAAAATTGGTAGAAAGTATTGAGATAACAGAATTGGGATTCTGTAACTGACTAAGCAGAAATAAAACACCTATATTCATTTGCTACCTGGGATCGTTGTTGGTCATCTGTTATCTTGTGTACAAGAACCCTATGGAAAATGCACACTTTATTGTTTTGTTTTTGAGATTGTACAAAATGTACATACTGCTCTGTTAGGAACTAAATTGTACAAATAATCAGTTTGCTTTAGCTCAGGATGTCTTGTGCATATCCCTGTAAGTTTCTATAGCTGACTGGAGCTGAAGTTGGGTGCAATGTGACGTTCTATTTGGTTTCAGTGGAGATTTGCTTATCCCTATGTTTATTGCCTCAGTAGTTTTGTGATATTTTATGTAACATCAAGATGAGGAATGTGAAATGGAACATCATCTTCAATTTAGGGACACCATGCTAATTATTCAGCTTTCTCCAAACAGACAATGCACATATTAAATAGAATAGCTGCTCACTCTGCTCTGCTATGTTAAACCATATAGCCTAATGACAGCATTAGAACAACATCATATACAGCTGTATCATCAGTGCGATGTTTTTCCATTACTTCCTGACACCAGCTATTGTGGCCGCTCTGAGTCATTTTGCAAATTCACTGGATTCAAAAGCAGCTTTGTGCCTTGCTCTGGACCTGATAAGAGTTGTTCTGAGACTAATTGAATTCAGTTTGCACTGGACCCATTCAGCAAAGTGAGAGGCTTTCAACTTATCGCTATCTGGATGCATCAGAAGTATAGTAAGGCTGCACCAAGTGATTGCACCATTCAGTTCTCTGCATTGGGTACAGGGTTACCACAGCCTCGACTCGAGTGTCCTCCTCTATTTTAACTTCTGTAGCAAATGACTGAAAGCAGAATTTTTAAATCAATTCATAGGATAAGGTTGACACCATGTTAGCCATCAGTTATTGCCTATCTCTAACTGCTCCCCCGCCGAGGTAGTGGTGCTGAACCATCTTCCTGGACCTGGGTAGTGTTGCAGAACAAAGGAACCTAGGGGGTTCAGGTACATAAATCTTTGAAGCTTGCGTCACATATAGAGAGGGTGATTAAAAAGGTTTTTAGCACAGTCCTTTGAGTACAGAAGTTGGGAAGTCATGCTGAGTTTGTACAGGACATTGCTGATACCTCTTCTGGAGTACTGTGTCCAGTTCTGCTTGCTCAATTAGAGGAAGAATATCATTAAGCTAGAGAGGGTTCAGAAGAGATTAACAAGGACATTGGCAAGTATTGAGGGCTTGAGTTAGAAAGAAAGGCTGGATAGACACGGACTTTTTCACTGGAGTGTAGGAGGTTTAGAGCTGACCTTTATAGAAGTTTATAAAATCATGACGAGTATAGAGAGGGTTAATGGTAGGTGTCTTTTCCCTAGGATGGGGGATTTCAAGACCAGAGGGATTTTTAAGGTGAGAGGAGAGAGATTTGTAAACGACATGAGGGGCAAATTTCTTACACAGAGGGTGTTTCGTGTACTGAATGAACTTCCTGAGGAAGTGGTGGATGTGGATACAAATACAATGTTGGAAAGACGTTTGGATAAATTTGGACATGAATAGGAAAGGTTTGAAGGGATATGGGCCAGAAGCAGGCAAGTGGGACTAGAGTAGTTTGGGATTATGTTCGGCGTGGACTGGTTGGACTAACGGGTCTGTTTCTGTGCTGCATGATCCTATGACTCTGTAATTTGCTTGCCAATGTCCAAGGTCTGTTCAGATTCAATCACATTTCTGCGAGTCATGAGACACGTGCAGACTAGAATGAATACGGATGGCAGATTCTCTTCTCCGAAAGACATTTATGAACCTGATGGGCATTTACAACAGACTGATATGACACAAAAACAGAAGTTGCTGGAAAAACTCAGCAGGTTTGGCAGTATCTGTGAAGAGAAATCAGAGTTAACATTTCAGGTCTGAAGACCCTTTGTCAGAGGTGTAAAGAGTTCTGAGGAAGGGTCACCAGACCCGAAATGTTAACTCTGATTTCTCTTCATAGATACTGCCAAACATGCTGAGCTTTGCCAGCAACTTCTGTTTTAGTTTCTGATTTACAGCATCCACAGTTCTTTCGGTTTTTATTTAGTCTGATATGACAGTTTGATATTTTCATTCCCACTATTACTGAAACTCAGCCTTTTTAATTCCAGATTTATTGGAATTAACTGGATTTAAAGTCTCTAGCTGTAAAAGTGGGATTTTAACTCTTCTCAATGAATTGTTAGTCTAAGTTTCTGGATTACTATCCAGTATCAGAACTACATTGAGCCTAAAGAAAATGGAAAGGCTTTTCTGATGTGCATCACTGGCTGACGAGACCAGCATTTATTGCTCATCTCGAAGTTCCCTTGAGAAGGTGGTGGCAAACTCATTCTTGTATTCTTGCATTCGAGTGATACAGGTACACCCACAGTGGTGTTATGTACAGGATTTGGGCCAATGATAATGAAGATGATATTGATGACATTCCCTGTGCTAGCATGGTATTACTTAGATGGACCCTTACGTGTGGCGATATCCCCACATGGCTGCCGTCTTCTGGCTGTGGGCTTGGCAGCTGCTATCAGAGAAGCCTTGGTGAGTTACTGTAGAGTGCATCTTGTAAATAATACATGTTGAAATCACTATGCACTGCCAGTGGAATGAGTTAACATTTAAGTTGGTGGATAGGGTGCAAACCCAGCAGCTTGCTTTGTTCTAGGTATTTTCAAGATCCTTGAGTATTACTGGAGCTTATCTGGGCGAGTGGGAATTACCCCATTGCAGTCCT
Source organism: Ginglymostoma cirratum (assembly GCA_024137785.1). Lineage (NCBI taxonomy): Eukaryota > Metazoa > Chordata > Chondrichthyes > Orectolobiformes > Ginglymostomatidae > Ginglymostoma > Ginglymostoma cirratum. Next base: position 319,745 of record JAHRHZ010000036.1, read on the forward strand.
TACTTGTACCTGGTGGATAAAATTTGGAAAGTCAGGAGTTGAGTGATTTGTTATGGCGTGTTCAAACTGTGGTGGAGTATTTATGTGGCGAGTCTAGTTAAGGTACTAATCAAGGGGTAAGCGCCAAGTTGTTGATAATTGGAGAAGTCAGTGATGAGAATGTTCTTGAATGTCAAAGGGAGATGATTACAGCTGCCTGTCTTCTATCTGCAGAAGTCTACTTTTCAGTCAAAGTCTGGATGTTGTCCAGGTCTTGCTGCATATGTGGAGGGATTTGGGCCAAGTGCAAGCAAGTTGGGGCTAACTTACTTTGGGATCATGGTCTGCGTGGACTGGTTGGACTGAAGGGTCTGTTTCCATGATGTATGTCTCTGCATGACTGTGTACGGAGTTGTGGATGGAACTGAAAAGAGTGCAGCCATCAGTGGCCTCATAATGGAGGAAAGGTTATTGATGAACAGCTGAAGACTAAGCACAGTGCACTGAGGAAACCCTACTGCTGTGCCCTATGCCTGAAATAATTGGTCTCAGGCTACCACCACCACCTTTGTGCTAGGTATGACTCCTTTTGGAATGACTGGGAAATAGAAGAAAAATACTATCTTGACAGAAACATTCAGCTAAGCCACTGAGAGGAAAGGAGGACTTGTAAAATGGTGGCAGAAGGGAAGCCCAGTGTCATTCTGCAAGATTCAACCACATTTCTGCGAGTCATGAGACACATGCAGGCTAGAGTGAATACGGATGGCAGATTCTCTTCTCTAAAAGACATTTATGAACCTGATAGGCATTTACAACAGACTGATATGACACAAAAACAGAAGTTGTTGGAAAAGCTCAGCAGAAGTTTTTCCATTCATTAATACAAAGAAACCAACATGAGGAGAAATGTTTAGAAGCCTGATGAGGTAGAACAAAATAGATGTGGATGGCCTTGGGGAAGGAAATGAAGAGAAAATTCATGTGGATATGCCAATGAGAAAGCTATGAAATAGTGGATAAAAATAGAGAAGCATAAAAAGTAACTATCTAGGGAAAAGAAAAGCAAAGGTGAGGTACAGAAGAGAATCTTTGTCCATGCATTTTCTGTGCTTATTAATACATTTCACTCTACAGTGATTACTTGTTACTGATGAGGAGATTGTCCAAAACACATAAAGTTGACTAAATACCTCCCTGGATGGCCGGCCAATCGGTAATTGATATTGAAAAATGTCCGATGATAATTAGTCCTATAAATCCTTTTTTAAAAATCTATTGGTTTGCAAGATGTGGGCTTGCCAGCATTTATTGACCATTCCTAATTACTCCAAAAAGGTTTTGATGAGCTGTCTCTTTGGGGGTGTAGGTCCACCCACAGTGATGTTAGAAAGTGAACGTACACTACATCGCTACAATGCTGGTTTTAGACTTTGCAAGCAGAAAATGAATCTAGGAATAATAATAGAAACCATATTAAGTAGATTAGCAAAATAGTTTCTTTTAGCAGAATTGAGTCCATGCATTCAATATGTTCCCCGTTTGCAGTCTCACCAACCTACCTGACCTAGCCATGAACCTTTTTCTTTCTCTCTAGTCTCTTCATAACTTAGCTCATGGCCTCCTAAAACTTAAACTCGTCCACAAAACCCACCTTTGTATTGCCTTGACTCCTTTCCCTTTAGACCGTTGGTTTTGCGTGCAACACTGACTCCCTTCCTTTCACACAGCTCTGTCTCAGCAAACTGCCTCTCCCAGCTTTAATGTTCATCTCTGTCACTGGTCCCTGTACTTTCATTTGCTGCTTCACTGCTCATTAGCTTCTCTTAATCCCCTCACTTTGCCCAACTAACGGAAGTTGCTTTGTGGTGAGTCAGAGTTGCTTTATAATCGTGCGTGTGGCTGACTCCTGTGTTTAATTAAAGTGGAGTATGGGAAGATAATAACACAATAGATATAGTAAAGACCTAGATATTCCCGTTTGATGGATTTCGTAGTGAAGTAGCAAAAGAGCATATACTGTTAGGAGTACTTCTACCATCTTTACGCTCTGCCAAAGAACTTTACAGTGAAAGAGGTACTTTGTGAAATGTGGTGAGAATTGCAGTGCAGGTAAATATGATGCCTAATTTGTGCCTAAAAGATAAATGAGCAGATAGCCTTTAAAAGCTGCTGCTGAGGGATGAAAGAATGGAAAAATCCATTGATTTTCTTCAATTTTAATACCCTGTTAATTATAAGTTGTCCACACTAGACAATATGTTTATGAAAATATTCTTTGTTGGGAGTCCTTTTAATCTTCAGTTACTACATGCATGAAAGATATCTCGTTTCTACTCCTGAATAGGCTTTGTGGTTCCAATTTATCATCTGTTTGCAATTAGTAGTAGGTGTTGCTCATTCTGCCTTCAAGGACTTTTTTTGCAGAGAATCCCTACAGTGTGGAATCAGGCTATTCAGCCCATTGAGTCCACACTGACCCTCTGAAGAGCATCCCACCCAAGACCTGCATTTCTACATCCTTGGACACTATGAGCAATTTCCTATGGCCAATCAACCTAACCTGCCCATCTTTGGACTGGGGGAGGAAGTCCACGCAGACATTTGGAAAATGCGTAAACTCCACACAGACAGGGTCCTGAGGGCAGACTCCAACCAGGGGCCCTGGTACTATGCAGCAGGAGCGCTAATCACTGTGCCACCATGCTGCCCTTTGCATTGCATGCATTGGTTTTATTATGTCCTTGCCAGTTTTGCACTAAATACCTTGCGCTAATAATGCAAATACTCCTAAGAGAAGCTGCGATTTATTTTATAGTTAGAACCTCGAGGGTCGATGTTTGAGCAAGATGACGTGAAAGGAATTTGCGGAAATTTCCAATTTGTGGTGGGAAAGGTGGAAGAGAAATTCAGGAGCAGGGATTTGTTTTCCTTCAAGACTAATTGCATTGGGCAGTTATTTACGTATAAATTGACTTGGAAATTTATGCCTCAAATTGAAAATCTCTAGAACCTACCAATCGATTTATGCTGCTCTGTTAGTTCCTTCCACAAGGTAGTATGTTCTTAGAGTGAAAAAATTATTGAATGTGTGCATCAATTGCTGATTAAACTTACCACAGGAAATAAGGGTACACAGGAAGAGGCCATAAGACTCTGAGAAACAGGAACAGGACTAGGCCGTTCGGCCCCTTGTGCCTGCTTTGCCATTCAATAGGATCATGGCTGATCTCGACATTCCTCACATTTTCCTGCCTTTTCCTTGTAAACCTTAATTCTCAGACTGATCAAGGAATATCTATCTCATCTTTAAATGCAAACAAGGACTCTGCCCCAACAATTCTCTGTGGCAAGGAGTTCCAAAGACACTCAATCCTCTGAAAGAAGAAATTTCTCCTTATTTCAGTCTCAATTTGGCACCCCTTTCCCCTTGGTGGATTTCTTAATGATTGGAGGCATAGATTTACGGAAAGGGCCAGAACACTTAGAGGAGATATGCAAAAAAAGCCTTTTTACCAGAGGGTAGGGCAATCTGGAACTCACTGACTGTAAGAGTGGTAAAGGTAGAAACGCTCATAACATTTAACAAGTATTTAGATGTGTATTTGTGATGTCAAGGCTTACAAGGCTAGGGGCCAAGAGCTGGAAAATGGGATTAGAATAGTGAGGTAGTTGATTTTGACAGGCGTGGAGGTGATGGGCCGAAGGGTGTTTTTCTCATCTGTAGACCTCCATGGCTATAATATCTGGTAATGAAAACATTTCCTTTTTAACAGCATGATCATTATTAATGTAGTGCCAATCAACTTTACTCAGGTTGAAATTGAACATTTAATTTCTGGAGCCCTATTTTTGCAGGTAGCAAATTGTTCTTCAAAGGTTTTAACAGCATCAAATTTTAAATTTCTTACCACTGTTGATTTATGCTTCTTTTTAACTCTTTCTGAATGAGCTGTAATTCATCCCCTTTTTCAGTCTATCCCGTTTTTAAAATCTTCACCCTTCAATTTCTTTGGTTAAGGAGCTGCACTTACAATATTGCCACTGATGTCCCAGCTATTCCATTACTCAATGTCCTACCAGCTTGTACTTTTAAAACATGTGTTCTTGAAGGTATCACTGACTAGGCCAGAGTTTAGTGCCTGTCCCCATTAGAACCAGAGGGCATTTAAGAATCAACCACATTACTATTAGTCTGGACTCTTGTGAAAGCCAGACAGGTAAGGACAGCAGATTTCCTTCCCTAAAAGACATTAGAGAATGAAGTAAGTTCTTGTGACAGCTAACAGTAATTACATAGTCACTACGAGGCTATCTTTTAATTCCAGATTATACTGCATTCAAAACTGCCAAGAACATTGACCCAAGTTGTCTGAATTTTTGATCAAGTGACATTACTAGGTCATCACTGCCTGCCTCTAACACAGGGCATGGGGTAAACAATTTTGAACGGATGTGCCCAAGAAGCATATGACTAACAGGGCAATAGCCCAGAACTTCCTGAGCCAGGTCTGAATCATTGTTTAGTTAAACATGACATATTTTCTTTTTTTGGGATGATAAACTGAAATGGGAGTGGGGCTGTGCTGACTGAAATATCTGGAAATCTTTGCAACATTAAAACCGAGTGCTGTATATTTTTGAGCTTTGCAAATACCATGTTGCTTCCTGAAGTGATGACGGGGGAGAAATTGAGACTGAGTGTCGCCAAAAGTCTGTTCAGTTAAGAAATTCTGCCTGATGACAGCCCTCTGGTTGAGCTGCACAGTATTAAAAGCTGTAAGTCCAAGGCAGCTGGAGAAACATTCAGAGCCTAAAAACAGCAAGCATCCACTCCCATTTCTTTCCCTCATTCTCTCTCTCTTTCTGGGAAAAAGACAGAAAACCAAGACAGCTTCAAAGAAAGAATTCTTACAAGAACAGAGATAACAAGGCGTAGAGCTGGACGAACACAGCAGGCCAAGCAGCATCAGAGTAGCAGGAAAGCTGACGTTTTGGGTCGAGACCCTTCTTCAAACGTCAGCCTTCCTGCTCCTCTGATGCTGCTTGACCTGCTGTGTTCATCCAGCTCTACACCTTGTTATCTCAGATTCTCCAGCATCTGCAGTTCCTACTATCTCTTACAAGAACAGGCCCTGGTTGACTAGATCAATTAGGGAATCACAGACTGATCATCATCCTACAGACAGCTGCATGTCATTAGTGCAAAATCCAAAAATGATTGAAATCTTAATTTTAGATCTTCAGAATTTTGTTTACCCTATCTATATTCTTTTTCCATCCATAGTATCCACATCAAACTATTTATCTTTGCCTGTTTTCTCCTGAATGACCTTGCATCTTTTGGGGTTTTTTTTTCGAAGGAGCATAGTTTAAGGTCACATTGTAATAGGTTAGAAATCATTCCTCTTTTTCTGCTTTTTGTTAAAGCTGGAATAAAGCAACTTATGGTCTGTTAATTACAAAAATTGGTGTGAATTACTTCTGTCTTGAATAGCAGTCAATCAGGCAAATTGGTCACTTTGGTAGTTTATTTGGGATTTTATACATTTTAGAGGGGTTTGTGAAACAGTGAAATATGATTATCAGTGCACAGTTCCCAGTTCAGTCAGAACAACATACATGTCGTGGGACAGTTTTTCCTCTTTATATCATCATCCCATTGTGATTGCTGGTGGCCAATTGTGTGAGAAAGATTTGTCATTCTGTGCATTTTCCAAATTACCCTCTAATGGACAAGTGCTGTTGTAATGGAATATGTACGGGCACTTGCTAAAGTTTCCTGAAGAGGGGAAGAAGCATAAGTCAAAGGTTGAAAATTCTCTTCTATAATTTAATAACAAAAAAGACCTGTGGGTCTGGGGACAAACATTGCTTTGTTCATGGAAAAGCTCAGAACTGAGGAAGGGTCACCGGACCCGAAACATTAACTCTGTTTTCTCCTCCACAGATGCTGCCAGACCTGCTGAGCTTTTCCAGCAACTTCGTTTTTTGTTCCTGATTTACAGCATCCGCAGTTCTTTCGGTTTTTATTGCTTTGTTCATGGTGCACTTTTAGATCACAGTGCTAAAACACTGATGCTGTATTTAAAACATAAGATTCATGACAATGATTAGGTTTCTGTTGTTGTTGGCTGTTATTACATTGACTGCATATTTGTTAAGATTCTGTGGGATGTGAAAGATTTGCATAATGGTCTATAATACAGTATTCCCCGAACAAAACGTCTTTTGAGAACTATGAATCTTGAAGATATTCCCCGTTTTTGATAAGGTCAGAAAACAATGTGAAGCTGTTACTGCGGTATAGTGCTTCAGGACCTAGCTGTGATTTCATGGAACTGCTCGACCAAGCATAAATAGCACATTGTAGGCAGGATTATAGAGCACCAGAAGAAACAGTCTAGATTGAGAGAGCAGATGGAGGTGAACATTAAAAAGAACGTAGTTTTGTCCTTAATAATAAAATGATCAGATCAGAGCCTGGTATATCTGTCATGACTGTGCTGGATTAATGCATCATAAACAGCATGACTTTCAGGTGTAAGCCTAAAGACCATTTTTAACTTATTCTGCTCCTTGATCAGTCTGTCTTTAATCCATACCTCAGAGTGTGCATCAAACCATACAGTAAACTAATTACATAGAGTCATAGAGGTATACAAGAAGGAAACAGGCCCTTCAGCCTAACTCACCCACACTGACAGGATTTCCCAAACTGAACTAGTCCCAGTTAGCTGTGTTTGGCCCCTATCCCTCTGAAGCTTTTGTATCCATGTTGTAATTGTACCCACCTCTACCACTTCCTCAGGCAACCCATTCCATATACGCACCACCCTCTGTGTGAAAAAGTTGTCGCTCAGATCCCTTTTAAATTTTTTTCCTCTAATCTTAAACCTATGACCTCCAGCTTTAGACTCTCCCATTCTAGGGAAAAGACCTTGGTTATTCATTTTATCTATGCTCCTCATGATTCTATAAACCTCTATAAGGCCATCCCTCAGCCTCATATGCTCCAGGGAGAAACGTTCCAGCCTATTTGGTCTCTCCTTATAACTGAAACCTTCCAGACTCGGAAAGATGCTCGCAAATCTTTTTTGCACACCTTCCAGTTTAATAACATCCTTCCTATAGCAGGGCAACATGTTCTTGGCTCCCTCAGAATTGGTCTGCCTCATTGTAGCAGCACTGTAGAGACTGGGAATTTCAGTGAAGAGGATTCCAGTTTGATATCCTCTCTGTAGTTCTATTTGTTACTCCGCAATGGTTCTGCTCTGTGAGGCTGGTTGCTGGTTCCCTACTGGCCTGAATTGTGGAGGTGTAAAATAATGCTTCTAGGATGTCATCTGTTGTTTACTGAATTTTAAGCCCTCTCTTGTGTTTATGTAGCTTACTTTCTTCCCAGTTTCACCTGAAGCACTAACTGTTGTTATATTAAGTTCAGCAGTTGGCATCAATCAAAAACATTGGGTATATATAGAACTGATAACCAGGGCGGAACAATAAAGTTGTTATACAGCTGTTAAATATGAAATATTCATTGCAATCGTTCGGGCAAACATGGGAAAATAAACTGAAGTTGTATCAATCACAATTAGGTTATTTAATTCCTCTTGAAAGTTGCTCCGAATGTTGTGGGCCATCATTGGTATTGTTAAACTGTGATCCAGAGAGGGTCTGTTTCATTCTTCCAAGGGTAGATTCACCTTGGAATGTATGAGCAGATTGGTGGTCAATAATTATGGAAATGTGAGAAGCTGTCACTTAATTGCAGAGGACTGTGCCAGAGACATTTAATTGAATCTGAACTGAAGCCAACCAAGTAAACTAAAATACCGCAGATGCTAAAAATCTGAGACAGAAACAGAAATTGATGGAACTCCTCAGCAACTCGGTAGCACCTGATTAAGTCTTATGCCTGAAATGTCAGGCTATTTCTCTTTCTTTGTGAATGATACCTGATGCCCAGTGAAGCAGCTGAGGATTCCTCATTGAATGTTTTTAAGGCAAAGCTAGATTTTTGAACAGTAAAGGAATTTAAGGCGTATTGGTGAGCAGGCGGGTAAGTAGAGCAGAGTTCACGAAATGACCAGCTGTAATCTTACTGAATGGCGGATTATGCTTGATGGGCTGGATGGCCTACTCCTGCTTCTATTTCTTATGTTCTTATTGCAAAATGCTTCCATCTGTCAGCTTGATGATATATTCCAAACTTAATGCACTCAACCCAACCAATCCTGTATTTTAGAACAATTGAGGTCAAATGTTTTACTGCTAATTGTGCCACTTCCCAACTTTGGTAACTAGCTGCATTTACTTCCACTATAATATAGGAACAGGGGCAGGCCATTCAGCCCCTCGATCCTGTTCCATCAATCAATGAGGTCATGGCTGATCCATGATCTAACTCCATATATCTGCACTTGACCCATATCCCTTACACCTTAGTTCAGAAAAAGTTTCTACCTCAAATTTAAAGTCAAGAACTGATTAAGCATCCACTGCTGTTTATGGAAGACAATTTCAAACCTTTAATCATGCTTTGTGTGTAGAAATGCTTCCTAACATCTTTCCTGAATGGTTCGGCCCTAATTCTCAGGTTATGAACCTAGTTCTAGAGGCCAAACTGATTTGGCATAAGCTATATATTCTTGGGCTTCCACTTTCAAATGTTTCTCATGCTTGTCAAACTGGCATAAAAATCCTAGTGTGGAGCATGCAATTTTTTTCAGTGTAACGCCATCAGATGTTCCATGTTTTTCTTTAGGCTACCTTCAGTGAGATAGACTCGTGGCTATGCCACAATGTGCTGGTGCTGCTTCCATCATTTTCTGACAGTTAACACTGTCCCTGATGTTCAGAAACCACACAATAACAGTTGTAAAACAGGACGTTTATCTGTTTCCTGGGGTGAATATCACCCTTTTATTCTTTCCTTCCTTTACATGTATTGGCTGGTGCACATAAGTGGATTTAAATTTCTGCTGCTCCACATGTAGAGTTTTTTCCGCCCATTCATACAGACACAATCCCTCCAATTTCCTTGAATATCTACAGTAATGTTTATATACACGTCATAGTCTTCAGGTCTCTGGGGAAACCAGAAAAATCAACAACCGTAGGCAGAAAGTGAAATAGAAATGTTTACAGGACCCTTGTTAACATAATAATTGTGATATGCAATCTAGCTATTCCTGCACAAATTCTCACACACTCTGACATGAGATGTCATAAATACAAAATAGCCTGGAAAGTTATTCATTTGATTCAAAGCTGTACTTTTTTTTTAATGAACTTGAAAATTTCTACCAATATATTTCTTTGGATTCAAGATATTCCCATTGAGTTTGCCATTGACCCACTAAGAAAGCTAAAACTATTTGCTTTGCGTTTGATTTCTTGTTCTGATTTTTCTCACTTGTATTTCTCCCCCGCAACATGACTATTTGAAACTGCACCACTGCAGCATTGCAGCTATCTGGCTGTCTATAATTCAGTTCTCTTATTAATATCAGTTGAAAATGAGTGTGAAGGTTGTTCTATATTTTTCCTGAAAGTGTTTCCAAGAAGTGCTGGCTTAATGTTCAGTCCTGAGCTTATCGTCCCTTCCTCATGGGCTGTTAAGGATGGGTTCACCACTCGTGTACCATGAGAACATTTTTAACAATTGTTCCATTTTATACTGGTAAGGTTTATTATAATTTTTTAAAATGGCTTTTGTCAAGTTAGTGCCTCATTCAATGTCTTTGTTAAATATGTATTAACTATGGACAATGAAGGCTTGATTATATTTTCTGTTCCTTATTTCTTTTACACTATATCTATCGTTGAAACTTAAGAACATTCTACAATACAATATGTTCAGTCCACAGCAAAATCATGTTGCGATGAAGGAAGAGATTGCGATTTTGCTTCATTTTAAACCAATGTTCTCCCTTCCATCTACGCGGGATGTATGGACTCTTCCCTGTCAGCTGTCTCCCAGAAACTTGCACGATTGGCTTCACGAAAGCATCAGTGGAGAAAATAGCAGACCATTTTGCCTGTAAACCCATTTATTTGTTTACTTTAAAGATCAAATAAAGGAAGAAGGATTTGCATTTGTGTAGTACCTTTCACAACTGTAGGACATCCCATAGTGCTTTACAAAAATGAAGTATGTTTGTACTGTTGTCACTATGGAGACAGCTAATTTACACACAGCTAATGTCCTCAAACAGCAACAAGGTATTGAGCAGATCATCTATTCTAGTGACCTTGCTTTTTCCAAGTTTTAATCAAATGGAGCGACCTGCATCCACTGGGATGGAGGCATTAAAGATTAAGAAAGTTTCCCACTCTGCTTATCGAAGGTGCTGTTTGTCCAGGTATGGCCAGACTATTGCTTGCAGGTGAACAAAAGGCTGCAACATTGCCTCAAATCTTTGAAAAGCGAAAATTCACAGGTCTCAGGTTTCGGGCATTACAGCTGGGCAGCTCAGACTCGAGCGAAGCGGTTCCCAACTAAACATTTGAATGATAGTGTAACTCACTCAGAAGTAGTAAGAACTGCGGATGCTGGATTCAGAGATAACACAGTGTGGAGCTGGAGGAACACAGCAGGCCAGGCAGCATCAGAGGAGCAGGAAAGCTGACGTTTCGGGTCGTGACCCTTC
>JAHRHZ010000036.1:330778-343113 GCA_024137785.1 Ginglymostoma cirratum
GAAGGGTCACGACCCGAAACGTCAGCTTTCCTGCTCCTCTGATGCTGCCTGGCCTGCTGTGTTCCTCCAGCTCCACACTGTGTTAACTATATTTGAACAAGAGTGGCTGTCTCTCTGTGCCGATCAGACACAATCATAAAATAATCAGAAAGCGGAGGCACCCTATTGTTGCTGCAATGCTGTCAGCATTATTGCCCATCTGTAATTGAGAAGGTGGTAGTGAATGACCTACTTGAAGTACTGTAGTCCTGAGGGTATCAATGCACCAACAACACATAGAATTTTGACCAAGTGACAGTCATTTTTAGCATATTGTCACACACTCTTTTGGGGGAAGCATGGTTTGAAAGGATTCCTAGGCTAATTATCAGCTCGTTAAACCATAGCATGAATGCTCCTTCTATGCCCAACAAGTGAGACTTGAATCCGGAACTTCTGACCCAGAGGAACGGACATTACCCCTTGCACCCACAAAGTTTCTTACTAAAGGAATGATCTCATTCCAAGTCAGGGTGTTGTCCTTCTTGGTGTGGAACTTGGTTCACATGCTCCTTCTGTTCTTGTTCTCCCAGGTGGTAAATACGAAAGCAGATGCACTGAAGCCAAAGGTTTTTCTCACGCTGTTTTAATTCACAGGTACCAGAAGTATATGGAAACAGTTGTAGCTGTATTTTCACATTAATTCCCAAACTTCTTCCCCTGATCTTCTTCCTCATCAGTCATTCACTGGTTGCCTTGTCAATCAACCCCATCCCAAGAATGTGTTTTCTGAAGACACGTCATGTTAGGTTCGCAAGAAAAGATAAACCTCAACATGATGTGTTTTGGTCGGATTTAGTGGGATTTGGTAGGTCCCCTGAGATTCACATTTACTTGTAGGAACAAATTACTGCAGATGCTGGAATCTTTGCTGAAAACACCAAATGCTGGAGATCACAGTGGGTCAGGCAGGCTCTATGGAGATAGAGCAAGCTAATAATTCGAGTCTAGATGGCTCTTCTTCATTGCTGAAGTAAAATGTGGAGGGTACAGCATTTATGCTATAGTTTGGGAGGGTTGTGGGGTTAGTAGGCGTCGCGGTGCTGGTGGAGAAGAGATGTTGACAGTTCAGATTAAGTGATCAGATTGTGAGAAAATCTGAACTATCTACATCTCTTTTCCACCAGTCCCCTCCACCCACAATCCCAACCCCCCTCTACATTTCACTTCGGCTCTGATGAAGAGTCATCTAGACTTGAAACGTCAGCTTGCTCTCTCTCCATGGTTGCTATCTGATTTGCTATGATCTCCAGCATTTGTTGTTTTGATTCAGATTTGCTTGTTGTGGAAATCTCATTGTGAAGACTGACTTACTCACATCTCAATTCACCCTGTGCCTCTCTTTTATAAAAAAAAGTTTAATCATTGCAATAGCTTTAACCTGTGCCTTTTTAAACCTATGTGCATTTAGTTTGTGCATCCAAACTCATTTCTAAATCCTTGTAAGGTGGGGGAGAAATGATTAGCATTCTGAAATGAGATCGTGTGTAATTGCTCATGAATGCGCACTCGCATTGTAAACACCCTCATACTTTACAAAGAGTTTAAATAAGACTGGGCAATATTTGGTGTGAGATATTGGTGTTTTGAAAAGTGGAGATCAATGTCACCTGGCTCCATAAGTATCTGGCCATTCCTTTTCACTCTCTTGAGTTCAAGCTTTGTGTTGTAGGAGACAAGGTGCAAATTACAGACATCAATTGTCACTGAAGATAATGACAAACTAACAAGAAGCCTAACTTATGTATATTCACAACTGTTGCAAAATCATGAATGGATTCATGAAGCACAGCATTAGAGCTGCCACGAGTATTATATTTCCTTAGCTTTTTTTTCTATGGCAGTTGCTTCCCAACTTTTCTTTAGTGTTCTGAGGAAGGGTCACCGGACCTGAAACTTTAACTCTGTTTTTTCTCTTCACAGATGCTGCCAGACCTGCTGAGCTTTTCCAGCAGCTCCCGTTTTTGTTTTTTTTTTAGTGCTTTGACTCCATTTTAAAGCTTGGAAATGATCATAATCCCTAATTAATAACTGTGATTGTGACTGGCGTTATGAAATTGGAACCTGTCTGTGAAAGCTGGAGCACATTTCTTTTTCTTTATTCATGGGACATGGACATCGCTGTTCAACGTTTATTGCCTGTCCCCAGTTGACTCTTGAGAAGATGGTGAGCTGCCTTCTTGAGCCGCTGCAGTCCATGCGCTGTAGGTGCATCTGCCATGCCCCTATGGAGGGCATTGTATCTCAGTCAGAGCTCCATGGTGGCCATAGCTTCTTGGAGCTCACGAAACTAAAATTACAGGTCATGACCCCACTTGGGGTCCTGATCCTCACTTTGGGGAGTCTTGCTTTACAGTAAGGATGGCACAGTGGCTCAGTGGTTAGCACTGCTACTTCATAATACCAGAGACCCAGGTTTGATTCCACCTTCAGGCAACTGTCTGTGTGGAGTTTGCACATTCTCCATGTGTCTGCGTGGGTCTCCACCCGGTGCTCCAGTCTCCTCCAAAGATGTGCAGGTTAGGTGGATTGGCCATGCTAAATTGCGCATTGCGTCCAGGGGTTTGTGGGTTAGATGGATTAGGCATGGGAAATGCAGGGTTTCAGGGATAGGGTGGGGCTAGATGTGACGCTCTTTGGAGGGTTGGTGTGTACTGGATGGGGTGAACAGCTGTCTTCCACACTGTAGGGATTCAATGGTTCTATGAAAAGGACATGGTGCAGATCAAAATGTCTGATCCTGTTTTCATGTTACCACTTGCGTTTGGTTGAATGAATGAATAGTGGTGGGATTGACATTTCCTTGTTGCTACAGGTTTATTTGATTAAACCAGTCTAAATAATTGTTGATTGAAAGTACCAATGAGCTTTTCTTTGTGAACTAGCTATTCGATAGTTCTAGATTTAAAAAATGTACAGGAGTATTAACTGTGCTTTATCTAAAGAGCACCAGGATAATGTCACGATGAAACAAATTGTACAGCCTCTACTAGAATTACCTGACCTTTCTCTGTTAAATGTAATCATTAAAAATAATAACTAATCAGTCTATGCACTTGTGTTAAAATTTATTTTTAATTTTCGTTAAACTATAAACCTTTATCCGTGGTTTTGCAAAGGTCTTCCTATTTGTTTTGACAGTTTCAAACTTATAGAGTCATAGAGCACGGAAACAGACCTTCGGTCTAACCAGTACATGCCGAACATAATCCCAAATTAAATAGTCCCATTTTCCTGCTCCTGGCCCATATCTCTCCAAACATTTCCTATTCATATATCCATCCAAATGTCTTCTAAATGTTGTAATTGTATCCACATCCACCACTTCCTCAGGAAGTTCATTCCACATGCAAACACCCTCCGTACAAACCAAATTTGCCCCTTCTTTAAATCTCTCTTTAAATCTTTAAATGCCTTCTTTAAATCTCTCTCCTCTCACCTTAAAAATGTAGCCCCTAGTCTTGAAATTCCCCATCTTAGGGGAAAGACAACTACCATCAACTCTATTAATACCCCTCACGATTTTATAAACATCTATAAGGTCACCTCTCAAAGTCCTGCGCTCCAATGAAAGAAATCCCAGCCTACCCAGACTTTCTTTATAACTCAAACCTTCTGTCCCCTGGCCAAATTGATGATATGTTGTACGGAATTTGGAGACATGAAAACGGGGTCCACTTAGGTTGGTGTAAGCATAGTCACCAAGGAATCCAACAAGATCCAGGACATCAAATGTGCTTTACTGCCCATGAAATTGAAATTCTTTTTGATGTAAAGGCACTGATGAAATGTAGGAAATTTGATGGCCAATTTGTGCAAAGCAAGTTCCTCCAAGCAGCTGTATGGTAATGACCAGCTAATTGTTTTTAGTAATGCTGATTAAAGTATAAATTTTGGCCAGAACACTGAGTATAAGTCCTTTTGGATTCGTGCGTGCAATCTATTGCGATCTATTACAATATATTACATATATATTACCTGAGAAGGCGGATGGGATCTTGATTTAATGTTACACTTAGGCAACAGCATATCTGTTAGTGTAGCATTTCCTCAGTACTGGATTGAAGTGTGAGCTGACTATTTATACTCCAATCCTCTGGAATGTGCCTAGAATCGATAGCCTTTGTAATCAGACTTCAGAGCATTGCCACAAAGATTGGGATGGTGACCAACAGCTCTGTTGAAGAATTGCCTTAGCTGTTTATTTTGTTGGAAGATTTCCAAACGCAGTAATGTTCTACTAGTCCTGGACTTTATTGAAAATGGATATGGTGACCTCCCCTCATGGTTCAAAAATTAATCCAGGGAGCAAAGCCAGAAATGTCCTGGGCTGAATCTCGCTGGACTGTTGTGTCAATTCATCATACTGAAGGGGGATGGAGAAAGAGAGATTACCAGGACTGGAGTCTTGATGGGAGCTGATAACTCATCAGGATGCCCCTGGAGTCTCCAGAAGTTTAAAGATTGATCTTAATAATTCTGCCAGGAACCCAGTGAAAAACAAAAGGGTCATCAAAGAAGAGGTTGTACATCACAGGAGAATCCATTGCATTTATGTGAAAGAGCTCAGATTTTTCATTGACTTTCATTTGTTAGTTAAGAATATTGGAAACAGGATTTAAAGAAAGAATGATCACGAATGATCCAGTTAAGTCATTGATAACTCCCCACTTTCCCAAAGGCATGGGAAGGTTGAGCGTATCACTGTTGGGTGACTAATGGTGGGAAGGGAAGTTCGAGGCAGAAGGTCACGTAATGAAATCTCTTGAACGTGCAGAGTAGGTTGGCTATGTCTTGACTACAGTTCAACTGCTTGTATTGCGAGTGCAAATACATAAATATCGGATAAGCGTAAGACCGTCTCTCTAAAGGGCGTCAGGGCACTACCTGAGGAAATGCCACCACTCTTCATTTGCTGGCCCTTCAGGTCAGCAGCAAAATTGGTCTGGTTGCTGAGCAGTGCTAAGGTGGGAATCTACTGTGTGACTTGTGTCATTTCCTTTCAACCAATTGAAAGGATGTGTTCTACTGCACATCATCCAGACTATTTGCAAATGTGCAAACCTTATCATATCAGAACCTATCTACGTCATGATCAGTGCAGTGGAAGTTTCAACCTTAAATTTTCTCCAAGAGGTATGGGCATTACTGACAAGGCCAGCATTTGTTGCACATCCTTAGTTGTCCTTGTACTGAATGGCTTGCCAGGTCATTACAGAGGGTCTGGAATCATCTGTAGGCCAGGTAGGATAAGGATAACAAATTCCTTTCCTAAAGGGCATTCATAAACCTGGTCGGTCAAAGTGGAAGGTCGTCGCAGTAACTAACTGATAAAGCTTCATGTTTATTAATTGGATTTCAATTCCATTAGCTGTTCTGGTGGGATTTGAATTCATATCCCCAGAGCCTTTGCTGAACTTCTGTATTATCAGTACTAGTGACACTGTCTCTCCCTCCCCGTTAATTGTGGTGTGCAACAATACTATAGAAACATTTAATGGGCTAATACAATATTTTCCCCGCCAATATTTTCTTAGGTATGTTAATCAGACTATTGCATCTTATGAAATAGTTAATGTAGGAATTTAATACCAACACCCAAATTTCACACAATTTATTCTCAAAGCTTTGATCCTTTTAATTAAAATTGACACGGGTATGTTTAACCAGCTGGTAAGGATTATCCTTTTCTAAAATGTAAATTATACTTCATCACACAGAGAGAATCCCAGGAAAGTGAAGCACTGTAGCATTACTGTCAATTTTTGTGATCAGACTGAAATTTAAAATTTCATGATGATGTTAATGAATAGTACACATTTCTAGTGTAAGTAATTGCATCCTGTACATACATCCCATTACGTTTCATAGTAGCTGTTGGTAACAGTTGCTCTGGTGTGACCGCCTTCAAAATCAAGTAACACGAATTCCATTTTCGACCTGCTATTGCTGTTCAAAAGAGTCCATTTCTTATCTCTGGTTCACTGTAGGAGAGAAGGAATTCAAGAAATTTGAATCACAATTCGGAGACAAGGTTGTTTTAATTACAGTGGACTTCTTGCAGTTACTTTCCAATGAAATGTTCTTCGTTTCCAGAGATGTCTCTCTTCTCTGCTAACTGTGACAATTGTGGCTTTGATGTTGCTTACAGCTGATGAAGAGCTGATGGGCTGTTTTCTCTTTGCTGATTGCCTTGTTATTGCACTTTTGTGCAGTTTCAGCAGATGTTCATTCAATCCTGGGGCTGGTGACATAGTAGGGGTGAAGTTGGGGGGGCGGGGGAGTTAAGGTGCAGCAAAATGGGGTTGGGGGGGGGGGCATCATCGCCCAAACTTTGGGTGTCTTTCTCATTGCTAGGAATGAGCTTGAAACAAAGTAATGACCAATGTTCCATTGGGTTCCTTGCTCAGGGTTCTGTTATAATCGAAATAAACGAAATGAATTGCAGGAGCAGTGTTGCACCGATACCAGATTTAATGATCTCTGATATGCCAGCGTAAATACGTAAGGCTATAGGAAACACATCCTGTTGCATCCACGGCATCATTTTCAAAAACATAGTGGGACATTTTGAAAATGAACAAAATCTTTGACCAGTGTGCAGCTTAATATCAGAAGGATACAAAAGGAATGGGAAGATGACAGTGTAGATTATTTCACAATGTCGTTAGAGAAAAGGTTATGGTTGTCCTTTCTGCTGAATTTTATATTTATACACATCGTGTAGCTTTGTTTTACGCTCGCCTATTGCAAATACTAATGACAAAAACTGTGCCTTTCCCATTAATCTTGGACACAATAAACCTAATTTACTATTAGGCTTTCAAGTGCAAATCATGTGCTGAAGCTTCTAATGAATATAAAACTCATTTATCATTGCTGAATTAGCAGATGCAAGAGCTGTTTTGAATGGGTGAGCCTAGGGACTCTGCAGCCTCCTGATTCTGCCTTCACCATAATGGTCTGGAGCCAGCTAGAGCCAATAGTGTAGGTAGCCAATCCCATTGAAGAATTCTCATGGACGGATAACCAGGAAATAAAATGTACCTGTGATCCTTCACTTTTTCTTAATGAGTTTTCCAGAGAATGAAGTAAAGATTAGATATTCAATTAGAGCAGATATATTGAAGTTCTATGTATAATGCATTGCATTAAGGAAGTATGAATTTTTAAAAATTAAACTAGGAAGGTTCTGCACCAATGTCAAATTATTTTTCGAGGGCCAGAGAGGTTGTTCCACAATAGTTGTGATTTGCTTTAAGGTTAAAAAGTCACTAACACGTCATTAACAAAGTGTGTCTCTTGTCAAGCAGTTTAAACAATGTTATTGTGTTAAACAGGCAACTCCCATTTGCTCAGAGATAAAAGGTACTGCAGATGCTGGAGAATCCGAGATAACAAGGCGTGGGGCTGGATGAACACAGCAGGCCAAGCAGCATCATAGGAGCAGGAAAGCTTGACGTTTCGGGCCTAGACCCTTCATCAGAAAATGAAAACTCCCATTTGCTCAGTGGTTTTGAAATATTGCCAGCTGTAGATGCTAACACAATCTGCTGATGAACATGGAATCACTGACAGCAACTTCTGGATTTCTGCCTTGAGTTGTACTGATACTGGAAATGGCTGTTCCTTTTACGGATGGTGGATATAAAAGCTGACTGTTTTGTTCCCATTATAACTATAAAAGCTTCTGTCAAGCGAATCTGAATAATAGGTGACTGTGGCATTCAAAACTACAAATTTCAGGTTGGACGCACGTCAGACTATATCACTTTCTTTTATTCACTCATGGACCATGGGCATCACTGGCTGGATCCAGCATTTATTGCCCGTCCCTAGTTGCCCTTGAGAAGGTGGTGGTGAGCTGCCTTCTTGAACCGTTGCAGCCCATATGCTGTAGGTAGACTCACAATGCCCTTAGGGAGGGAATTCCAAGATTTTGACTCAGTAACACTGAAGAAATCGTGATGTATTTCCAAGTCAGGATGGTAAGTGACATGGAGAGGAACTTGTGGGTGGTGGTATTCCCATCTATCTGCTGCCCTTGACCTTCAAGATGGAAGTAGTTGTGGGTTTGGAAAATGCTGTGTAAGGATATTTGGTGAATTTCTGCAGTGCATCTTGTAGATGGAAGGTAGGATTGGTATGTTTATGAATGTGGTGCCAGTCAAGTGGGCTGCTTTGTCCTGGAGGGTTATTGAGTGTTGTTGGGGTCTGCACTCATCCAGGAAAGTTGGGAGTATTCCATCACACTCCTGACTTGTGCTTTGTAGATAGTGGACAGGTTTTGGGGCGAAAAGAGGGATGGGAGATAAATTACTTGCAGGATTCTTAGCCTCTGATCACTTGGAGTGAGGGGTCTTGTGGTGAAGTGGTCATGTCCTTACTTCTGGCCAGAAGGTCCTGGTTTAAGCCACACATGCCCTTAAGGTATGTCATAGCATGTCTGACAGTTTGGTTAGAACATACTTTGTGTCATTTGAGTTTCTGTCTAGAGGGAGGCATTTTGTGCAATTTCTCAACTCATCAGCAAACAAACTGAAAACAGTGTCAGCTTGTTGCTTTGGGATGTGAAGTGGAAGAACAAATGTAACAGCTGATTAGATATTTTAGATGACGACTCTTTGAAATCCTCAGCAGAACCATGTTCTTTAAATCATCCTTCAAGTAGGAATATGTCTACATCAAACCCTGCAACAGCTTGTGCACCATTAATAATACTCAAACCAAAAACACTAACTCGAATCATATCTAAGTTCCTTCAAGTATGGGTGATGCCTGAATCTGTCAAGAAACGGAATCAATCAGCTCTGAAGAATGGTTTGTGCCTTTAATATGAACTAACTGCAGTTCCAGGGTGGCAGGATATCATGTGGAAAGTTTCAAAAGGGGCTGAATGTAATAATCCATGAAGTGGATGGCAGTGGGTAGCTCCACATTCATTTCTGTAACTCAGAAAGGAACTGGTTGTCTACCAGAGAGGGAGAAAATTGCTGAGCTATGTGGAAAACGCAGTGGTGAGTGTGTATTGGGGATAATTAGTTCGCTCCGTCAAAGAGCAGATATGTTTCCCCAAATGACAACCTCCTACGCTGTAAGATTCTACGCTTCAATGCACAGTTTAAGTTTAAAACTTGAAATATACTCTACTTTTCACATTTGTTTCTCATATCAATTTTTTGATACACATACCAACGTATGAAGTAAGAGCAGGAACAGACCATTCAGCCCCTCTAGCCTGTACTACCATCCATTAAGATCATATCTGATTTGATTGTGATCCCCAATTTCCTGCCTGCTGACCTCCTCCATGCCCTTGTCAATCAATTATTTAATGTCCCCATCTCCAGTACCCTGGAGGGAAGAGAATTTCTGTTTCACGGTATGGGAGAGTTTCTGGAAAGCCTAATGTTTATTGCCCATTCCTAATTGCTCTTGAGCTGAGTGGCTGGATTGGGCCTTGCACAGGGCAGTTAAGGGTCAATCACATTGCTGTGAATCTGAAGTCAGAAGTAAGCCAGACACCAATAGCAGATTTTCTTTCTTAATGGAGGTTAATGAATCAGATGGCCTTTTCTGCAACAATCCACGCTGTTTTCATGGTCAACATTTTTGAAATTAGCTTTTTGATTAATTCCTGATTTTATCAGTTGAAGTTACATTATATGAAATTGGGTGGTGGGTTTGCAACCTATGATCCCACAATCTCTGGCTGGGGTTCTAGAAGACTGGTCCATCACTACATGACTATTGCCCCAATGATGGATTGGGCAGTTTAACAACCTTCTGAGAGAGAAAAAAAATACTCTACATCTTCATGGGAGGCTGAACTGGACCAGACTAGCCATATAAACGCAATGGCTACAAGATCAAATCAGAGGCTGGAATACTGCAATGAGGAACTCACCTCCTGACTCCCCAAAGCCTGTCCACAATTTTCACGGCACAAATCAGGAGTGTGATGGAATACTCCCCTTTTTCCTGGTTGAATACAACCCCCAACAACACTCAAGAAGCCTGACACCATCCAGGATAAAACAGACCGCTTGACCCATCCACAAACATTCAGTCACTCAACCACTAACACTCAGTAGTAGCAGAGTTTACGATCAACAAGATGCACTGCAGAAGCTCACCAGAGATCTCAGGGTCTTCCAAACCCACAACCACTTCCATCTAGAAGGACAAAGGCAGCATGTACATGGTAACACCACCTCTTGCAAGTTTCCCTCCAAGCCACTCACCATCCTGACTTGGAAATGTATTGCGGTTTCTTCACCGTCGCTGGGTCAAAATCCTGGAAGTCCTTCCCTAAGGGCATTGTGAGTCTACCTACAGTACATGGACTGCAGTGGTTCAAGAAGGCAGCTCACCACCACTTTCTCAAGGGCAACTAGGGACGGGCAATTAGTGCTGGCCAACTAGTGATATGCATGTCCCATGAGTGAATTAAAAAAAGACGTAAGATATTTCATTTTGCTCATAGTAAATTGGTGACACTGTTACATATCTGCCATAACTAACTATTCAATAGCTTACTGATAGTCTTTGACTGCTAATAGTAGCTGCAATTAGTGCAGAGATAGGGTTTAATACATTTTGGATGAGCCTTTTGGGTATGTTGCAATGTGACTGTGACCTCAGTAGTCATTTAATAGGAATCTGCTAGAAGGTTGGAGCTAAGCATCTAGATATTGGCACGCAGCTGCTTTAACATCTTGACTATATCACGAATAAACGTTGTTAAAAAGAAACCTATTGGTCTTGCTTGAAGAACAGAAGAAGCCATACTAAAACAAAGGGGCTGATGTGACAGTTAGTTAGATGGCTAACATGCTCTGGTTGGTGAATGGGGACTGGAGTTTGAAAAGCTCAGTTGGTTGGATGACTGGTTTGCAATGTAGATTGATGCCACCAGTACAGGTTCATCTCCCATTCTGACTTAGTTCACCATGAAGCTCCTGTCTTCTCAAACTTAAGGCATGGTGACCCTAAGGTTGAACCCACCATCAGTTGTCTCTCTCTAATGACAGAGCAGGCCTATGGCCCTCTAGGACTCTGGTGCTGACTATGGACTGTCAACTTCAAAAGCTTACTTTACCCCTTCCACCAGCTTGTGAATCTTCATCTTCCAATCCCTTGTTCCCCAGCATTCACCCCAACGACACAGTCTGTGACTACATAGTCATGTCCCCAGATTTCACTCAATACTCTATAATTTGCTTCTTTCCTCAGTGTCACCACCAGTATGACTACTGCTACCAGTTCTACTTGAAGTGCTATGCCTTGTATTCACCCCAATTCCCTAGGTCCCCCTCTATTCCTGAAATCCCATTCCCCAGGCTCCTTCTCTTTCCCAGACCTCCGACATGACTGGGGAAAAGGAGGACATGAGGCTGGAACTTTCCCTCAGACTGCTGACATTAGGAAATTCAGTGTCTATTCTGAGAGATTCTTAGGTAAGGCATGACGATGAGCGAACTGTGGTTGAATCTGTTTGATGTTTTGAGTAATCTTGGCTTTAACAGTGGAAAATTCTATGGAAATTTATCTCCTGTTAAGGATTTTGAAGGTATGTCAGTGGTACATGACGTTATTTCAATGAAGCCTGAGACGGCAAGCAGAAATTATTTCAGTATCATTCTTCAGTTAATGTGAAATGGTGCCTACTGACGAGAGTTTGTCTGCTTGACTACACTTGACTGGAGATGTGAGGCTGACTATTCCAAAATTCAGTGATGGTTCAGCAATGATTGAATGCAAGATTTAAAATGAGATATGAGGATTATTAAGGCTTCGTTATTTTATACAATGGTCTGTGGATAGCTGCTTAAATTTTCTTGCATCCCTGCTTTGTTCCACTGACAGCAATATTGCTCTCGTGGTCATATTCAACACTGCTCCATCTGCAAATTGCCAGTTGTCTCCTATTGAGGATGTTGCCTTCTACGTCTGTGATTCCTTGCTGTGTCTTCAAACTCAGTACTTGTGGTCAAATATTAATGTATCTACTGCACAACCAAGGAAACTTCTAGCAACAACATTTGGCAAAAGGAAAGATAATTAGTGCACTTTGTAAGTGAGAAGCTATTGCAGGTTTTTAAAGTCAATTCCTGTATGTCTGTCAATGTTAGACATGGAGTCCTTTTTCAGCAAAAATCATATTGGGTTCGGGCTTGAGATAATAGGAACTGCAGATGCTGGAGAATCCGAGATAACAAGATGTGGGGCTGGATGAACACAGCAGGTCAAGCAGCATCATAGGAGCAGGAAAGCTTGACGTTTCGGGCCTAGAC
>JAHRHZ010000036.1:357377-367602 GCA_024137785.1 Ginglymostoma cirratum
TTTCTGATGAAGGGTTTAGGCCCGAAACGTCAAGTTTTCCTGCTCCTATGATGCTGCTTGACCTGCTGTGTTCATCCAGCCCCATGCTTGTTATAATCGGAATTAATTGTTGACTTTGTGGTTTAGATTTTATTGTACGTCACTCGCACTCAAACTTCTATATTTCCTCTTCTCTCTCTCACAAGCTCTTTTCTACTCACTCCCTCTGTCTACACTTGCTCTCTCTCCTTCCCATTGTCTCTCTCTCTATCTCTCTCCATTCTCTGTCTGCAGCATCTTTTCTCTCTCTTTCCCTCCTATTCAGTTCTATTTCCTCTTGTGACTGGTCACAATTTCCATGCTGTTGCATCAGAAAGAATTAGCAAAGATTGAAGTTAAAACAAAAAAAAATGTGGTTCAGTCGCAAAATTGATGAGCTGTGCACTTATGCAGTAAATGGTTGAGTAGGTGCTGAAAGCTCTTGAAGTATGCTGTTTGATTTGGAGGCAAGAAATCAACAGCAGATCATCAAACTTGCTGTTAACTTGTGCAACAAATAAAACCAGTATCTTACACGCAGTTAATTAAAAGCACTATGTTAAGGTGAAGGCCAATAATTTTCCTCAGTAACACAGCTCTCTGTGAAGGAATAGTAATGACATTCATTCTTGGTTTGTCAGGTCAGGATACACTGGAATTCATTTTAATTAGAGGGTCAGCTCGTTATGGAATCAAAGTGCAAAGTAGCACATCTGATTTGTAGGATGTCACTTTGGCCCTATCTCGGCTGGATGCACGCCAGACAACACTGTTACGGAATCTACTGCGGAATTGTGAATGGAAAGCTTAAAATAAAAATGACCGCTGCCGTAGACAGGTAACACTGTGGAACTGGATGAACACAACAGGCCAAGCAGCATCAGAAGAGCAGGAAAGTTGATGTTTTGGGTCGGGATGCTGTAGAGAGTTGCCTTCATGTGTATCCTGACACTAACGCTAGAGTCTTTCCTTTGCCTTTTGAAATACGATGGACCTCTATTTTTGGTAACTCTTTGCAATAGTGCAAATTAAGAATTGCTAGGCGGCCTGGAATGAATGACAACACTGAGCATGAATCAGAGTTAAGGCTGGAGCATCAATGATAAAGGTGGAGGTCAAGTCCTTTGTGGATCTGATATAAGGACCTCTTCCTTTCCCTTCCCTCTCCACTTCATCTCACCTCCAACACGACCCCATCATTCATTCTATGGTGTGTCAGTACAAACAAACAAATGCTGGTCATTGCAGTACAAACAGCCAAAACTATATTGAACCCTGGGAGGTTATTGTGATTTCAACATTCCTGAATAACATATTCCCGTTTTCATGGAGGTGATCAGATGGGTATTATATTAAGAATTAAGCATCAAAGTCACTTGATGCATTACTCCTTCAGAGTGCCAGAGCAGATATGATGGGTCAAATGGCCTGTTTTTATGCTGTAAGCATTCTGTGCTTCTACGAATTAAAACCTCATACCCAACACAGTTTTGAGAAGTTGCTTACTCCAACTATAGGATTCAGAATAAACAGTTTGTGAAGAATTCCTTAGTGCACTGTTGCAAAATTGGATTTATTTTCAACATTTCATTTCATTTCACATTTAAGAATGTTTCAGTTGTTGAGCCAGCATTTATCAGAATCATTTCGATTACATTTTTTTCCCCGCAGGCTATGTGCCTTCCATCGGTGAACATGTGTAGGGCTAGGAAATATGGCTGATGAGATTCAATAATTGCAGACCTTTAGCAGTGTTATTTTGAAGCTAGTTTATGAACAAAGGAATGCAGGAGGCCATTCACCCACTGAGCCTGCCCCACCATTCAATACGATCATGGCTGGCTGAACATTTCAGCAATTTTTACTGATGCCACCCTCCTAATTCATACACCATTGATAATCAGAAATCTATCCATCTCTGCCTTAAACAAAACTGAACTTCCACAGCCCTCTGTGATAGAGAATTCCAAAGGTTCACAACCATCTAGGTAAAAAAAGAATTCCAGGTTTCATACCTGTGTGACATCCTCTTCTTTTTTTTTTAAATGATGTCCCCTGGTTCTAGATTCCCCAGTCAAGGGGAAACATCTTACTGAATCTACCCTGTCTACGTCCTTAGAGAATTTTGTAGGTTTCAATGAGATCACCTCTCATTCTTCAAAACTCTTGTGAATACAGGCCCAGATTGCTCAATCCCTCATCATAGGGCAGACATGCCACACCGAGAACAAGTTTGGTGAACCTTCATTGGTCTCCACCTGTGACAATAACATCTTTACTGAGGTAAAGAGACCAAAACTGCACCCAGTACTCCAGGTGCAGTCTAACCAAGCTCCTATACAACTGATCAAGACCTCACTACTCCTGTAATTAAATCCTCTTGCAATAAAGGCTAACATTCCATTTGCCTTCCTAACGGCTTGTTGGATCTGCATGTTAGTCTTCGCTCACTCACTAACAATAAGTCCCTTGCTGTTGTGGTAAATATTAAGGACTTAGAATAAATATGTGAAGAATGATTGGGCAATTTCGAGACATTACAAAAATTGTCCATGCAATTGATGTTGAAAAGGACGACTGTTGACTGCAGGTAGATATCAACAGTTTAAGTGACTGGGCGGAGAATGGTAAATGGAATTCAATTCAGACGAGTGTGAGATTACGCATGTGGAGAGGACGAACGAAGCAAAGGAATAGACAATAAATGGGAGGTTATTGAGAGGAGTAGAGAGGGTGAGAGACCTTGCAATGCATGCTCACAGATCTCTGAAGGTGGCAAGACAGGTGGAAATGGTGGTAAAGAAGGCATGTGGGATGCTTTTATTCATTGGGTGATGTATTGAATGAGAACAGGGATGCGATGCGTTGGGTATGTGAGACACTGGTCAGGCCACAGCTAGAGTTTTGTGTACAGTTCTGGTCATCACATTGCAGAAAGAACATAACTGCTCTAGAAAGATTATAGAGGGGATTTAGCAGAACGTTGCATGAAAATTCAGAATTTCAGGCAAGTTTGGATCGCATAATGCTTATTTTCTTAGAATAGAGGAGGCTGAAAGGTGATTTAATTGAGGTATACAAACTAATGGGTGAGGCAACTTGGATACAATGGACAGGGAACACTTCCCCACATGGAGAGCTCAGTTACCAGGGGGCACAGATTATCGGTGAATGGCAAAAGCATTACAGGAATATGAGGCAAAACCTTTTCACCAGGAGGCTGGTTGGTGTCTGAAATGTACCGTCCAGTTTTAGTGGTTGAGGTGGAAATCCTCAACTCATTGAAAAGGAACATGGATTCGCACCTGAAGTGCTGGAACAGGCAATGCTATGGACTAAGTGCTGGAAGGTGGGATTAAACGGGGCAGCTAGTTTATTTAGCTTGTGTGGACAGAATGAGCTGAATGCCCTCTTTCTCTACTCTATCTTTTCTATGGTTCCATAAGGTCTCTGGATAGCCAACTACAGGATTCAATATAAGCAGATTGTGAAGAATTATCCATTGCACTGTGCAAAATTGTATTTCATGTAAACAAGGTTGTTCTGTTGGTGTCTTAAAAGGCACATTCTGACTCAATTGTTGAGCATCCAGCATTATTTATCATTTTGGCACTCAAGATATCAGTTTTTGGGGATAATTGTTCGGGTTGATTGGCATAATTCATCTCTTATTTTAATCTGACTGTCGTAACAGCTGAATTTACATCCAATACCTTGTCAGGAACCTGCTGGGGTAAAAATCAATTCGAAAATTTGATATTTTAATAAATTGCTGGTTTTAAAAGCAAAAAAAAAAGTTATTTTTCTATATTTGCAAAACTGACTGTAGACTTTCTAGTGAAAACTGAATTCTAAATAAAACTTAATTGCAACCCATGACACTGCTTTTGTGAGATACCACTAGATGGCCCTCAGTTGCTGTTCATGATCCGTAGGTTCTTGGGCAGTCCATCATTAAAATAACAGAATGGTTTGGGGTGGAAATATCCTCCTATTAATTTTTTCAATTTTTTAAAAACAGGTTGAATTCTCAAATTGTATAAATATACCTGCAAAATTGTAAGTAATAATGTTGGAAATGACCACAAAATATTCATCTCAACATGAAATCATCAAAACATCAGACATTTAACCCCAGGGCTGTGCAATTGCTTAACAGCAGTGCAATTGATTAATTCAAAGTCATTTAAGTAAAAATTTACTCACTTAATTTTAAAATAAGCGTTGAATTTCCGCTTCACTGTGTGGTTGCTGTGTTCTTCCAAGTGGTTTAATTAAATGTTGAAAAGCAATGAAATGTCATTTGTACGTAACAAAGATCACGGATACACTGAAATGTCAACACAGCAACTAGCCATACAGCCTAACTGGTTAATGGAGTTCCTTATGTCCACATGAGCTTTAGATCTAAACTCAAGTTTGTTCTGCTCCTAAATATTTTATTCTCAACTTATTTGACTGTTTGTCTAGCCTTTTCTTAAATATTGACGTGGTCTTTGATTCAATCACTAACTCCAGCAGTGCCTCACTCCCCTCTGTATACAAAACAAAAGATTTATTTCTCTTTGATCCAACATCTATTTCATTTAATACAATATCCATGTTCAATTGTTCTTGACCCACTAATTGCTAGAAAGTGTTTGTTTCTTACTCTGCTCTCCCATCTTTTTCCATCTCTAACCTGCCATGTATTTGAAACACCTCTATCAAATCAGCACTAACCTCCTTAGTTCTAATGAAAATAGCCTCAATAATTCAAGTATTTTAATAAAAAGGGGAGTATTTTTGTAAATCTCCACTGTACATTCTCTTCAAAGTCTTTCCTATATTGCGGACTGCAACCTGAACAGAGTGATCAACTTGGTGTTTTACATAATATTATGTGAAGTTTTATAAACTTGTCATGTTTTGAGACTGTGTCTTTAACTTAGGCTAAAACAAAAGAGGTTATATGATATATCCTGAGGTCTGACTAACAGCAGGAATGAGCTGCTAAAGTTTAAAAAACGTCCAGGTTACTTTCCTGGAAGAAGCTGTCAAGAAATTACTCTTGGGTACAACGACAACAGCATCTGTATTTACAATGGTTAAGCTGCTGGACTCCGTACTCTTGAGAAGGTATTGAGAATGTTGTCTTGTAAATATTATACTTTAAACCATCCATTTACTGCCAAGATAAAGGGAGTTAGGCTCCAAAGAATATCTAATCAGCATTTCTACTTGGATACAAGACCCAGCTGATTCACATTGCTGTGGAACTGTGCCTTAAGAAGGGAGAGTTCCTGAGACAATTTGGAAACTCACAGTCAAGTGAACCAGGATCCAGGAGGACGGAGCTTTTGTGTTATATCTCACGGTTAGAAGGAGGGTATATCTTTATGTGATATGATCATGATGTTAACCCTGTATTATAGCATGTGACCCAAGAATATAAAGACACTACATTAACAGTTTCACTTGAAGCATGGCAATAATCTAAGTGTGTAATTCTTTGTAACTGAACAGCTTAATATTAGACTAGGCACTGAAGTGTCTTTAGCTGTAATATATACATTTATTAGGAGCTACAATAAATGTCTGTCGAATCCTTTGAATACCATGCTACTCGCCACTAGTTCTTACGTTATGGGAGCTGAACTTAAGTATTGCCATGTTTGGTACAAGTACCATGCTGGTGGTAAAGCCTACACCTATGGTCAGAGACCAGGAAGAAACTAGATGCCAAATGTCTTAATTGTTCACAACAAGGGAATGCAAGTGGAAGCTCTTGTTTGGACGGAATAGACCAAATTCATTAAATTTCGAAATGAGGCTGTGAAATGCTTCCAGTTGGTGCTCAAGGGAGAATCACAAGGTTAAAAACCCTTACCATGAAAGTCAGTTCTGGGATTAAAAATTATGAGGCTGAGAAAGGAAAGGAATTGAAGTAATTTTTTGGGAACTAAGAATCTCTACAGTGTGAAAGAGGCCATTTGAGTCTACACCAGCTCTCCAAAGAGCCTCCCATCCAGACCCACACCCCTCCCATGCTACACCTGCATTTCCCACAGCCAATCAATCTGACCTGCACATTTTTGGGACTGTGGGAGGAAACACACACAAACACAGGGAGAACGCGCAAACTCCAAACAGACAGTCTCCCAAGGGTGAAATCGAACACGGGTCCCCGGGGCTGTGAGGCAGCAGTGCTAACCAATGTACCACTGTGCCACCGTGCCAGTCCAAGTTAGCTGGGGCTGGGAAAATCTAATGTCTACAGTTCAGTAGTCATTCAGGACAATGTAAAGCATGCCTGTGAAGTAGGTTAGTTTGTATTAAGAGTAAACAGGGAGAGTTTGGTTCTGTTGTATAAAGGATAAGTTGGCCACAATAATAGTGTTTAGTCAACTGATCGATTGACTTGATTGATCCTTGAAACTATAGTGTCTGCCTGCTCCTGAATTTCAGATGGTCCAGCTGGAATCCCAGACTGAAAAGGATGCCAAGCCAAATATATCAGAGATAGTAGGTACTGCAGATGCTGGAGAATCCGAGATAACAAGGTGTGGAGCTGGATGAACACAGCAGGCCAAGCAGCATCATAGGAGCAGGAAAGCTTGACGTTTCAGGCCTAGACCCTACCTCCCCACCTACACTCACCTTTACTGGCTCCATTCCTGCCTCTTTGACTTGTCTGTCTCCTCTCCACCTATCCTCTCCTCTATCCATCTTCTATCCGCCTCCCCCTCCCTCCCTATTTATTTCAGAACCCTCTTCCCCTCCCCCATTTCTGATGAAGGATCTAGGCCCGAAACATCAAGCTTTCCTGCTCCTATGATGCTGCTTGGCCTGCTGTGTTCATCCAGCTCCACACCTTGCTATCTCCAAGCCAAATATATGCTACTCCTTCTAACTCCAGCCCTTAGCGGATGTACGTCTCTGACAAGGGATCAGGCATTTCCTTGGCAGTTAAATAGAAAATTGTATTAGATGTGGGCAGTGATATTTGAAACATCTGAATCACAATCAAACTTTGGGCATCTAGGGCTGGATGTTTCAAGGTTTTGAAACTTGTGGAATTCGTTTGTAATTTTCTTTGAAATTTGTGCCTATGATGCATAAACAGTTTGAGAAATGAACACACACAGTTACCTTCTGGTAGTTTTAACCTTGAACTGTCATTGAAAGTTAATATGTGTCGTTCATATTGACAGATTTAGGAATTTTCATTTACATGGCTGGTTATATGCTCGAGAGCTTGTTTCGAACTGTAATTTTTCTTTGAGAACCATTGAGAGAATCGAATTGGGTCAGTACAAAATCATGAGTGATCTGGACAGGGAAGATAGGGAGAAACTATTCCCATTGGTGGCAGGAACAAGAACCACAAGACGCAAGTTTAAAATGATTGACAAAAGAAGCAATGGCAACATGAGGAATAAATATTTTATGCAGTGAGTTTTCCGAATCTGGAATCCTTTGCCTGAGATTGTAATCAAAGCAGATTCAGCCTCGGCCTTCAAAATAGAATTGGATAATTTTCCGAAAAGGAAAGGCTTGGAGGGCAATGGAGAAAAGGGTAGATGGTGGAGTAAATGTAATATCACTGGGCCGATAATTTGAAGTCCATACTAATGCTTTTGGGGACATCCCACCATGGCTACTAGTGGCATTTAACTTCAATTAATAAAATCTACAATTAAAAGTTAGTCTCAGTCATGAAAATATCATAGAATATGTAAAATCATACATGTAAAAATTCGACATGTTCACCAATGTCCTTTGGGGAAGGAAACATGCTCTCCTTACATGGACTGTCCTACATGTGACTCCAGACCCATTGCAATTCACTTGACTCTCAACTGCCTCTGAAATCATGGAATCCCTACAGTGTGGAAACAGGCCTTTCAGCCCATTGAGTTCACATTGACCCTCTGAAGAGCGTCCTACCCAGACCCACCGCCCCACACTATCCCATTTCCCATGTGAACCCACTTAACCTGCGCATCCCCGGACACCATGGGCAATTCAGCATGGTCAGTCCACCTGACCTGCACATCTTTGGACTGTGGGAGGAAACCGGAGCACCCGGAGGAAACCCACACAGACACAGTGAGAATGTGCAAACTCCACACGGACAGTCGCCTGAGGGTGGAATTGAACCTGGGTCCCTGGTGCTGTGAGGCAGCACTGACCCACCATGCTGCCCCTAAATGGTCTAGCAAGGCATTTAATTCAAGGGCAGTTAAGTATAGGAAACAAATGCCGGCCTTGTTAGCGACACCCACGTCCCATGAAAGAATGAAAAGAAAGTGGAGGGGACACTGGAAGTATTGCTGTTGCAGGGAGCTAGCACAGGCACCGTGGGTGGAATGGCCTCTCTCTGAGATGTAACCAGTCTCTGATTCTATGCTCCACATTTTCCATCAATGAAAGAGATGCAGGGTCATTTGAGGAAGGATTCAGAAAAAACTGAATCATAGGAGCTGTGAGAATTCCTCCAAAAATGATAAGAGCAACAGGAAGGAAATGAAGTTTAAAATGTCCAAGGTGAGCTGCTGAAAATGCTCTTAATCTTCATTTGAATACACAACCAAAATGTGAGCAGAAATCAGAGTACAAGCAGGACTTTCTAACCTTTTTCATTCAATATATTATGGTCTCAGTTTGATATCTGAATCATAAGATATCATGGCCCAGTGGGGACCAGTCGGGCAGAGTTTCATTGCAGGCTCTTTGTGACCAAGTATGTAACTGTGCAGTGAAAGAAAGCTCTGCTTTGTAAGGGACAGGACCTTGAAACAGTAATTCAAATACAGGCTAAAAGAGGATTACATTGTTTTATGGTTTAATTGTTTGGAAAATAATTTTTAAGAATGCTTTTTTTTTGCCACCCTGTTAAAGTCCAATAGATTAATGCATGTTAACTTCGTAACAAAATAAATAAATTGATAGTGCACTTTCAAGCATTTTGTTATTGATTCACAGGAGGAGGGCATCGCTGGCTGGGCCAGCATTTATTGTCCGTCCCTAATTGCCCAGACGGCAGTTAAGTGTCAACCACGTTGCTGTGCGGCTGGAGTCACATGTAGGCCAGACCTGGTAAGGATGGCAGTTTGCTTCCCTAAAGGGCATTAGTGAACCAGATGGGTTTTTCCAACAATTTACAATGGATTCATGGTCATCATTAGATTCTTAATTCAAGATATTTTTTCATTGAATTCAAATTCCACCATCTGCCATGGTGGGCTCGAACCTGAGGCACCAGAACATTATCTGAATCTCTGGATTAGCAGTCCAGTGATAATAACTCCCCCAAAATAAATAAGTAATAAAATAATATGACCTCTGGGCAATTAGGGGTGGGTGCTCTCATCTCATGAATGTATAATAAAAAACTTGAATGTGCACAATCAATTTGTTTATTTTATTATGAATTTAACATGCATTAATGTACAAAACTTCAAAAGGGTGGTCAACAAAATACCATTCTTAAAGGAGATGAAGCTGCAGGATGACAAGCATTTAGTCCTGAATGTGGAGTGGTATATTTCGAGAGGAATAAAAAATTAGTTAAAGTGGAAGGGTACCTCTGTTATTCAAAGTTGGCTTTGGCAGATTAGTTAGTGATGACCTTAGTTCAAGGCGTAGAATTGGTTTGGACAGTGATGTGGAATAGTAAGGGAAAGAAGTCACTAAAGTGAGTGAGATAAAAGGTACTGCAGATGCTGGAGAATCCGAGATAACAAGGTGTGGAGCTGGATGAACACAGCAGGCCAAGCAGCATCATAGGAGCAGGAAAGCTTGACATTTCGGGCTAGACCCTTCATCAGAAATGGGGGAGGGGAAGGGGGTTCTGAAATAAATAGGGAGAGAGGGGGAGGCGGATAGAAGATGGATAGAGGAGAGGATAGGTGGAGAGGAGACAGACAAGTCAAAGAGGTGGGGATGGAGCCAGTAAAGGTGAGTGTAGGTGGGGAGGTAGGGAGGAGATAGGTCAGTCCAGGGAGGATGGACAGGTCAAGGGGGCGGGATGAGGTTGGTAGATAGGAGATAGGGGTGCTCGGGGATGGGGTCATGATTCAGGGGGCAGTAGGAGGAGGTGTCAGAGAGTTGGCACATGACCCCACCCCCGAGCACCAAACCATCATCTCCCAAACCATCCACAACCTCATCACCTCAGGTGACCTCCCACCCACCGCCTCCAACCTCATCGTTCCCCAACCCC
>JAHRHZ010000036.1:372602-410596 GCA_024137785.1 Ginglymostoma cirratum
TGCAGGAGGCCCAGGATGGACATGTCATCTGAGGAATGGGAGGGGGAGTTGAAATGGTTCGCGACTGGGAGGTGCAGTTGTTTGTTGCGAACTGAGCGCAGGTGTTCTGCAAAGCGGTCCCCAAGCCTCCGCTTGGTTTCCCCGATGTAGAGGAAGCCACAACGGGTACAGCGGATGCAGTATACCACATTGGCAGATGTGCAGGTGAACCTCTGCCTGATGTGGAATGTCTTCTTGGGGCCTCACCTCCCTAACCTGTTCTTCCTCCCACCTATCCCCTCCTTCCACCTCAAGCCCCACCCCCATCTCCTATCTACCAACCTCATCCCGCCCCCTTGACATGTCCATCCTCCCTGGACTGACCTATCTCCTCCCTACCCCCCCACCTACACTCACCTTTACTGGCTGCATCCCTGCCTCTTTGACTTGTCTGTCTCCTCTCCACCTATCCTCTCCTCTATCCATCTTCTATCCGCCTCCCCCTCTCTCCCTATTTATTTCAGAACCCCCTTCCCCTCCCCCATTTCTGATGAAGGGTCTAGGCCCGAAACGTCAAGCTTTCCTGCTCCTATGATGCTGTTTGGCCTGCTGTGTTCATCCAGCTCCACACCTTGTTATCTCACTAGTGTGAGTGGTCTACGACCCCTTAACAGTCATCACATTGTTGTACAAAGTATACAGGAAGTATTACTGGGTGCTTGTGACAAAGGGATGGCAATAAACATGGATAACTTTAATCTACTCATAAACTGGCAGTGTTGGATTAGCAGGAGTAGCTAGATACGAAGTTAATATAATGCTTTTCAGATACAGCAGCACATTCGAAGACCAGTTTATATTAGAATCCGAAAGAACTGCGGATGCTGTAAATCAGAAACAAAAACAGAAATTGCTGGAAAATCTCAGCAGGTCTGGCAGCATCTGTGAAGAGAAAACAGAGTTAACATCTTGGTTCTGGTGATCCTTCCTCAGAACTCAGTTTATATGAGATTGGAATTGTTTGATTAGGATTAGTAAATGATTTCAGATGAAAGGCACTAGATGTCAGCACCAACAATATTTCTGATGAAGGGTTTAGGCCCGAAACATCAAGTTTTCCTGCTCCTATGATGCTGCTTGACCTGCTGTGTTCATCCAGCCCCATGCTTGTTATCTCGGATTCTCCAGCATCTGCAGTACCTTTTATCTCTGAATGGATATTGTATTCGGTTTGAAAGGGAGCTGATTTGGTCTAAGATTAGTATTGAAATCATAATTAAAGCAATGTACTAGGCATGAAAACTAAACTGGCTGAAGTGACCTGGCACCATCAGTGGAAATGCAATGGCAGATATTTTGGGGAATATTTCAGTGTACTTCAATAAAATATATTCTTGCTTTAAAGGCAAGTCCTGAAGGGAGGACCCGCCATCCACAGTTAACTAAAGAAGTTAGGGAAAGCGTCAAACCTAAGGAATAAAACACATAACTGCACAAACGTGAGTGATAGGTCAGATGATTTGTCAGAATATAAGGAATGACAGAAAAGAACTCAAGTATTAATTAGGAGGAACAGATTAAAGTACGAGAGGAAGCTAGCCAGAAATGTTAATAAAAAAGATTTTCTACAAGTATTTAAGAAAGAAGAGAGTAAGTAAAGTAAGTGTTTGAGCTTCAGAGAATGAAGAGTTAATAGCAGCTAATGAGGAAATAATAGATGAAATGAACAAATATTTTGCTTCTGGGTGATACATAGAAAACATTCCAGTAATAGCTGTAAATTAGCTGGTAAAGGGAGAGAGGAAGTCAGTGAAATTACAATTCACTAGGGAAATGGTACAAAGCAGAATATTGGACTGATAAATCTTCAGCTGATAAATCTCCAGTTCCTGATGGATCTCATCCTGGGGTTTTAAAAGAGATGGCCAATGCGGTAATGGATGCCATTAGTGTTAATTTTCCAAATTCACTCAATTCTGAAAAAGCTCAACCAGATGAGAAATTAGCACACACTTAACAGAAATTGCTGGATAAACTCAGCAGGTTTAGCAGCATTCATGGAGATAGAAAACAAAGTCAATGTTTCAGGTCCAGTGATGGTTCTTCAGAAATGACTTCCATCATGCCCATTTACATGAGGACCACTGAGATTGATCCTATAGGATACTTCATCCGCCACCCTCCCAAACTCTGTGTCAGGTTTGCAATTTCCTCTAAGGGAATTTCTCCTCATGCCCTTGGGATAGGCACCCGACTGCCAAGAGCTGTAGGTTAATCAGAATCTGGTGGCTCTCCAGCTCTGGCAGCACCCCTGGGAATGGTGGCCACTGCTGGTACTAAGTGTCCATGCCAACCTACCCACCCGCCATCCCATTACCAATTACTGGGGGTCTTGGCTGAAAGTTTTATGCTGTCATGCTGTTGGATTTAAAAGTTTATCAATAGCGACTGAATTGGCGAATAAGACGGACAGCTCAAAGTGACGAAGGCTGATTCATAGAAACATAGAAACTAAGGGCAGATGGAGGCCATTCAGTCCATTGAGCCTGCTCCGCCATTCAATATGATCATGGCTGATCCCCTGCCTCAATATGATACTCCTACTTTCTCCCCACAGCCCTTATTGCCTTTAAAATCTAAAAATACATCTATCTCTTTTCTCATTATATTTATTGACTTAGCTCCACATACTTAGAGTCATGGCATTAGTGTCAAGGAGATGTACAGCACAGAAACAGACCCTTCAGTCCAACTCACTCATGCTGACCAGATATCCTAAATAAACCTAGTCTCATTTGCCAGCATTTGGCCCGTATCCCTCATAAACCTTCCTATTGAAGTACCCATCCAGATGCCTTTTAAATGTTGTAATTGTACTAGCCTCCACCACTTCCTCTGGAAGCTGATTCCGTACACACACCACCCCCTGCATGAAAGAAATTGCCCTTGGGTCTGTTTTAAATCTTTCCCCTTTCACTTTAAACCCATGCCCTGTAGTTTTAGAATCTCCTACTCTGGGAAAAAAGACCTTGGACATTCACCATACCCATGCCCCTCATGATTTTATAAACTTCTATAAGGTTACATCAGCCTCCGAATGTCCGGGGAGAATAGCCCCAGTCTATTAAACCTCTCCTTGCAGCTCAAATTCTCCAACCCTGGCAACATCCTTGTAAATCTTTTCTGAACCCTTTCAAGTTTCACAAGATCTTTCCTATAGCAGGGAGACCAGAACTGAATACAGTATTACAAAAGTGGCCTCACCAGTGTCCCATATAGCCGCAACATGACCTCCCAACTCCTACACTCAATGCATTGACTAATAAAGGCAAGTGTACCAAGCATCTCCTTTACTACTCCGTCTACCTGCGACTCCACTCTCAATAAACTATGAACCTGTGCCTCAAGGTCTCTTTGTTCGACAATACTCCCCAGGACCTTACCATTAAGAGTATAAGTTCTGAAGAAGGGCCTAGGCCCGAAACGTCAGCCTTCCTGCTCCTCTGATGCTGCTTGGCCTGCTGTGTTCATCCAGCTCTACACCTTGTTATCTCAGAGCATAAGCTCTGCCTTGATTTGCCTTACCCAAACATAGTACCTCACATTTATCTAAATTAAACTCTGTTTAATCTGTGAAGAGAGGAAGCAGAGTTAATTTTTGATTCCAGTGACACTGTTCTAAGAAGGGTAACTGGTCTCAAACCATTAACTTTGTCTTCTCTCCACGGATGCTGCCAGACTCGCTGAATTTCTCCAGCAATTTCTGACTTGTTTCTGGTGAAGCTTTGTTACGTACCCTTCCTGAGATAATGTCTATTTGCAACGGACTAAATGTTTGCTTTCATACCTATTAAGCTTTTACAGTCAATTTTTGTGGGGTTTTTTTGCTAGATTGCATTTATATTTTTCCGTCCTTTCCTTATCAACACCCACATTGCATGGATGAATGAAAAAAGAAATTTTCAAGTTGACTTTCAGAAAAGGAAATGTCAAGTTTTGATGACAAGTTGGTATTATCCAGTTTTCTTGTGTATATCCATTTGCAACCAATTTATTTGTGGCCATCAAATCTTTAAGGCAACATTTGACCTGACATTCAGAAGCTTGTGGGTGCTTTAGGAATAGTGGCTGGGTCTTTATCTTCACTAGTCCAATCTTGCATTACGGATTTTGGTGAGTAAAGAATTCGGCAGAAATAACACATCATTATTTTTGTATCTCATAGGCACTAAAATCCAGGAGAGGGGGCAATCTGTTAAACCTGGGATGGCCTCCACCTAATAATAGTGATGTTGCGCTTCCATTCCAGCAGAAACCCAAAAGGCAGGGAAGAAAGCCGTGCAAATGAATCAAGATAAATACAAATAGACATTAATTTGCAATCGCAATAATTATATCGTCTGCTGAACAAGGTTTGGTTGAAATGAATCTTTAGCCCTTATCGCTCTGCCGACATTTTAAAAAGAAATCTCCAGCGTGCTGGCGCTAAGTAATTGCGAGTATTTTCTGGACGCAATCATTTCAGTTCCTTAAGGTGCCAGCAAGAGTGGCCAGGTAGCAATAGCAAATGGAAGTGCTTTCATAAGTATGTACATCTTAATAGAATTTTTAATATTTATGACGATGTTTGGTACATTTGACCAGGAGAAGCTGGTGAGTTGTGGACACAGATGCAAACAGTTCTCAATTATAGAATCCCTACAGGGTGGAAGAAGGCCATTCAGCCCATCAGGTCTACACCAACCCTCTGAAGAGCATCCCACCCAGAACCACCCCCTACCCTATCCCTGTAACTCTGCATTTCCCATGGCTAATCTACCTCACACATCCTTGGACACTATGGTCAATTCCCCATGGCCAATCCACCTAACCTGCGCATCTTTGGATTGTGGGAGGAAACTGGGGCACCCAGAGGAAACTCGCACAGATGCAGGAAGACTGTGCAAACTCCACACAGACAGTGACCCGAAGGTAGAATCAAACTCGGGCCCCTGACACCATGAGGCAGCAGTGCTAACCACTGTGCCATCACTGCGGTGGAGCAGGTCAGGACTTGGGAGAGGGAAGAGCAAGGTCAAAAAGAGCAGCAAAGGTGGAGAGTAATGAGATTACAGAAGCAGACAGGCTAGTGGGGAAGCTGATTCAATAAGATCCATGTGTGATACGACAGGAGAGCAGGAAGGTAAGCGGTGGGTGAACCTCATAGAATATAATTTCCCTGACTGGGGCTGTTAATCTGGTCCAATCAGGGAGCCCTGGCTGACATAAAAGGGTGAATGCCAGAGATATTGAACCCCTGAACACTGGACTCAGTGAGAAGCAGTGCTATTGTCAAAGGCTACGCGGTTGTAAAGAAAGGGTGATTGGTGATGGGATGCTGGCCTCTGAAGAGTTATTCCTCTTGTGAATGGACATTGATTTAAGTTAAGGCTGTAATTACAGCATAATAACTTCACAAGGCTAATTCCGTGATTTAGAACTTTTAAAACCACATTCCCTTTGAGTGAAGGGGTTCTGGTTTGCTTGTCTGACAAAGATAAGAGTAAGACTTTTTCTAATAGGGGTAAAGAAAATATAAAAGCAAGTTGAAATAAAAACCAAAAGAACTGTGGATGCTGTAAATCAGGAACAAAAACAGAAGTTGCTGGAAAAGCTCAGCAGGTCTGGCAGCATCTGTGAAGGACAAAACAGAATTAACGTTTCGGGTCCGGTGACCCTTCCTCAGAACTCTTGCTGTTGTTGTGGTTAAGAGGAAGTTGAGTTGTGTCTGGGGCGCTCAAGCCTGTGCATTATCATGCTGTATGTGGGAAATCCTGAATGCTCCTGGCTGACTGTGTGCAGGAGGTGTCTCTGGCTGGAGCAACTCAAGCTCTGGGCCTTGGAGCTTGAACAGCGGCCTGAGGCACCACAAGGCTGAGAGGGCACTTGTGCATAACACTTTTCAGGACATGGTCACCCCACAGCTGAAGGAAGTGCAGGCGAGAGTGGGGGTGTAATTGCCAGACAGAAGAAAGGGAACAGGCAAATCGTGAGGGAATGCCCCGGGATCATCTCTCTTGCAAACCGTTTCTCAGAAGATGGTGAGGACTACTGTTCCTCGGTGGAGGACAGCGATAACCATGGCACTGTTAAGGCAGAGGGAAGTGAAAGAAGTGTGGAGGGGCAATAATAGGGGATTCATGGAATAGAATCATGAAGTCCCTACAGTGTGGAAGCAGGCCATTCAGCCCAACCTGACCCTTCAAAGAAACATCCCACCCTATCCTATCCCTGTAACCCTGCATTTCCCATGGTCAATCCACCTACCATTCACATCTTTATTGTGTGGGAGGAATCCAGAGTGCCCAGAGGAAACCTGGGCAGACATGGCAAGAATGTGCAAACACCGCACAGACAGTCGCCCAGGACTAGAATCAAATATGGGGTACCTGGTGCTGTGAGGCAACAGTGCCAACCACTGAACCACCATGCCACCCTATTCATTAGTGAGGGCAGTAAACAGATACCTCAGCGGCCATAGATGTGACTCCAGGATGGTGTGTAACCTCCTGGGTGCCAGGGTCAAGCATG
The DNA here is from genome assembly GCA_024137785.1 of Ginglymostoma cirratum. Taxonomy (NCBI): domain Eukaryota; kingdom Metazoa; phylum Chordata; class Chondrichthyes; order Orectolobiformes; family Ginglymostomatidae; genus Ginglymostoma; species Ginglymostoma cirratum. Next base: position 379,152 of record JAHRHZ010000036.1, read on the forward strand.
TCACAGAATAGCTGCAAGGTTTCTGAAGGGGGTGGGTGAACAGACAGGCTGTGGTCCATTTTGGGACCAACAACACAGGAAGACAGAGGAATGAGATCCTGCAAACATACTTCAGAGTGTTGTGTGGGAAATTGAAAAGCAGGACTTCAAGGGCAGCAATCTCCAGATTTCTCCCAGTATTCACGCAGTAGTGAGTATAGAAATAGAAGGAGGGATCCTGGAAAAATAGCACAGGAGGGAAGGTTTCAGATTCCTGGGGGAGTGGGAACTGCATAAATTGGATGGGTCACATCTAAACAAGAAATCACCATCCTCGCAGGCAGGCTTATCAATACTACTGGAATGGATTTAAACTGGATTGGCAGGGAGATGGGATCCTGACAATGAATTCAGATGGGAAAGATGCAGAGAGGGAATCAAAAGTTAAGCACGAGGAAGTGATTCTGGAAGGCAGAGAATACATGAGCTAGAGCAGAAAGAAGTGAATTTAGCGGCACTAAATATTTTAATGCAAGGAGTTTGAGGAATAAGACGGAAGAGCTGAAGGTACAGATAGGGGCAAGGGGGTGAGGTATCATTGCCACGTCTAAGACTTGACTGAGACATGGGCAGGATTGGCAGCTTAATTTTCCTGGTTTTAAGGTATTCAAACAAGAAAGAGATGCCGACAGAAGAGGAAGGGAGTTGTAATATTGATGAAGGAATCGAGTACAGCAGTGAGTCGGGATGATATTTGGAAGGGTCATCAAATGAGGCCATTTGGGTTGGAGTTAAAAAAGTCACAAAAGGGGCAAACATTTGATTGGGTTTGTACCACTAGCATCCAAACAACAGTGGGGGGGATTTCAAGGATTAAATATGAAATCAAATTTCAGAGAAATGCAAGAATAATAAAGCAGTAATTATGAGGGATTTTAATGACTGAAATGTTAATTGGCACAGTATTGCTATGCAAGGTGAGGGGGCAGCAACATTCTTAAATTGCATTCAGGAGAACACTCTATGTAGAAAACCCAAAAGAGAGTTGGTAGCTCCGATCCCAATATTCAGTTAGCTTAGTTGGCTGGATGGCTGTTTTGAGATGCAGGGTGATGTCAATATTGCAGGTTCAAACTGAAATTGTCATGAAGGACTCTCTTTCTCAAACTCTTCCCTGAGGCTTGGGGACCCGTGAGTTAAACCACCACCAATCATCTCTCCCTAATGAGAGAGCAGCCCTATGGTCTGGTAAGGCTATGCTGACTCAGCCTTTATGAGGCCTTTATGAACAGGATTTTGAGGAAATATGACAAATATTTTGTTGTCTTCATATCTGATTAATGGATTTGCTCGAGCATACCATCTGTGAGATAATGGTGCAGCCGGTTTGCAGGACATGTTAGCATCGCATAACTAAATTTCCATTTGAAACTGAAGTGTGTGCAGACTAACCAGCACATTTTTGTATATCCCAATTGGCAAGTCAATCACAGCATTGTTACTGGTAAGCAGAAAACATGGACCGTCAGGAAGAGCAAGGAAAACTGCACTTTGGGGCTGCACAGTGGCTAGCTCTGCTGCCTCACAGTTCTAGTGACCTGGGTTCAATTCTACCCTTGGGTGACTGTCTGTGTGGAGTTTGCACATTCTCCCTGTGTCTGCGTGGGTTTCCTCTGGGTGCTCTGGTTTCCTCCCACAGTTCAGGGATGTGCAGGCTAGGTGGGTTAGCCATGAGAAATCCAGGGTTATAGGGTAGATGGAGTGTGTCAGAGGGTCAATATGCTTAATTCTAACTGTAACTAAAACATATTCCAACAGTCATTGTTTCATACATGTACAAAACTAGATTGATGCAGACCTCAACATTTTTAACTATGCTCTAGTCTGCCAGATTTTCTACTTTCTTTTCCAGTGTTAAATCATTGATTCCCCACAGTTTGGAGGTAGACCATTCATTCCATCAAATCCACACCAACCCTTTGTAAAAAACATCTGACCCAGACTGACCTCCCCCACAAACTATGGGACAATTCAGCATGGCCAAGCCACCCTAGCCTTCACATCTTTGAACAACAGGAGGAAACTAGAGGAAACCCACACAAACACAAGGACAGTGTACAAACTCCACATAGACAGTTGCCCAAGGGTGGAATCAAACCCAGGTTCCTAGCACTGTGAGGCAGCAGTGCTAACCACTGAGCCACCCTGTGCCATCTGTGCAGTGCTGATCAAAATCATTGTGATCATACCCAGTGTAAAAGCATCAGTGACAAAAACTGCAACATTAAAGTTGTTGCTTTTAATTTTTAATGTAAGCATCATCAGAGGGTGATTGATTTTACTTTGTATCTGCGGATTTTATTTTGGAGTTTGTCTGATGGAAAATTCATTTACAGCTTCTGATGTACTTTAAGGTTGCAATAGCCTCCAAAATCTCTCTTTTTTTGATATGACTTAGCGTGGATGGCTGCTTTAATGAAGAAAACACAATTGATTGTAATAATGAACCTGTTTTACGGGATTTAAACTGTCTCAATAAAAAAGAAACAATTATTTTGACAATGGAATACACCATAATTTGCGACACTCTTTGTTGAGTTAGTCGTATTCAGATTAACATGTTGCTTCGAGTACTAAGGCTTTGATCATGGATAATATTTCAAAAATGCCAAGACATGTGACAATTTTAAGTTTATAATTCATCTGGTACTGTGTGCTGAGCAGTTTCCTTTTGCCTTTAATCAATGACCTATTGTCTTGAGCTAGCTGGAGGTCAGCTACTCAGTAAAATTGACCTCGGTGGAGCATATCTCTAGATGAATGTAGTTCCTGAGTTTAAAAGAATGAAATACAGTCTCACTGAAACATATAGGACTCTTAAGGGGCTTGACAGTGTAAATACTGAAAGGACATTTCCCCTTATGGGAGAGTCTCGGACCAGAGAGCGTTAACGCGTGCCAATTTAAGACTGACATGAGGAGGAATTTCTTCTCTCATTTGGAGTATGAATCTTTGGAACTCCTTGCCACAGAGAGCTGTGGGGGCAGAGTCCTTGTGTGTATTTAAGGTTGAGACAGATTGATTCCCTAGCTGATCAACAATCTATGATTACAGGGAAAGTGGACGCCAGGATTTCCAGATCAGGCATGATTCTATTAAATGGAGTTGCAGATTTGAAAGGTCAAATGGACTACTCCTGTTCTTATTTCGTATAGAACAACCTAGAACATAGAACGGTACAACACAGTACAGGCCCTTTGGCCCACAATGTTGTGCTGACCTATTATCCTACTCTAAGTTCAAACTATCCTGCATACCCTTCATTTTACTATCATCCATTTGCCTATCCAAGAGTCGCACAAATGTTCCCAGTGTATCTGACTCCACTACCACTGACGGCAGCGGATTCCATACACCCACCCCTCTCTGTGTAAAGAACCTACCTCTGACGTCCCCCCTGTACCTTCCTCCAATCACCTTAAAAATATGCCCCCTCATAATAGTCATTTCCGCCCTGGGAAAAAGTCTCTGGCTATCCACTCTATCTATGCCTCTCACCATCTTGTACACCTCTACCAAGTCACCGCTCATCCTTCTTTGCTCCAATGAGGAAAGCCTTAGCTCCCTCAATCTTTCCCCTGTCCAGGCAGCATCCTGGTAAATCTAATGGTATGATACAACAGTCCGAGTAACAGAAATACTTGAAGGTTCTAACACATGAAGGATTGTTCAAATCCAAGACACTTCCATTTGGAATCACATCTGTACCTGCATTATCCCAACGTGGCAAGGACTGGGTTTTAAGTGGTTGGAAGGTTTCCATGTTACCTAGATGGCACGTTAGTCATGGGCAGAAATGAGAGAGAGCATCTCCACAATTTAGATGCTGTTCTGCAGAGACTTGAAGATTGTGGTCTAAGAGTCAGGAAAGGCAAATGTGATTTTTTTTTAACCTTCCATCGAATATTTAGGCCATGCCATTAATGTTCCACTTCTGCAGAAGTCACCTTCAAAAGCAAAAGCCAGGACAGAGTCTTCAGCTGCCAGACACTGGGAAAATATCAAAATGTCAAAACGTGAGCCTAAGAATCCAACAGGCAGTTTGTCCTCTTGAGTTTACTTTGTTCAGATTTGCTGTGAAGAGCATGAGAAGACAGGATTTACATGCATTTAGGCAAGATCTGATTAGGGATAGTCAGCAAGGCTTTGAACATGGGAAATCTCATTAACTTGACGGAGTTTATTTTGAAGAGGTGACAAAGAAGATTGATGAAGGCAGAACATCTATGTAGATGTTCTCTACATAGGTTTCAGCAAAGCGTTCGACAAAATTTTGAATGGTAGATTGGTTAATAAGGTTAGATCGCATGGGATCCAGGAGGAGCTAGGCAATTAGATACAAAATTGGCTTAAAGATAGAAGACAGAGATGGTGTTGGAGGGTTTTTTGGACTGGAGGCCAGTGACCAGTGATATGTCACAAGGATCAGTGCTGGATCCAAAACCAGAGAGCATAGGTTTAAGGTGAGAAAAGAACGATTTAAAAAGGATCTGAGGGGTAACTTTTCACACTGAGGGTGGTGCAGAAATGGAACGAGCTGCCAGAGGAAGTAGTGAAGGTTGGTATAACTACAACATTTAAAAGTCATCTCAATGGGTACTTGAATAGGAAGGGATTAGAGGGATATGAGCAAAATACTGGCAAATGGGACTAGATCAGATTGGAATGTCTGGTTGACGTGGATGAGTTGGACCAAAGGGTCTGTTTCCATGCCGTATGAGTTTATGACTCTAAGATAAATTTCTATAGTTGTGAATTCTTTTACTTTTAAACATTGTTTTTAAAGGGAGTGATGAATGGGAGCACAATTAATGCATGATGTGTGTTGTAAGGGGTAAATATATACTTGGAAAACATTAAGATATTTTGTTTGCCATTAATTGTAAGTAAACCCATCCCTTTGGCATCAGTAATGGAACAGAAATTGCTGGGAAAGTTCAGCATCTGTAGACAGAAAGCAGAGCTAATGTTTCGGGTCCAGTGACCCCTCCTCAGAAGGGTTTACTTCAAGTTCTGAAGAAGAGTCACTGGACCTGAAACATTTAATCTGCTTTCTCTCTCCACAGATGCTGCCAGACCTGCTGAGGTTCTCCTGCAGTTTCTGGTTTTGTTTTTGATTTCCAGCATCCACAGTTCTTTGTTTTTGTTTTCCCCTTGGTACCAGCAACCTGTTCAGTTTCCTGGTCAGAAAATCAGTATGGAGTTATGTAGGATTACTTGGGGGCTGCACTTAGAGGACTCAAACCAATTTGTAAGGGGCATTTATCTATTACAGTGATGTAGAGGGGTGAAACTAGGCTGATTGGCTCCCAAAACCTAAGCACCTAAGTTGAGTTCCCACTTGCCAGAGGTTATGTTCCTCCCACAGGCCAATAGAGAATGAGAGCTTCAGGCTGTTTGCAATGCTCCTCATGATGTTCCTGTGATTGTTTGCAACGATCAGCACTTCTCAACGTAGTCCACAAGGAAAACTGTAAATAGGCAGAAACCTGAACGGATTGAATGAGGCCACAGGATTCCCGGACAGAAAATTTTGTTTGCGTCAAGTTCAGATCGTAAATAAGGTTGACACCTATGTACCAAAAGTGATTTCAATGTTTTTTAATCTTTTTTTCTCCTGCCTGCTCCTCAAAGGGTGTTAGGAGCCTCTTTTCAGGCATCCATCCCTCCCAACACATACACACACAAACACACACACATATACACATATACACACACACGCACGCAAACACACACACATATACACACACACACATGCAAACACACACACAGACATACACACACACATGCAAACATACATACATATACACCCACAGACACATACGCACAGACATACATACGCATATACAGATACACACACGCAAACACACATGCACGCACACGCACATGCACACAAATGCCCACACATACATACGCAAACACATGCAAACATGCAGACATGCGCAAGCTTGCGCACATGCAAATGTACACTTGCAAACACCCACCCCCTATCTGGGTATATTTATGCTTATTATGTACATTATTCTCCTGCAGAAGGAAAGAAGCATTAGGGTACAAGGGCACTTTACCAGCATTGGCAAGTACAGAGACAGCTGTGAATCCCTAGAGCTGTGATTATCTGTCTGTATGCATTACTTGTAAGAAAAATGTAGTATGAGGGCATTCAGTTATTAAAGGGTTCTGGACATAATGTCATTAAAGAGTTACAGGTGATGGACAAACAATAAAGCACAATATGATGTGAAGAGTTCACCCCAAAGCATTTTCTGTGCTTGTGTTCTTGTCCTTCTCAGTTTTTGGTGGAAGATTATCAGATGTGTATATTCTAGCATTTGTGAAGAGAGGTCAGTGAGCTGATGGTATGTAAACTGCTGAATGTTCTTTGATGTTTGAAGTGTGAATCCTGGTGGATGTGTGGGAGGCAGTACTGCAAGTATTGGGAACCGCAGTGAGGTAACAGTTGATGATCACATATGAGGAATCTGATGGAGAGAACTAGCAGCCCAACTCCTGTGTGCCAGCACTCTGTAGTGACAGCCATACAATGCTAGCTCATATTCATAGTGGAGTGAAGGATCAAGTAGACAGCATTATGTACACTGGAGGAGAGCAGCAGATCATTCACCTGCTGCTAGAGGCAGGTTCTGTTGAGCCACAAACGGATGTTTGAGATCGATAGCTACCTCTGCCTTTGTCAGTCGGAATGGCCCCTTGTTACTATTGTAGGGAAAGGAGCTTCCTTTCTTTCCTGGGCAGTCATAGAGTCATAGATATGTACAGCATGGAAACAGACTCTTTGGCCCATGCCAACCAGATATCCTAAATTACTCTAGTCCCACTTACCAGCATTTTGCCCATATCTCTCCAAACCCTTCCTATTCATATATCCATCTAGATGCCTTTTAAATGTTGTAATTGTACCAGCCTCCACCACTTCCTCTGGTGGCTCATTCCATACACACACCAGCCTCTGTGTGAAAAAGTTGCCCCTTAGGTCCCTTTTAAATCTTTTCCCTCTCACCTTAAACCTATGCTCTTTGGTTTTGGACTCCTCTAGCCTGGGGGAAAAGACCTTGACTATTCACCCTGTCCTTGCGCCTCATATTTTTGTAAACTTCTTATAAAGGTGACCCCTCAGGGTCTGACTGTCTGGGGAAAATAGCCCCAGCCCAGTTTTCAGGGGACTCTCTAAGTAGGGGTATTACTGAAGCATGGCCATGCCTTTTACCTCATTCTGATAGCTTTTGGGGGGTGGGGCTGTGGGATGATGAGAGATTGAGTGCTGCTCCTGGGTTGCAGAGAATTACATTCTTTGGTACCTTTGTAAACATGGTGCCAAGCAGTTGGAACATGAAGCTGGCTGGCAGGAGGCAAAATGTCCTGCTTTCCTGCCCATTACATGTGGTCTTTTAGCTGTGAGTGCATGTGTAATGAGCTGACGAGAACGTTATCTGGTGAGAAAACCCAATCTTCTCCATTATTATTTATAACGCAAGGCCAGCCTTAATTGGCCTTAAACTGAGTGACATTGAGTTTGTACAGGACGTTGGTGGGGCCTCTTTTTGGAGCACTGTGTGCAGTTCTGGTCACCCTGTTATAGGAAGGATGTTATTAAAGTGGAGAATGTTCAGAAGAGATTTTTTATTTATTCATGATTAGGATGAGGGCATCACTGGTAAAGCAGCATTTATTGCCCTTCCCCCATTGTCCAGGGGGTAGTTCAGAGTCAACCACATTGCTGTGGGTCTGGAGTTACATGTAGGCCAGACCAGGTAAGGTTGGCAGTTTCCTTCCCTAAAGGGCACTAGTGAACCAGATGGATTTTTCTTGACAATCGACAATGGATTCATATTCATCATTAGATTCTTAATTCCAGATATTTTATTGAACTCAAATTCCACCATCTGCCAGGTCCCCAGAATGATACTTGGGTCTCTGGATTAACAGCCTAATGATAATGCCACTAGGCCATCTCATCCCCATTTACAAGAATGTTGCAGGGAATGGAGTGTTTGAGTTACAAGGGGAAACTGGATAAGCTGGGACTTTTTTCACTGGTGCATAGGAGGTTGAGGGGTGACCATGATAGAGGTTTATGAAATGATGAGGGGTATAGATAAGGTGAATAGCAGGTGTATTTTCCCCAGGGTGGGGGTCAGAGAAACAAAGATTTAAAAAAAGAGACATGAGGGGCAATGTTTTCACACACAGAACGGTTTGTGAATGGAATGAACTTCCAGGAGAAGTGGTGGATTTACAATGATTAAAAGACATTTAGATAATTACATGAATAAGAAATGTTTTTGGAGGGATATGGGTGAAGCGCAGGCAAGTCAGACTAAATTAGTTTGAGATTATGGTCGGCATGGATGAGTTGGAGCGAGGGGTCTGTTACCATGCTGTATGACTCAATGATTCTATGACTTGCTAGGGCCATTTCAGAGATCGATTAAGAGTCAATTGTGCTGGGTGGGTCTGGAGTCGCATGTAGACCAGACCAGGTAAAGATGGCAGATTTTCTTCTCAACAGTGTGAATGAACCCGATGAGCTTTTAAGAGAATCGACAATGGTTATCTGTTGCCAGTAGGCTAGTATTTAATTCCAGATTTTATTGAATTCAAAGGTCAGTTATTTGCTGTTCAAGTCTATGTTCTCAGAATGTTAGTGTGGTGTTCTGATTACCAGTCAGTGACATTACCACTACATCATTGCCTGGCCCTGGAATGAACCCAAGCCAGAAGCAGACTATTTGGAGGGTACAATTTGAAATGTCCACACACAGAGCTGATAGTTAAATTGACAATGAGCCGATAGTTACAGGAGACAACAGAGACTGATTGCAAGGCCTGATGGTGCCAATCACTGGCGAAATTATGAGCTACTTTGCACTAGATAGTGACTCAAAATTAAGCTCAGGAGACTAAATGACCCCCATGTCATGATGCAGTTTATGAATTTAGGCTCCTTTTGTAATTCGTGCTGAACAGCTAAAGTAAAGTGCACTGAAGCAAATAGCTTAACAGTTTAATTATGAGGTTCAGCTGGCAGTTATAAAGCATAAGTGCAAAGCTTAAGTGTTTTTATGGTCATTCCTCTAAACTGGACACTAAATTACAGCTCATTCTTCCTTTCTACCATCTATAATTTTATAATGCAGATATCAAAAAAATATAAAATGAAATGTACTGACAACGTGCGCCTTCTGTATCATCAGCACAAAGCATTACTTCGGATTGTAACCATTTTATTCCTGATAAATGACACATACACATAATACATATGAGAGTTATTCAGTAATTCTAACACAGTGCCATAATTGAACTATGCTCTGAATAACATGCATCAACTGGCATTCATATGGTCCTTTTAACATAACAAACACCCCAAAGCCTTTAACAAGAGCGACAACTAATAAACAATTATGACGCTGACGCAGAAAGAGATATCAAGAATTTTTAATAAAATATGAATCTTGAAATTCATTTGCATTATAATGTTTGGTAGGGGTAACTCAATAATGGGCCCTTGGATACTGTTAAACTGTTACATATCTTACTGTGATGGACTTATCTGTCGCAATGCTATGGGTGGCATTAAATGATACTTGCCCTGTCTGAAACATTGTGCTCATTTCTCCTGAAGCAATAATTTTAATAACAGTAATTTTTTTCAAACTTAATGATAGAAATCAAATCATTGTTTTGTTTTGCTCTCCATGGTACCAGGCTATTGGGAATTTAGTCTCCTCAATTTGCTCTTTTCGGTAAACTGGTTAGTTTGCTTTTGAATTTCTTTGCACCTAATTGGAACATTTCAAATAAATTGGTTAGTGATTCTGCTGCTGTATGGCCTAGATGAGAAATCACATAGATCCATTTAAAAATAAATTGTGTCAAAGTTACCTAGTTCTCATTTATGTCTATCTAATCTGCTGAGCAATGTATCAGAATCACAGAATTGTTGCAGAGCAGAAGCCATTAACCATCATATCTGTGCTAGCTCTCCAAATGAGCACTCGCCGTGCTGTTCCTCCGCCTCCTTCCTCTAATCCTTCGCATGCTTTTCAAAGAGCCATTTAATTCCATTTTGACTGTGTCAATTATCCTTGAACAGTTGTATTTCTAATTACACTTCTTTTGGTAGTTTTATAATTAGACAGCTTGATGGCATGTCTTTTATGTGTTGGCACACAATGAATACAAAGGTCAAATAACTGAAGTTTCACAGCTAGTTCTCCCAATCAGTATTTCACTGCACAGTAGAGTGCAGTTCAGTGCAATGCACATACATCTGATAGCCACATTGGCGATTTCACATTCAATTGTCCAATTCTAACTCATTATATTTTTGAAAATATACTATTTCCATTCCAGTGCGATGTTGTGCTCCTCCTCCTTGTTTACAACACACTGGAAGAGATTATTATGCATTAATTCAGACATGTCCAATTTATTTTCCTAATCAATCTGTTTGATGACTTTATTGAATATGTTTGGAACAGGGGAATTGAACCTGGTTCTTGTAGCAAGGACAGAAGCAGGGACATGAACACTCTGCAACAAGTGCCCCATGTGATAGGCTGTTTTTTAATCCACCCAGGTGTTACAGTCTTGTGTTCACGAAACTGTCACAAAATAATATTTAGATGACACCGCAAAACTGTAACATGTCCAATTCTGGTCTCCCTGCTTCTAGGAAAGATCTTGTGAAACTTGAAAGGATTCAGAAAAGATTTACAAGGATGTTGCCAGGGTTGGAGGGTCTGAGCTGTAGGGAGGGGCTGAATAGTCTGGGGCTATCTTCCCTGCTATGTCAGAGGTTGAGGGATTATCTTATAGAGGTTTATAAAATTATGAGGAACACAGATAGGCTGAATAGCCCAGGTATTTTTCCCAGGGTAGGGGAGTCCACAACTAGAGGGCATAGGTTTAAGGTGAGAGGGAAAAGATTTAAAAGGCACCTGAGGGGCAACTTTTTCAGGCAGAGGGTGGTGTGTGTACGGAACAAGCTGCCAGAGTAGGTAGTGGAGGCTGGTACAATAACAACAGTTAAAAGGCATCTAGATGGGTCTGTGAATAGGAAGGGTTTAGAGGGCTATGGGCCAAACATTGGCAAATAGGACTCAGTCAGTTTCGGATTTCTGGTAGGCACAGATGAGTTGGACTGAATGGTCTGTTTCTGTGCTGTGTAACTCTGTGACTGTATGATCTGGAAACACAGAAAATGATGCGTTGAGCAATGTTGGAAACAATTATTTGGCAAGCTGCAATTTTTAATATTTAACACATGTACTATGTTTTGCTACTTAGTTTCCTATAAAATGTCTTGAAACTGGGCAAGGTGTTGCACTTTAGCAGCACATTCACTGCATTTGCACGTCATTGTAGTTGGTTGAAGGAACTTACAGTAATTAAAAATCCATTTTCGCACAACACCCTTTATAAGGATCTAAGGCCTGCGTCATGATAATAAAACATCATTAAGCAGCAGTGCAGACTCTGAAGCACCAGTATATTTATTTCTTTGTCGTAGCAGCATATTTATTTCAATGTCATATCAGATGAAGGGGGCAAAATAAGGAGGGGAAACATACCATGGGATCAAGAGACAGAAAGAGTTCAGAAAAAGAACACACTAAAAATTCAAGATAACAAGGTGTGGGGCTGGATGAACACGGCAGGCCAAACAGCATCATAGGAGCAGGAAAGCTTGACGTTTCAGGCCTAGACCTTCATCAGAAATGGGGGAGGGGAAGACGGTTCTGAAATAAATAGGGGGAGAGGGGGAGGCGGATAGAGGATGGGTAGAGGAGACGATAGGTGGAGAGGAGGCAGACAAGTCGAAGAGGCGGGGATGCAGCCAGTAAAGGTGAGTGTGGGTGGGGAGGTAGGGAGGAGATAGGTCAGTCCAGGGAGGACGGACAGGTCAAGGGGGCGGGATGAGGTTAGTAGATAGGAGATGGGGGTGGGGCTTGAGATGAGAGGGAAAACAGGTTAGGGAGGTGGAGATGAGCTGGGCTGGTTTTGGGATGCGGTTGGGGGAGGGGAGATTTTGAAGCTTGTGAAATCCACATTAATACCATTGGGCTGCAGGGTTCCCAGGCCGAATATGATTTGCTGTTCCTGCAGCCTTTGGGTGGCATCACTGTGGCATTGCAGGAGGTCCAGGGTGGGCATGTCATCTGATGAATGGGAGGGGGAGTTGAAATGGTTCGCGACTGGGAGGTGCAGTTGTTTGTTGCGAACTGAGTGCAGGTGTTCTGCAAAGCGGTCCCCAAGCCTCCGCTTGGTTTCCCCGATGTAGAGGAAGCCATGACGGGTACAGCGGATGCAGTATACCACATTGGCAGATGTGCAGGTGAACATCTGCTTGATGTGGAAAGTCTTCTTGGGGCCTGGGATTGGGGTGAGGGAGGAGGTGTGGGGCAGGTGTAGCACTTCCTGCGGTTGCAGGGAAAAGTGCCGGGTGTGGTGGGGCTGGAGGGGAGTGTGGAGCGGACAAGGGAGCCGCAGAGGGAGTGGTCCCTCCGGAAAGCAGATAAGGGTGGGGAGGGAAAAATGTCTTTGGTGGTGGGGTCGGATTGCAGATGGTGGAAGTGTTGGAGGATGATGCGTTGGATCCGGAGGTTGCTGGGGTGGTACGTGAGGATGAGGGGGATTCTTTTTTGGTTATTATTGCGGGGACGGGGCGTGAGGGATGAGTTGCGGGAAATGCGGGAGACACGGTCTCGACCACTGTGGGGGGAAGTTGAGGACATCTGAGATGTACGGGAGTGGAATGTCTCATCCTGGCGGCAGAGCGGCGGAGGCAAAGGAATTGTGAATAGGGGATGGCATTTTTGCAGGAGGGTGGGTGGGAGGAGGTGTATTCTCGGTAGCTGTGGGAGTCGGTGGGCTTGAAATGGACATCAGTTTCTAGTTGGTTACCCGAAATGGAGGCAGAGAGGTCCAGGAAGGAGAGAGAAGTGTTGGAGATGGTCCAGGTGAACTTCAGGTTGGGGTGGAAGTTGTTGGTGAAGTGGATGAACTGTTCGAGCTCCTTGTGGGAGTGCGAGGCGGCGCCGATACAGTCATCAATGTAACGGAGGAAGAGGTTGGGTTTAGGGCCAGTGTAGGTACGGAAGATGGATTGTTCCACGTAACCTACAAAGAGGTAGGCATAGCTTGGGCCCATGCGGGTACCCATGGCCACCCCCTTTGTCTGTAGGAAGTGGGAGGAATTGAAAGAGAAGTTGTTGAGGGTGAGGGCGAGTTCGGCTAAGCGGATGAGGGTGTCGGTGGAGGGGGATTGGTCCGTTCTGCAGGACAGGAAGAAGCGGAGGGCCTTTAGGCCATCAGCATGGGAAATACAGGTGTATAGGGACTGGACATCCATAGTAAAAATGAGGTGTTGGGGACCGGGGAATTGGAAGTTCTGGAGAAGGTGGAGGGCGTGGGTGGTGTCGCAGACGTAGGTAGGGAGTTCCTGGACCAAGGGGGTGAAAATGGAGTCTAGGTAGGTGGAGATGAGTTTGGTGGGGCAGGAGCAGGCGGAGACAATGGGTCGACCAGGGCATTCAGGTTTGTGGATTTTGGGGAGGAGATAGAAGCGGGCGGTGCGGGGTTGGGGAATGATGAGGTTGGAGGCGGTGGGTGGGAGGTTACCTGAGGTGATGAGGTTGTGGATGGTTTGGGAGATGATGGTTTGGTGCTCGGGGTTGGGGAACAATGATGTTGGAGGCGGTGGGTGGGAGGTTACCTGAGGTGATGAGGTTGTGGATGGTTTGGGAGATGATGGTTTGGTTCTCGGGGGTGAGGTACTTCTTTTGAAAATAACCAACTATAATTTAAAATCTGAAGGAATGAGGTGCCATGCTTATTAAGTTTATTCAGTGCCAGAGTGGTAGTTTCCTTACTTTCTATCCTTCTCTTAATAAATACACAATAGGAGTTTGGCCTTCACTCATCTGCCTCTAAAAACATTTGGGAGACACCTTCAGTTTGGGAGTTTGATTGGGTTATCGCAGGCACCAAAAAGCTGACATGCCTCACAGAAGCTTTTGCCTCTGAGTAATGTAAGGTTGTAAATTCTCAATCCAGCTAATTCTGCTTAGATAAACCCAAGGATAACAGTGTTGCTCAGACCATCAGTTATTATTTACTATCATGAGCACCTAGATAATTATTAGATATTTTGGTTCCAATCTATCTCTTGTCTCTATGTTTTTTGCCATCAGTCAGGGCTGACCTTGGTTCTGCCAATTACACCTTCTCTGGACCAATACTTTGTCACTTTTCTACAACTTGTACCACTCCCTTTGCCTTTTGTTCCATGGCTCCTTTGGTCAGTAATGTCCCTTGCTGTCTAACCCTTCCTTGATTGTATCAGAGATAATAGGAGCTGCCGATGCTGGAGAATCCAAGATAACAAGGTGCAAAGCTGGATGAACTCAGCAGGCCAAACAGCATGATAGGAGCAGGAAGGCTGACGTTTCGGGCCTAGAGATGAAGGGTCTAGGTCCAAAACGTCAGCCTTCCTGCTCCTATGATGCTGCTTGGCCTGCTGTGTTCATCCAGCTCTACACCTTGTTATGTCTAACCCTTCCTTGATCTTGATTTTCTTCCCACTTGAACCTCTCGCTTTTTTCAACCCATCACTTTTCCACCCCTTTTCAGTTCTGAGGAAGAGTCCTATCAAACTCCAACCATTAACTCTATCTCTCCCTCCTCGGGTGCTATTGGACCTGCTGAGTTTCTCCAGCATTCTCTCTGTTTGTGACTATTCAATGTGCAGAATTTCCATTTGTTTTTTTTTGTCTGAGGGACCTTGGTCTTAATTTTAGAAGCCCTGCCCAAATTCTAACGGTGGTTAGCTCAGTGGAGCTGCAGGATTAAATCTAAGACCCATCTGATCTTTGCATCATACTCAGTGGATCAACCTGTTCAGTTACTGGGAGAACGGCACTGCTGTGATTTTGTTAAAAGTTCCAGGAAGGTCACTCTCGGCAGTATTGTTTCTGTGTGAATTGAATGGACTGACTTTAAAGAATGTGAGTAATTCTGTTTGCTTGTTGTTCAGCATTGTTAAAGGACAAATGATACCAACCTGCCTGGTTGCAATACTCGTTTGCTGGCTTGACATTTCTGGAATTGGTTATGTGTTCAGTTGCCTCAGTTATTTATAGTGAAGTGGGCAGCATGTGAAACTCTGGTATGTGCTGTCACTGCATAACTCATCCATACCGAGTATATCTCACATTTCATCTCAACTCGTGATGTGCTCTGATATGGTGTTTGAATATGTGTTTCAGAATGTTTGCAGTAGGCAGCACTGTCCACTGACCAGGCTCTTAATCTTATCCATCGTTATTATTTGGTTCATGGTGATAAAATGCTTCCAATGAATTAGAACAAAATGAGTTAAAGAGCAATTTTTAATTTAGCAATGACTATGTCCCAGCTCCTGGTGCTACATGTTGTCTATTAGACCAAAAAGAAAGGCTTGTATTTATATAAAGTCTTTCATAGAATCCCTACAGTGTGGAAGCAGACCACTCAGCCCATCAAGTCCACATCAACAATTCAAAGACCATCCCATCCAAACCGACCCCACCCCTGTAAGTCCCATGTCTAATCCACCTAGCCTGCATATCCCTGAACACTATGGGGCAATTTAGCATGGCCAATCCACCTGACCCGCACATCTTTGGACTGTGGGAGGAAACCGGAGCACCTGAAGGAAAGCCATGCAGACACGGGGAGAATGTACAAACTCCACACAGCCAGTTGCCCGAGGGTGGAATTAAACCCAGACCCCCGGCACTGGGAGGCAGCTGTGCTGACCACTCAGACACCATTTTTCATGACCTCAGGATTCCCTAAAGCTTCACAGCCAATAAAGTACCTTTGTAGTGTAGCCACTGCTGGAATGTAGGAAACGCAACAGCCAATTTGTTCACAGAATATAAGAACTAGGAGCAGGATTAGGCCATTTAGCCCCTCTGGTCTGTTCTGCCATTTGATACGATCTCATTTCGTCCTCACCCCACTTTCCTGCCCACATTCCATACCCGTTCAATCTGTTACTAACTAAAAATCTGTCTATCTCCTCCTTAAATTTACTTAATGTCCCAGCATCCACCACACTCCTCGGTAATGAATTCCACAGATTCATGAATCTTCGAGGGAAGTAATTTCTCCTCATCTCCGTTTTAAGTTTGTTGCCCCTTAAATTAAAACTATGACCTGTCATTCTAGATTGTCCCAGATGTAGAAATAGCAAGCTCTCACAAAGCGCAATGTCATAATTAGCCAGATAAATTGTACTGGCACAGTTGGTTGAGTGAAAAATATTGGCCTGGAAGTGAGAGAGAAAATCCCTAGTCTTTTTCTTAAAATAGAGCCGAATGATTTATTGTAACCACCTGAAAGAGCAGAGAGGCAGGGAATTAGTTTAGAGTCGCATCTAAAAGATGGCATCTTGGACAGTGCAGCCCTCCTCTGGTACTGAACTGACATATAAGCCTCAGCCACGTGCTCAGTCCCTGGAATGGATCTTGAACTCACGACTCATTGACTTTGGTGGGAATACGACTGAATTGCAGCTGAGAAATGTTTGTTACATTGTAATTACCGAATGATATTGGAACCTGAAACCATGGCTGATCTGCTTGTGGTCCACAGTTCCAACTTTCCATCTGCAACCTATGATTCCCTTAACGATCAAGCAATTTACTTTCTACACAGTCCAAGGTTCATCTGTCCTTAGAGCCATGCAACACAGAAATAGACCCTTCGGTTCAACCAGTCCATATCAAACATAGTCCCAAACTAAACTAGTCCCACCTGCCTGCTCCTGGCCCAGATACCCCAAACCTCTCCTATTCATGTACGTAACCAAATGTCTTTTAAAGGTCGCAACTGTGCTCTCATCCACCACTTCCTCAAGATGTTCATTCCACATCTGTGTAAAAAAATTGCCCCTCGCATCTTTTTTAAATCTCTCTCTTCTCACTGCTTGTGGAGACTCGGAGACTAGCAATGACAATTTCGTTTGATGTAGTTTGCAAACCTGCATCATCTCTGAAGTATAATTGGGAGTGAGGCTTGCGTGCTTGTTTAGCAATTGCAATAGAGGCTGAAAGCAGATATTAGGGATATTTTGGACTCAATAAAAAATTAAATAAATATTTACGTACACTACAGCTACTATGGTTGTGTAGAGACATGCCCGAGCTCTTTGGATCTGGTTGAATGCGTAATTAATCATGGTACAAAGTATTCTTAAAATTTCCCATCACCAAATACATCAATCATTGTGGTGTTCTGATTGTTAATATGGCGTATAATCTAAAACGTATCAGCTATCAATGGGAATGGTTTGGTATATTGGAATGCTGTATGTAAATAAGTCATTGAGTGCTAGTCATTAAGCAGGGATAGCTTGACCAAACTCATCTCATTGATTGCTTGGTGGCATTCAAGGTCTTTCCCAGGATGTGAAATGTTTATACCCAGAAAAATGAAGAATAATGGCAGGAATTGCAACACACGAGTTTTTTGAAGAGCAACATTTGACTGGGAATCATCAGAACTGGTGAATGTTTGTTAGCTTCCACTATTCCAGTGGGAAAACAGCATCTGAAGCAAAATCTGGTTCTAAAAAAGGGCTTGTAATTCTTTTTGTCCCTTTCTTTATACTCGGAAATGTTCTTTAACGTTCAAAGGGATCTAGATAGAGTGGTTAGGAAGACCCTATTGCCCTTAGTTCAGGGATCCATAACAAGTGGGCATAGATTTAGGGTATAAGATGCAGTTCAAGGCATGTTATTTGTCACTGATGAAGTGATGGAGATCTGGAACTCACTGCCTGAGAAATGGTTGAGGCAGAAAAACTAATCATACTTAAAATGTACTTCGATACATACTCGAACTGTCATAACCTGCAGACCTAGGATTGAAAAGTGGGATTAGGATGGTGGGCAGCACAGTGGCTCAGTGGTTAGCACTGCTGCCTCACAGCACCAGGGATCTGGGTTCAATTCCAGACTCAGGCAACTGTCTGTGTGGAGTTTGCACAATGTCCCCATGTCTGTGTGGATTTCTATCAAGTGCTCCAGTTTCCTCCTGCTGTGCAAAGTTAAGTGGGTTGGCTAAGCTAACTTGCCCATAGTGTTCAGGGATGTGCAAGCTAGGTGGGTTAAGCCATGGGGCATGCAGGATTATGGGGATTGGGTCTGGGTGGGATGCTCATCAGAGGGTCAGTGCAGATTTGATGGGTCAAATGACCTCTTTCTGCACTGTAGGGTTTCTATGACCCTTGTAGGTCAGTTTGACACAATGAACAAATGGTTTCCTTCCGCGCTGTACATTTCCACTAAAGGTAAAAATGCCACATTCTTACTACAGCATAGGCTGCTGTCTCATTACAGAGAGACAACTGGTGGTGGTTTAACCTGGGGGTCACCATGCCTTAGGGGAGGGGAGAGGTTGAGAAGGAGAGTCCTTCATGGCAACCTCAACCAGTGTGGGAATTGAACCCAAGCTGATGGTGTCACTCTGCATTGCAAACCAGCCATCCAGCAAACTGACCCTTGTGTGCATGTCTATGATTCAGTGACGCAATGTAGAAACAGAAGATGCTGAAAATATTCAGTAGGTTTGTCTTCGTCTGTGGATGGAGAAAGAGTTAGCATTTAATTAAGGCATAAAACAGGAAGTACTGGAAATGTTCAAGTGTTTCTAAATCGTGTTTAGATCAAAAGAGGAGTCAAATGTTAACCTGATTTCTGTCTGTACAGATGCTGTCAGACCTTCTGCGTATTTCTAACAGTGACTGCTTTCATTTCAGATTTCTAGCACCCGCAGTATTTTGCTTTTGTCTTAATGTTTCAAGCCACCAGAAACTGAAAGGGGGGAGTTCTGGGGGGAGTTTTAAAACTGGACTTATGGGAGAAATTA
Source organism: Ginglymostoma cirratum (assembly GCA_024137785.1). NCBI lineage: Eukaryota > Metazoa > Chordata > Chondrichthyes > Orectolobiformes > Ginglymostomatidae > Ginglymostoma > Ginglymostoma cirratum. Next base: position 398,130 of record JAHRHZ010000036.1, read on the forward strand.
AAAAGCTGGAAGATTGGGACAAACACTATCTCGAAGTATTGATGGAAACATGTTGAGGGATGCTAAGTGGTTATCTTATATTTTTACTGAGACCATATGCCTTTATTTTAACAGGGATTCTATTTTTAACTACAGTTGGCTGGGTTTCAGGAAATCTGGCTAGTAGATGGGCTGAATCCATAAGATTTAATTTTTTTTGATTTGATTTATTATTGTTTCATACCTAGGTACAGTGAAAAGTTTTGTTTTGCGTACAGTGTAAACCATACCATACAAAGTGCATTAGGGTAATTGAGTAGGGCCCCTTAAAGATCAGCAGGGCCACCTATGTGTGGAACCGTAGGAGATGGTGGAGATCCTAAACGAGTATTTTGCATCAGTGTTTACTGTGGAGAAGCATATGGAAGATAGAGAATGTGGGGAAATAGATAACGACATCTTGAAAAATATCCATGTTACAGAGGAGGAGGTACTGGACGTCTTATAATGCATAATGGTGGATAAATCCCTGGGACCTGATCAGGTGTACCGTAGAACTCTGTGGGAAGCTAAGGAAGTGATTGCTGGGCCCCTTGCTGAGATATTTGTATCATCAACAGCCACAGGTGAGGTGCCAGAAGACTGGAGGCTGGCCAACATGGTGCCACTATCGAAGAAAGGTGCTAAGGAAAAGTCAGGGAACTACAGACCAGTGAGCCTGGCACTGGTGGTGGGTAAGTTGTTGGAGGGAATCCTGAAGGATAGGATTTACATGTATTTGGAAAGGCAAGGACTGATTAGGGATAGTCAACATGGCTTTGTGTGTGGGAAATTGTGTCTCACTAAATTGATTAAGTTTTTTGAAGAAGTACCAAAGAGGATTGATGAAGGCAGAGAGGTGGATGTGATCTGTATGGACTTTGGTAAGGTCTTTGACAAGGTTAGTTCACATGGAGTACAGCAAGAACTAGCCAAATGGATACAGAACTGGCTCAAAGGTAGAAGGCAGAGGGTGGTGGAGGGTTGCTTTTCAGACTGGAGGCCTGAGACCAGCGGTGTGTCACGGTGATCAGTGCTGGGTCCACTGCTTTTCATCATTTATGTAAATGATTTGGATGTGAACATGGGAGGTGCGGTTAGTAAGTTTGCAGATGACACCAAAATTGGTGGTGTAGTGGACAACGAAGAAGGTTACCTCAGAGTACAACGGGATCTTGATCAGATGGTCCAATGGAGTTTAATTTAGATCAATGTGAGATGCTATTTTTGGAAAGGCAAATCAGGGCAGGACTTATACACTTAATGGTGAGGTCCTGGGGAGTGTTGTTGAACAAAGAGACCTTGGAGTGTAGGTTCATAGTTCCTTGAAAGTAGAGTCGCAGGTAGGCCGTACGGTGAAGAAGTGTTTCGTATGATTTCCTTTACTGGTCAGTGCATTGAGTATAGGAGTTGGGAGGAGTTGCTGCTGTAGAGGACATTGGCTAGGCCACCTTTAGAATACTGTGTGCAATTCTGGTCTCTCTGCAGTAGGAAGGATTTGTGAAAGTTCAAAGGGTTCAGAAAAGATTCACAAGAATGTTGCTTGTACAATTGCAACATTTAAAAGGCACCTGGATGGGTGTATGAACAGGAAGGGTTTGGAGGGACATGGGCCAAATGCTGACAAATGGGACTAGATTTTAGGATATCCAGTCAGTGTGGATGAGTTGGACCAAAGGGTCTGTTTCCATGCTGTACATCTCTATGATTCTATGGCTCTGTATTCCTTGGTCTACTATAACGTTACAGCTGCAGAGAAGGTGCACAAAGAGCGAGACCAACATTAAATTTAAAATTTGAGAAGTCCATGCAGAAGTCTAATAACAGTGGGGAAGAAGCTGCTCTTAAATCTGAGTAAAGGGGCTGAGTATGCAGACTTGCAGGACAACAGTGTTGAGAGAATTATTGTGGAGATGTTGTTGCCTATTCTCACAGATTGCAGTCTGTGTGCCAGGAAGTCAAGGACCCAATTGTAGAAGGTAGAGCAGAGAACTGGGTCTTGGATTTTGGAGATTAGTTTAGTTGGAATTATGGCGTTGAAATTTCTCTGCACTGGTTGTGGGCTTGGGAAAGCAGAAGCGTAATAATACCTCCCAGCCCACCCAGCTGCTCCATAAAACGTTTTCTATGACCAGTGCCCAAAGCACCGCACACCCCATCCCCGACATTCTCTGCAACTCCTCCCCTTAACCCCCAATCCCTCTGATTATATCCCTGTACTTATGCTGCAGGATTTCCTGGCCAACAGGAAGGAACTGGACATTCAGAAAATATACTTCCATGTTTCTGCATCTCAAAACTGCACCACCTTCCCTGCTCCCTCACCACGTCTAAACAAAGATCCAACCCGTTGCTGTCTTGACTTCTTGAGCAATTTCCAGTCTATGCTGCTGATTTCCAGCATGTGTGGCAATTTTATTTTGCAATTAATTCAACACACTTGAATCTCATTTCAGATACATGCTCCTACAAAATGGTTACTGCATTTTAGAAGGAGTTTCAACAATTCCACTACCAAATTTTCCTTCAGTTTGCTACTTTCATGACTACCCATCCTGCCATTAATTCCAACTGTACCTTCAGACAATTCTCCAAGCTAGAATTGAAAGTACCTTTTGTTTTATTAGCAGAACCGTAGCCCATTGAGGCACTGTTACTGAGAAGCAAAACTACCAACTAGAAGCAAATCTTGTTCTCAAAACAAGACTCTTTTCTTTTAAAAAACAATCATTTGTGAAACTTACAGCATCAGTGCAAAGCAAATTTGTCACTTAGCAACTATCGGCACTGTCACAGCTGTGTGGGCACCTCACTTTGGCACTGGGATTGGAACTCTGTGTTCCCAAAGTACTAAGATTACACAGCCACTTTTTTCAGGAAGCTGACAGATGTCCACAGAAGCCCTGTCTTTAACGACGGGAGGCATTGGGATAATTGGTCTCTGTCACTTCTGAGCAAACTTGCAGCCCACAGGTGCCCCAAAGATTAGAGATGGCCAATTGAAAGGTATTGGCATCCAAAGGTACAAAGAGCTCACTTGAAACTGGCATTTACTCCCGTGCATGTACTCACCAGCTTTAACTTGCATTTAGATAGCGCCTTGGGTGCAGTAAACTGCCCCATGAGTTCACAGAAGGAGATATCAGGGTAAATGGTTTAAAGCTTGGCCGTGGTGATAGGTTTTAAGAAGGGTCTGGAATTAAGGACCTTGTGCCCATGTTTCCTGAAGGACCACCTTGGAGGCCATTGTAAATACTTATAAACCTCTGATTTAAATTTGTGATATTGTGGAACCAAGAGGAGCAAGATTGCTCCTCCTGGTTACACATGGTCCCCTCTGGTTTGACACCCTACTCCACCCTGCACTCCCTTCCCATCTGTGGACTGTCTGCCTTGGTGTGGGAGATGGTTGGTTTTCCTTACAACTGACATCTGGCTCTTTGTAGGTAAAATCTCAGGCACAACTTGCAGCTAACCTCAGGCCGATGCCTTCAGGCAATCCCCTCACAACTCCTGTAACAGTTTAAAGTTCTCGTCTCCGATCTATATTTGCTGTCTTGGAATCTTCTTAATTATCCTGAGTTAATAACTGATAAGATGTAGAATGTACAGCACAGAAACAGATCATTTGGCCCAACTGCTTTTTGCTGTCCAGTCCACCTTCCTTCAAGTAAACTCATTGACATGTCATTCTATTCCTTTCTCCCCCTGGATTTATCTAACTTCCCCTCAAATTCATCTTGCCACTGTCCAAGTGGAAAGAGCGTTACCTGGCTCCCTGGATTAATAGTCCAGTAATAATACCACTAGGCCATTGCCTCCAATCAGTGCCCTGATGTCTGCAAGGTGAAAAGCTTTGACAATTGGAGAGGGTCAACAATTTCTAGCTTTGCTAGTGTTATTCCTAGCTTACCAAAGGAAAAAAGATTAATTTGCTCCTTTATGCTATTTTGGGACTAATGCTTCGGCATTGTGACTCAGAGGTTAGCACTGCTGCCTCACAGCGGCAGGGACCTGGGTTCAATTCCACCCTCAAGCAACTGTCTGTGCGGAGTTTGCACATTGCGTGGGTTTCCATCGGGTGCTCCGGTTTCCTCTTGCAGCCCAAAGATATGCAGGTTAGGTGGATTGGCCATGCTAAATTACCCATAGCATTCAGGATGTGTGGATTAAGTGCATTAGCCATGGGAAATGCATGGCCATAGTTAATAAAGTTGATAAATCTCCTGGCCCCGATGGGCTGCATCCTAGAGTCCTGAGGGAGGTGACTGAGGAAATAGCAGAGGCGTTGGTTGTGATCTTTCAAAAGTCACTGGAGTCAGGGGAAGTCCCAGATGATTGGAAAATCGCTGTTGTAACCCCCTTGTTTAAGAAAGGATCAAGACAAAAGATGGAAAATTATAGGCCGATTAGCCTAACCTTGGTTGCTGGTAAAATTCTAGAATCCATCGTTAAGGATGAGATTTCTAAATTCTTGGAAGTGCAGGGTTGGATTAGAACAGGTCAGCATGGATTTACTAATGGGAGGTCGTGTCTGACAAACCTGTTAGAATTCTTTGAAGAGGTAACAAGTAGGTTAGACCAGGGAAACCCAGTGGATGTTATCTATTTAGGCTTCCAAAAGGCCTTTGATAAGGTGCCTCACAGGACGCTGCTGAGTAAGGTGAGGGCCCATGGTGTTCGAGGTGAGTTACTGGCATGGACTGAGGATTGGCTGTCTGACAGAAGGCAGAGAGTTGGGATAAAAGGCTCTTTTTCGGAATGGCAACCGGTGACAAGTGGTGTCCCGCAGGGTTCAGTGTTGGGGCCGCAGCTGTTCACTTGATATATTAATGATCTGGATGAAGGGACTGGGGGCATTCTGGCGAAGTTTGCCGATGATACGAAGTTAGGTGGACAGGCAGGTAGTACGGAGGAGGTGGAGAGGCTGCAGAATGATTTAGACAGTTTAGGAGAGTGGTCCAGGAAATGGCTGATGAAATTCAACGTGAGAAAATGTGAGGTCTTGCACCTTGGAAAAAAGAATACAGGCATGGACTATTTTCTGAACGGTGAGAAAATTCATAAAGCCGAAGAACGAAGGGATCTGGGAGTGCTAGTACAGGATTCTCTAAAGGTTAACTTGCAGGTTGAGTCCGTGATTAAGAAAGTGAATGAAATGTTGTCATTTATCTCAAGAGGGTTGAAATATAAAAGCAGCAATGTGCTTCTGAGACTTTATAAAGCTCTAGTTAGGCCCCATTTAGAATACTGTGTCCAATTTTGAGCCCCACACCTCAGGAAGGACATACTGGCACTGGAGTGTGTCCAGCAGAGATTCACATGGATGATCCCTGGAATGGTAGGCCTAACATATGATGAACGGCTGAGGATCCTGGGATTGTATTCATTAGAGTTTAGAAGGTTGAGGGGAGATCTAATAGAAACTTACAAGATAATGCATAGCTTAGAAAGGGTGGATGCTGGGAAGATGTTTCCGTTAGGTGGGGATACTAGGACCCGTGGTCACAGCCTTAGAATTAGAGGGGGTCAATTTAGAACAGAAATGAGGCGACATTTCTTCAGCCAGAGAGTGGTGGGCCTGTGGAATTCATTGCCACGGAGCGCAGTGGAGGCCGGGACGTTGAATGTCTTCAAGGCAGAGATTGATAAATTCTTGATCTCGCAAGGAATCAAGGGCTACGGGGAGAGTGCGGGTAAGTGGAGTTGAAATGCCCATCAGCCATGATTAAATGGCGGAGTGGACTCAATGGGCCAAATGGCCTTACTTCCACTCCTATGGTCTTATGGTCTTAAAGGGGAATGGATCCGGCTGGAGTGCCCTTCAGAGGGTTGGTGTGGACTTATTGGGCTGAATGGCCTGTTTCCACACTGTGTGGGATTCTCTTAAAAAAATGTGTGGTCTTGCTATTTCCCCCAACTTACAGATATTCATTTGCTAAGGTTATTGATATCATCTCGTATTTTGTTGCAGTCTGCCTTCGTGTTTACTTTGATTCATACATGTGTGCTCTGCCTAAGGCAGGTCTTCAGCTCATTGTGTGCATGCTGTACATTCTTGATTGTAGTTTCCTATGGCCTTCAACTCTCAGGGGCAGGGCAGGGAGGCATGACTGAAGTCTACTTCAGCTGGAAGTGGAATTAAACTCATACCGTTGACATTAATCTGAATCATTGACTAGCCAACTGAACTAACTGGTCCCCATTGATACTGTGTCATCTGCAAGCCTTGAAATTTCCTTCTGATGCCTGGGTCCAAATTTTTTACATAACTGATGAACAACAGTGATCCCAACTATGCTTATGGTGTGCAATTTCCCACCCTCTGCCAATATCAGTAACTGTCCTTGGCCCCTGCTTTCTGTTTTCTGTTTCATGGCCAGCTTGCACTCCACTCTGCAACTCCACATATTCTGATCTCAGTCACAAGTCAACCACTGCAATGCCTTACTGAAAACTTTTTGAAACTCCAAATATGATGCATCTTCTGCATTACTGTTGTCTGGTCTTTGTTACTTCACAAAAATTAGTACACATTGTCAAACATGACCTTATTTGTCCATATTGACAGCACTTTATTGTATTTGTAGTTTCTATTACAACTTTGAGCAAGTATATTTTCTTCTTAAGGAATTAAACAAGTGAGTCTTTAGTTCCCTGCACTGGTTCGATGTCCCTGTTGCATTTTATTCTAAAGTACTGTACCAAAAATATTTGCTGAACTACAGCCTCACGTTTGTTAATTGTTACAAAATTTCTGCCAGCATTTGTTTTTGTTTGTATTTTCTAATCAACCTGCCTAATGATGATATTACACACCCCTAGAGAAGACATCCTCGCTCAGACGCAGGGACGCCACCACTGCAACACAAGATCCCTGTCAGAACATTTTTTATCTCTCAGTAAGTGTTCGTACACACAATTGAACATATTTTTCCCCATCACCAAATTCCTTGTGGATTTTAGTTCTTCCATTAACAATCACGAGTAATGTACTCGTGTTTTTCCAATTGATTGATTTAAGTGCAAACCCTGTTCAGGGCAAAGCAGACCATCAAAGGTGAGGGAGTGGTAGGGGGAGAGAGAGGGGGGCTAAATCAAAATGGAGTTGGAAGGGGAGATAAAGCACTTATCCCATTGGTGCCTGCCTCTCTCTAAAGGAGTTGAAGCCTATTTATTTCTTTTTCTCTCTCTTTTCCTCTCTTTTTCCTTATACCAATAAGAGCTATCAACATGACTTTCTCACCACTGAATCACTGTGACTTTTTTTGGTTGGGAGAGAGGAAAGGGACTCAATCAAAATGGAGCTGAAGAGGGAAATAAAGCATGGTATCCCCCCATGGTGCCCAACTGTCTCTCTCAAGGGGTCAGAGCCGGTTCTTACAGTAGACAAATTGACCTCACCTGAAAGTTGTTGGATCAGCCACACCTACAGTTCACCTGATTGTCATAAATGTGAAACCCATGCTGTCATCTGCAGATGATGTTTGAAAATGACTACACTTCTGCATTGCATGTGCTGAGTGATCAAGTGATTCGCCCTCAAATTGACACTAGACTGTGCGATGAGAGACTAAGAGACCCTGGGCTAGCCTGGATCAAGTGAAACAAGGTGAAGATGTTAAGAGACAGTGAATTGAAATCTGTTGAAAGGGAAGCACATATTCGTCCATCAATAAAGCGGGAAACGAAAACACAACAGTTAAACTGTATTCCCAGACAGCGAAATAGGAATGACATTACTGAATAAGGCAGAAAAAGTGCTTGATAAAAGTACCATGAAGTTGACTCCCAAAGAATTTTCATGAAATTAAAGGTAGTCAGTTTTGCTGTGAAGGGAAAAGGTTATAATCCCTCAGTTGCAAGAAAATTAGCTTCTGCACACATTTATGCCTTTCTCCATATAAACTTTGAAGTGGAGCTCATGTGTGGATGAGGATATGCACCCAGGAGGGGATTCACTAACTAATTCTTCTGTATACTCCTAGAGAGCTGCAGCACAGAGGGATTTAGGGGTCCTCTTGCATGATTCACAAAGAGCTGGCATCCAAGTTCAATGGATAATAGGAAAGTCAAAAATTATCATGGAATCCTGCAGTGTGTAAACAGGCCGTTCAGCCTATCAAGTCCACACTGAGCCTCCAAGGAGCATCCCACCCTAGACTCACTCCACTATACTGTAACCCTGCATTCCCCATGGCGAACTCACCTAGCCAGCACATCTTAGCATTGATGAATTCACCTAACTTGCACATCTTTGGACTGTGGGAGGAAACCCCTGCAGGCATAGGGAGAATGTGCAAACTCCACACAAACAGTCACCAGAGGCTGGAATCGAATCAGGTCCCTGGTGCTGTGAGGCAGCAATGCTAACCACTGAGCCACTGTGCTGCCCACAAAGTTAGCTCTACCCCTGAGTGGTCTTGGCCTTACAGTCAAATGGAATGGAATACAAAATGGGGAAATCTTGTTAAAATTATTCAAGGCACTAGTCAGCACATCTCTAGAAGAGAGTTAAGAGATTTTGTCCTCATATCTAATGAAAGATATAATGGTATTGGAGTCAGTCCAGAGAATGTTCATCAGGCTGATCCCAGGTTTTACAGGATTACCCTGCGAGGGGAGGTCGAATAGGTTTGGTTTGTATTTATTTGAGTTTAGAAGAATGCGAGAAGGTGTTTTGAAGCATATGAAATTCTTAAAGGGCTTGACAAGGTAGATTCTGAGATAACAAGGTGTAGAGCTGGATGAACACAGCAGGCCAAGCAGCATCATAGGAGCAGGAAAGCTTGACGTTTCGGGCCTAGACCATTCTTCAGAAATGGGGGAGGGGAAGGGGTTTCTGAAACAAATAGGGAGAGAGGGAGAGGTGGATAGAAGATGGAGAGAGGAGAATGTTCGTCCTTGTGTGAGAGTCAGGGACCAGAGGACATCATCTCAGAGGAAGACATCACCCATTTCGGACCGAAACAAGGAAGAAATTATTTTCTCAGAGGGTGGTGAGACTGGAATTCTTTACCTCAGAGGCCTGATAAGGCTGGGTGGTTAAGTATATTTAAGGCATAGATAGATAGATTTTTATTCAGTAATGGAATCAATGGTTATGGGGAAAAGGCAGCAAAATGGAGCTGGGGATTATCAGGTCAGCCATGATTTCATTGAATGGCAGAGCAGACTGATGGGCAGAATGACCTACTCTGCTCCTATCTTTTAAGGTCTTATTATACTGGAATAGTGTAGATTAGATTGCTGCGATACCATTTTTTCCCATTGCTATTAGCCAATTACGTGTGATGCTTTAATGAACAAGCAATGTACCTGATAGGAATTTCCATATAGAATGTTTGCTATGGACTAAAGAGAAACGCAAGTGAAATGAAGCAAAAGTGAGGCAAGTGAGACCCAGGTGAAAGTGAATAATCTGCGGGAAGAGAAGACGGGCAATAATTGCGAAGGACTCTCTGGTCCGTCCATTCCACTGTCTGCAGCTGAAGGATAAAAGTGTCATCATTTTGTTTGAAATGGTCATTTCTGAATGATGCGCTGGAAATATGTCAGTATAGGAATATGAATCTTCTCTGCTGGACATGATATTAACTGAAGGAGAAAACTCAGGAATTGTTCCTTAGAGATGCCCTATTTCAACTCAGAGCGAGACAGATGTTTATTTAATTGCAAACTCCTGATATAAAAATGGAGTGGAAAGCTCTTGGAAGCAAAATAAAAATCTTTGTGATCCAGTACATAATGCCCGTATGGACTTGGGTCTGATAGGTGCCCTGAGATACATATGTTAGAAAGGATTTCCTGCTGTACGAGCCCTTAGACAGTTACTACAAGCTGGTACATGGAGAAGAAAGACAGGACTGACAGCTGGCTTTTAACCATGGCAAAATTCCACACATGTCCGGGACATCCCACCAGCAGAAAATTCACTATAGGACTTCCCGCAAGAAGATAAAATGTGTGCAAAGCAAAACATGAATCGATATCGATAAAATGAAAGCTGGGTAGACAATTTGGTAATTCACAGTGGTGAGCGAATTGAATACTCAAGTTAAATCATTTTAAAAGCCTTGTGATGATGGTCACATCCATTTACTGTGAGATCTTGGACTGAACATATGTAAGCACCAAATAGTGTAAAAATGCAGCGAACGATAGTAGCGAATCCTCAGTTGGAAGAAGCAGTTGGAGCAAAAGTTAAAGACTGCAGGGGAAAGGTACTGATGAATGTTATTGTTTTGGTACCGTGCTGCCAAGGAATGAGAAAGTCACTCTGTAGGATATGGGGAAAACACAGATCCTTCCTTCTATAATTTGGGATCACTTTTAGTCTGTGCAGTTACACATTCCTCAGGGTCTCTCCTAACATTTGATGCAGTTATAGATCTTCATCTCCAACTTTCCACTTTATCCTCACCAAGCATTGTCTATTTCCATGTCACGCCTCGGCTGCAATCTTAATCCCTGAAGATCTTTCTGTTTTCTCCCTCTGTTTCCTATTTCTCTTTGCATATCCAGTTGATATGAGCAGAAGCTAATTACAAGTTGGAGAATATCTCTGTTTTAATCTATGGGATGCTCAGTTGATAAAGTTTATCATCAGTGGTTCAGTTGGTGTCCCTCTGAATTTACAAGTTCCTGATTCGAAACCCCGCAGCAGCACTTGGACATACCTGACATTCAAGTGCAGTACTAAGGGAGTGCCTCAAGAGGTGCTGTCTTTCAGCTGAGATGTTAAGCTGATGCTTGGTCTGCCTGTTTATTAGGAGGCAAAAAAGCCCATGGCGTTGTTTTGAGGAACAGCAGAATATGTTATCCCCAATGCCCTTATCAACAGTTATCCCTCAAGCTACTACAGCACAGTTAACAGATTATCTGGTTATTATCATTTGCTGCTTGTTGTAGATTTTTGTGATTAGCTGCGAAGTATTTTACATTACAAACAGTCACAGCACTTGAAAAGTACTTCATTGTTTGTGAAGTGCTTTGAAACGTTTTGTGGTTGAGTAAAGCACTTTAGAAATGCAAATCACTTTTCCTTCCCCTATTTCCAACACTAAATTTTCACTGACCAAATAACACACTCTGCACGGGCAAATGGAATGTGTTTAAGAAGGCATGCCCTGCTGACCTCAAAATAACCCTTGTTGAGAAATTTAATGATCTTCTTGACAGACATTTCTACTTTAATGATTGCAGGGTTTTTTTTACAGAGGTTTCCTAGTGCTCTACTGCAGCAATAACATTGATCTATGCAACTAACCAGTCACATTAAAGAATTCACACAGACAGCCAATCAGTGAAGAGAAAGCACTTAAATGAAATCCCTCTTTAAGTTTGGTTTGCATTGAGCAAATTAAAGTTTGGGACATATATGTAGGGCAGTAGAAACTGAAATATTCTGATTGGGTTTCTTTTTCAAAAAAGCTCAAAAGTTTGGTTTTTAAAAGTCTGCTAATTAAACAAATGTTGGTATTTAGCAACAGCCTGTGTAGTTTAAATAATCTTTTCAAGTGTAGTTTAGTTGTTCATCAATAGTTATTGCTCAGGGTACCAGTGTAACCACAGTTTCAGCTGATTGCACTTGGAAAGTATAACCTGTGGTGAACCATGGATTAACAGAATTTTTGGAATTATTTCCTAGATGGATAAGTCAGTTTTTTCTTTCTGATGTTTGGTCCAAGTCAGCTGTTCTTGAGATCATGAGAATTCTACATCCTAACGTACTCCTTAAACACAGTGTAAAATACTGAGCTACAGCTTGCCTTTCCTTTACTTGTCATGTTGATCTTCTGCCATCTTGAACCTCTTGGTGCGTGTTCAAGTTTCTGGCTCTTCTGCCAAGTTTCTGGATCTTCTGAATACACGCACCAATAGGTTCAAGAACAGCTTCTTCCCTGTTGTTATTAGACTGATGCAGGGACCTCTCTAACTTCAAATAATGTTGATCTTGCTCATGTTGGTCTTGCTTTGTGCAACTCCTGTTCAGTCTAACCCTGTATGCCTCGCTGTAGGCACGTTATGATCTGTATGAGAGATAATAGGTACTGCAGATGCTGGAGAATCTGAGATAACATGGTGCAGAGCTGGATGAGCACAGCAGGCCAAGCAGCATCGTAGGAGCAGGAAAGCTTGACGTTTCGGGCCTAGACCCTTCATCAGAAATGGGGGAGGGGATGAGGGTTCTGAAATAAATAGGGAGAGAGGGGGAGGTGGATAGAAGATGGATAGAGGAGAGCATAGGTGGAGAGGAGACAGACAAGTCGAAGAGGCGGGGATGGAGCCAGTAAAGGTGAGTGTAGGTGGGGGGGTAGAGAGGAGATAGGTCAGTCCAGGGAGGACGGACAGGTCAAGGGGGCGGGATGAGGTTACCAGCCCAGCTCATCTCTGCCTCCCTAACCTGTTCTTCCTCTCACCTATCCCCTCCTCCCACCTCAAGCCCC
>JAHRHZ010000036.1:410996-429337 GCA_024137785.1 Ginglymostoma cirratum
CCTCCCCCTCTCTCCCTATTTATTTCAGAACCCTCTTCCCCTCCCCCATTTCTGATGAAGGGTCTAGGCCCGAAACGTCAAGCTTTCCTGCTCCTATGATGCTGCTTGGCCTGCTGTGTTCATCCAGCTCCACACCTAATTATCTCGGATTCTCCAGCATCTGCAGTACCTTTTATCTCTGAAAGTTGCCACCCAGGTTGATAGGGTTGTTAAGAAGGTGTACGGTGCCTGCTGAGTTCATCCAGCTCTGCACCTTGTTATGATCTGTATGTCCTGGTTTGCTATGATCTGCCTGCACTGCTTGCAAAACAAAGCTTTTCACTGTACGTAGGTACATGTGACGAAAATAAATCAAACCAAATCAAATGAAACCAAGATTAAAACCTAAATGTAAACCGAACGAACTCCAGAAGCTGTAAATCAGGAGCAAAAGCAAAGTTGCTGGAAAAGCTCAGCAGGTTTGGCAGCATCTGTGAAGGAAAATACAGAGTTAACGTTTCGGGTCTGGTGACCCTTCCTCAGAAGAAGAATAAAACCTCTCATGTTGAATTAATTAGTTTAAGCTTGGCTGAATCAATGCAGGCTGGTGTTTCCTTTTCAGGAAGTGCTTGGAAACAGTTAAATTTATGTTTTCGAGTTTCAGTAGAAAAACCTAGGCACTCCAGCTTAAACTGATTCAATCAGTTTAGCGCCCCTCATGGTTTCCTTTCATTTTGCTTTAAGCTAAAAGGCTGTCAACAAAGATGTCAACTTACAGAAACCGCAACTTTTGTCAGTGGTATTTTTACACAAAACATCCGCTCCATCCCACTGGTGAAAAAGAGAGGTGATAACTTGCTGTCTTTTTTCACTCTGGTGATTATCTTAAATCTTTGACAACACAAAGCAGTGATGTGCGATCATTGCAGACCACGGGCACTTGGACCTAAGAACATAGCAATATAAGATAGAGGAGCTGGCATAGGCCATTTGGCCCCTCATGACTGCTCTGCTGTTCAACTATATCATGGCTGACCTTCTACCTCAATGACCACACTATCCTCACGTTGAATATTGAGAGTTCTGTCAATCTCTGTCTTGAATGTACTCAAACATGGCCCTCTGAAGTACAGACAAAGGTTTCCCAACCTCCGAGTGAAGAAATTTCTCCTCATCTTAGTCTTAAAGATGTTGCCTCATATTCTTGACGTCCTGGTTCTAGACACTCCAGCTCTGGGAAACAGCCTTCCTGCCCCTGCCTGTTGGGTCCTGTAAAAATGTTGTCTGCTTCAATTGAGTCATTGTAGTGATTGGAATGAGGTTGGCCATATGGATCTTATTGAGTATGAGTTCCCTGATTGGGGGCTGTTAATCTGGGCCAGTTAGGGAGCCCTGGCTGACAGATACAAATAGGAGTCTTAGGGATTCTCCTCTCTCCAGGGACTGTCTTTGAGCTAGCTGGGCAGAGTCCATGTACTGTGCGTGTGTAAACTAAGGGTGACTTGGTGATGGGGTGCCAGCATTCATGGAGTTATTTCAGTCACTTTTCATTCTTCTGAATTTGAGAGAATACAGACCCAATCTCCTCAATCTCTCTTCACAGGACAATGCCGCCATTTCCGGAATAAGTCTGATGAACCTCCATTGCACTCTTAGTGACATGTTTATCGTTCCTTATGTAAATAGGTTTAAATTTTACAGAGTACAGGCAGCCCCTGGGTTGTGAATGGAGCCTATTCTTGAGTGAATTCACATGTCAGAACACAATGTAGAATGATACAAAGGAGCCCCTCATAAGTACAGAAGATGGTCGTAGGTCAGATATTTAAAATTACACCCCTGTTTACGAGCATGTTGACAAATACGAGCATTCATAAGTCATAAATTGGGGGCTCCTTAAACTTAACATATCTTGAGTCATTGATTTCTGATGCAGAAATAATGCTTCATTTTAGAAACAATAGCTCAATTTTCTTCAGGTTTATAATTGTTCCAGCTTTCTGCTTAGAATGTTTAGGCTGTCTACTCTGCAACCATTTTGCAAATATAAATTCATCGTTTGATGGTAAGCCAAATGTAAAGGTCCTGTGCTGTAAACTGCCCACAAAAATTACAGTCAATCATATTGACAGAATGCAAAACAACTGCTGAGAGGTGGTCAACTGAGTGTTCACTGTCTATCCCTAAGTGCTCTTGAGAAAGCCGTGATGGACTGCTGCAGTCTGTGTGTTACAGTCACTCCCACTGCTCAGCAGGGCATTCCATGATCATCAGGAACCAGAAAACAACAACTTGCATTCATATAGTGCCTTCTCACATGACATCCAAAGGGAGTTCATTGGGTTATACCTGGTGTTACCCCTTGCATGTACTCTTCATTGAACCAGAGTTAATCATCTCATCCAGTAGTAATCTTTGGGTGAGGGGATATGCCAAGCTTACAGATTGTGTTAAATACAACTCTGTTGTTGCTGATGGCTCACTGCACCTCCTGGATGCCCAGTTTTGTTTGAAATCAATCCCATTTTGCACCATGATGGAACCACGCAACATGATGGAAGGAATCCTCAGTGCAAAGACAGAGCTTTGTCTCTACTACACTGTGACTTCCCAGGATAGCGTGGAATGGAGGGGAGGGTGTATTGCCTCAACTTTCCATTGAGTGGCCAGGGACATCATCTCCTATTAACGTCCAGCCTCCGTCTTGTATGTGAGTCAGAAATCTTGTCGTCTCAGCCAATCAATTTGGCCTTGAGCAAAACCAATCAGCTGTGCCCAAGTCACGTCCAAAATTGAGGTAGTTTTGAGGATTTTTCCTTAAATTTCACTCAACCTTTAATTTCATCAAAAATCCAGAAGTGGTGTGAAAGTGACTTCCCCAAGGCAGCATTTGTCTGGCCGTGGCATTCAGGAGCCTGAGCAGAGCAAATCAATGGTAGTCAGGAAATGGCTGTCCACCAGCTGGAGTCATACCTGAAACAAAAGAAGGTGGTTGCGTTGGTTGGAAGTCAGTCATTTCAAATCACAAGCTTTCTCAGCACTGCTCCTTCGTCAGGTGATATCAAGGTGAAGGAGCAGCTCTCTGAAAGCTTGTGATTTCAAATAAACCTATTGGACTATAACCTGGTGTCATGTGACCTCTGACTTTGTCCAGCACCAGCAGCTCCACATCATTTCAGGTCCAGAATATCTCTGCAGGAGTTCCTCAGGGAAGTGTCCTAGGTTCAACCACCTTCATCAATGACCTTCCCTCCGTCATAAGGTCAGAAGTAAGGATGTTTGCTGAAGATTGCACAATGTTCG
Source organism: Ginglymostoma cirratum (assembly GCA_024137785.1). NCBI lineage: Eukaryota > Metazoa > Chordata > Chondrichthyes > Orectolobiformes > Ginglymostomatidae > Ginglymostoma > Ginglymostoma cirratum. Next base: position 414,279 of record JAHRHZ010000036.1, read on the forward strand.
GCACCATACACAACTCCACAGATACTGAAGCAGTCCCTGTTCAAATGCCGAAAGACCTGACATAATCTAGGTTTGGGCTGATGAGTGGCAATTAACATCTGTACCACACAAACAAGACAGAATCTAACCAATGTGTCTAACCTTCAAATTAATTGTGTTACCACAGCTGAATCCGCCACTATCAAAATCCTAGGTGTTTCCATTGACCAGAAACTGAACTGAACTCACCATATAAATGTTACGGCTACAAGAGCAGCTCAGAGGCTAGGAATCATGCAGAGAGTAACGCCCCTCCTGATTCCTTAAAGCCTGTCCACTATCTACTGGCACAAGACAGGAGTGTGGTAGAATACTCCCGATGTGGGTAAATCACCAGAAGTTGCCTTTAATTTGGCTACATATTAAGAAATCTCATAGGCAATCAAGGATTGAAACAATAATTTAGACTTTATTGCATGTAGCAACCAAAATAAGACCCCTCAAGAAAGTAAGTTAAGCCTCATAACTCAACTTGGCTATTACCGATTAATGGCAGAACTTAGCGATGATTCCACCACAGTGTCTGCCTCTGGAAGTGCCCAGCGTTCGATCCTTATGCAACATTGTTCTTTGTGGTTCTGCCACTGATTTCAGATTCTTATACAATTTTCCCTTCTTCAACTTTGTGTTGTGATATTATTGTTGATGCAATTGATTCTTTCATTCCTGACATTGATTACATTTCTGGAGACCTCAAGTCTGTGGCTTGCCTTCTTATCCGGAGCATAATTCATAGAATAGATCCTTATTCATAGAATCCCTACAGTGTGGAAACAGGCCCTTCGGCCCAACAAATCCACACCAAACCTCAGAGCATCCCACCCAGACCCACCCCCACAACAACAACCCACCTAACCTACACCTCCCTAAACACTACAGGCGATTTTAGCATGGCCAATCCACCTAACCTGCACATCTTTGGACTGTGGGAGGAAACCCACACAGACAGATGCCCGAGGCTGGAATTGAACCTGGGTCCCTGGTGCTGTGAGGCAGCAGTGCTAACCACTTTGCCGGCTGCATTATCAATTATTGGAGCAAAATCTGGCTGTGGCCTTTCAAGGTTGTAATGCTAAGTTAGTTGACCACAATGTATTCCTCACTGGTAGAGCTGCTAGTGAGTCTGTCATCAGGAAACTAGGCAGACAGAGCTGATACTGGTGTCAGCCTTTTCATGAATGAGAAGCTGATGAATTACATTCCTTGAAATATGCAGTTCTAAGGAACAATGGCTTAAAAGCATTCACCCCATTCCCAGAAGCGAGAGTTGGCAAAAGTCCAACATCTAAGCAGGATATTAAAGGAAAGAAAAGGCTCTGATTCTCAGTGTGGACTAGCATCAGTGAGTTTCTTAGTGTTTTCCAACTGTGCAGGTACCTGTTAACCACAGGTATTCCATCGCATGCATAAAAGTGTATAAATAGCATGTTGATTCACATATATTGAGATTATTTTGTGCATTTTTATAATTGGTGTAGAGGCCAAGGAGTTTTAAAACAAGAATTCTCCAACAATGGACCAAAATAGCTGAAAGACATGAGTTCACATTTTAAGACTTTTACTGCATCAAACAAAGTAAAACCAATACAGACCAAACATTACTTCTGATGAGGGGTCATTGAACTTGAAACGTTAACTCTTTTTTTCTCTTCGGGTGCTGCCAGACCTGCTGAGTTTCTCCAGCATTTTCTGTTTATGTTTTATTGAACTAATGCAATCGAAATACACCATAAACCTCCTTATTCTACGCACGGCACTTCAGATAGATATATGCCATTATGGGAACATCCTCCTGTGACCCCCTAGCTTCCCAGTTGATTCACCTCACTGCCACACTAGGTTAAATCTTGCAGTGGCCTTTTAAAAAACATTTGACTTAACTGGAGTAATCCAGATGTTTAGATTTCCAAAAGCCCTGTCTGTTCTGTTGTCTTACTTTCAACCAGAAACCAACTTCCTTAAGCATCCAGCTTGGTTGTTAACCTAAAACAGCCATTCTCTGCTTTACCAAAGCAGAGTCAGAAGTCACATGATACCAGGCTATAGTCCAACATGTTTATTTGAAATTACACCTGATGAAGGGGCAGCGCTTCAAAAGCTTGTGATTTCAAATAAACCTGTTGGACTATAACCTGGTGTCATGTGACTCTGGCTCTGACAGTCCAACACCAGCAGTTTCATTTCCACTGGTTTGCTTCTACACACAACGATATCTTTCTTTTTCATCTTTTTCGATCCATGCAAAAGCAGCTGATTCTTTCCTGTAAAGTACCATGCAAGGTTGTGAAAGCTGTCAAATAATATTTTGATAGCTCGCTGTTAGGGTTTCTCATCCACAGCCACCAGATCAGATCGGACTGTCTTTGAGTAAGATGTTTTGTATGATCGCAGCAGACTGTTTTGTTTCACCTTAAGTTTAAGGAGACATTTTAAAACATAACTATGCTTTGTAAGAGCAACTGTGCATAATTTTTGTGTGTATTTTGATTTATTTTGTCATTGCAATTCTTAGTAAAAATACAATCTGCGGAGCATATTTCAAAGGTACCAAGTTGTAGAGCTGGACGAACACAGCTGGCCAAGCAGCATCAGAGGAGCAGGAAAGCTGACGTTTCGGGCCTAGACCCTTCTTCAGAAAAAAGGCCCGAAACGTCAGCCTTCCTGCTCCTCTGATGCTGCTTCGCCTGCTGTGTTCATCCAGCTCTACACTTTGTTATCTCAGATTCTCCAGCATCTGCAGTTCCTACTATCTCTAGAGCATATTTCAATGTTGCATAATTACCTCTCATTTGAACTTTACCTTTTTAAGTGTTATACTGTTGCCATCTTAATGGCACTCCACCAGCATTTCCACTAGCTCAGTGTGACTGTCATAGAATAGATCTCCTAATTCCTTTGACAGACTAATGTAATATGTAGATATGAGAAATTATAGATAGGGTTAATGGTAGTTGTCTTTTCCCTAGGATTGGGGATTTCAGGACTGGAGGAACATTTTCTAGATGAGAGGAGAGAGATGTTAAAAAGACAATAAAGTGAAAGTTTTTTACACAGAGGGTGGTTCTCATGTGGAATGAACTTCCTGAGGAAGTGGTGGATGTGGGTAAAATTACAATGTTTAAAAGACATTTGGATAAGTACATGAATAGGAAAGGTTTGGAGAGATATGGGCTAGGAACAGGCAAGTGGGACTAGTTTAGTTTGGGTCTATGTTCGGCATGGACTGGTTGGACTGAAGGGTCTGTTTCCGTGTTATATGACCCTATGACTATGACTCTATAAATAGTACTGAAATTTAGTCAGAAACACAATCATAAGTTGCATGAAAGGTTCCACCCAATTTCCTCTATGTATTGAAATGGAATGAACTGCATTGTGTTGCCATCAAACAGCATCTTGACTATTTTGTTCACTTATACAGCTATAGACCCACACAGCATGGAAACTGACCCTGTAGTCTAAATCATCCACACCGACCAGACGTCCCAATCTAAACTGGTCCCATTTGCCAGCATTTGGCCCATATTCCTCTAAATCCTTCCTTTTCATAAACCCAACCAGATGCCTTTTAAATGTTGTAATTGTATCAGCCTCTACCACCTCATCTGGCAGCTCATTTCATACACGCGCCACCCTCTGCAAGAAAAATTTGCCCTTCAGGGCCCTTTTTAAATCTTTCCCCTCTCACCTAAAACCAATGCCCTTTAGTTTTGGATTCCCCCAGCCTAGCAAAAAGACCTTAGCTATTCACCCCATCCATGCCCCTCATGATTTTAGAAACCTCTGTAATGTAACCCCTCAGCCTCCGACGTTCCAGAGAAAATAGCCCCAGCCTATTCATCCTCTCCGAATAACTCCTACCCTCCAGTCCCAGCAACATACTGATAAATTTTTTCTGAACCCTTTCAAGTTTAATGATATCTTTCCCATAGAATGGTGACCAGAATTGTACACAGTATTCTAAAAGTGGCCTCACTAATGTCCTGTGCAACTGCTACATGATGTCCCAACTCCTACACTCAATGTTCTGACCAATGAAGGCAAATGTACCAAATACCTCTTACGCACCCCCGTCTACCTGCGGCTCTACTTTCAAGGAACTATGCACCTGCATCTTAAGGTCTCTTGGTTCATCAACACTCCCCAGGGCCCTTGATGCTATGGAATGAGAAACATTTGAATGTTGGAAGAGAATTTTTTAATTAGATCACTGGACATGGACATTACTAGTTGGGCCAGCATTTATTGCCCATCACTTACTGCCTAGAAGATAGAGTTAAGATTCAGCCAATTGCTGTGGGTCTGCACTCACATAGAGGCCAGACTGGGTGAGGGAGGCAGATTTCCTTCCCTGAAGGACATTAGTGAACCAGGCAGGTTTTCAGAACAATTAACAATGGTTACATGGTCAGAAGTCATACAACAGCAGGTCAGATTCCAACAGGTTTATTTTAAATCACAAGCTTCAAAAATTTCGTATGACCTCTGACTTTGTCCACCCCAGTCCAACACCAGCAACTCCACATCACAACAGTGGTTGCATGGTTAAAGCAAGGTCAGTCCTTTAGTGCAGACTTTATTGAACACAGAAGGTAGAATTCCCCTTGAGTTCTAGATTGGTAGCATGGTGACATTGTCACTACTCCAGTAAAGAGCTGCTAGGCTAATCTCCAGTCTGAATTCTGGTTTAGAACAAAGAAAGGAAAGGCTTGGATTGACATAGCATATTTCAAGCCCACTGAATGTTCCATGCTGTTTTGCAGCCAATGAGTTACTTTTGCATTGTAATCACCATTGTAATGTAGGAAAGACTTGGATATTTCACCCTGAAAAAGTAATGACTTGAGACCTCATTTTTAAGCTGGTTAAGGGCTTTGTTTAGTTGGAGATGGTCATTGCTTGGCAACTTTGTGCTGTAGACTGTTAATGTCATTTAACAACATGAGGCTGGATCCAGAGTGCGGCCCCCCACCAAAGATGTCCTGATTAAAATTGGTTGCCGTGATCTACCTGTGCAACTGTTGTCAGACAGTGTGTCTGCACTGTGTCTTCAAAGCTTTCAAAATTTCACCTATTTTTAGAAGCTAAGCTATAGAATTGGACTATTGAAGCTGCAAATGCACAAAGATGGTTATCCTGAGTGGGCACAAGATTTCACATGGTGTTTCTTGTACCAAAATGTGATACTTTTAAAGCAAAAAAGCTAATTCACAGTAGCGTTGTAAATTTCTAATGGGCAAAGCATAAAATGTAGGAAGGTTGTGACACAGTGATAATGTCACTAGATTAACATCTAGAATCACAGCTAATGCCATGATGACAGGGATTTGCGCTATCCCATGTTAAGTGGTAATATTTGAATTGAATAAAAATCTGGAACTAAAAGATAGTCTCATGGTGGTCAGAATTCTCATCTGTCTCATCTGGTTCACTCATGTCCTTGCGAGAAGGAAATCTGCCATCCTTACTTGGTCTGGCCTACACGTGACTCCAGACCCACAGCAATGTGGTTGATTCTTAACTGCACTCTGAACTTGTCTGAGCAAGCCAAGGATCAATTTGGGGTGAAGAATCAATATTGGCCCAGCCAGTGATGCCCAAATCCAATGCATAAGGAAAGTCTGAAGTACTCAGAAAAAAAACCCCACAACTCTTTTTCCTTCGCCGTAATTTCTGGCATAATTTGCAGTAACATAAGTAATCAACCATTCTGCTGATAGACTTAGCAATGCCACACATATCTGTACATGCGTGTTTATTGTTCCACGTAGTGGTGCCATTGCCCATGAAAGCAGTCAATGTTGATTCTGTGAGGGTCTTGCTCCATACAGTCTGGAAATCATGTTTGAGAAAGATATTGACAAGCCTGTGATGCCAACTGTGCAGTCAATGTGAACACAGTGGTCATGTGTCAGCCGTCTCATTCAAACATTGGACCCTGTACATCATATTCAGCGTAACGATAAAAATAGTTTACCGGTTGCTAAGAAATCTGACCTGGGCCTGTTTTCCCTTCCCTTATAGAATTTTTCAAGAAAATTCACTTGTGCAATATGGGCATCACTGGCTAGCCAGTATTTATTGCCTGTCCCTAGTTGCCCTTGAGAAGGTGGTGGTGAGCTGCCTTTTTGAACCACTGCAGTCTACCTTTTGTGGGTTGACCCACAATGCCCTTAGGAAGGGAATTCCAAGATTTTGGCCCAGTGACAGTGAAGGGGCGCTGAAATAATTTTAAGTCAGGATGGACAGTGGCTTGGAGGGGATGGGTGTTCCCATGCGTCTGCTGCCCTTGTCCTTCTAGATGGAAGTGGTCATGTGTTTGGAGGGTGCTGCCTAAGGATCACTGGTGAATTTCTGCAGTGTATCTTGTAGTTAGTGCACACTGCTGCTACTGAGCATCTGTAATGGAGGAAGTGACATTAGGTAAGCACCTGAAATGCCTTTGGAAGGTCATTTCAGGGCCAGCAAAGAACCCATTGATGTGTGTCTGCAGTCGGGGGTGAGCCAGACCAGGCAAGGATGACAGATTTCTTTCCCTCAAGGACATTAGTGGAACTGGTGGGTTTTTAATGACAATTGTTACGCTCTCACCATTAGCCTATTTTTATTTTAATTTCCAGTTTTAATTGAACTCAAATTTCACTGCCTGCTATGTTGGGATTTGAACCCATGGCGCCAGAACTGATAGAAGCAAATTACTGCAGTTCCTGGAATGTGCGCTGAAAACAAAAAATGCTGGAAATCACAGCGGGTCAGGCAGCATCCATGGAGAGAGAACAAGCTAAAGTTTCGAGTCTAGATGATTCTTCATTCATAGTTGATATCCCTAGAACTGATCATCAGTGAATTGCCTAAGGTGATAGACAAGGCACCCTATTGCAATGCCTCACACTGCCTCCTAGAGTTCCAGTTCTGGATTCTCACCTGCCTCCTATTTAAGATGTTTCGTTTCGATAAAATTCCCCAGCTACATACGATTCTGAGGTCAGATTTCCAAATTCACCTCTCACATGCAATAAAACTGAGACCAAAACTTGTGCAACAGCTTTCCTTTGTAAAGCAAAGGGTTACAGTGATCTGTTAGATCTCTTGGGCATTCGATAAACCATCCAAGAGTTTTAGCATGGCATGAAAGCAGATGTTTGGAGTTTTGCTGTCCAAGTATTTAATGATCACAGTTACTGGGAAAGCAGTGCACTGCCTACACACACACACAGAGCTGTCTCTTAACGAGCAGATTGTGATTTGAAACAGACAGAATATCACGATCTTGCCAAACGTGCTTCACACTGTACAGCTAATGATCTCTGACCAGAAGGCCAGCACACCAACTCTGGTTCAATGATAAGCCATTACAAGAAAATTGTATCAGTGAGGTGCTCAAAATTGTTTGCCTTGAGAGGAGAAAGCGATTCTAATTTTAATTAATTTTGAAAAGAAGGACTTGTATTACTTAATATGTTTCATGACCACCTGACAAAGTCTTTTCAGGCAATGATGTATTTCTGAAATGCAGTCGCTGTTTTAATGTAGGAGTTACAACAGCCAAGAGTAATGTGATAATGATCAGATGATTTGCTTCTGTGAGATCGATTGATGCATAAATATTGGCGAGCACTCTAGGACATCATCTTCTTTGAAGTTGTGTCATGGGGTTTTTTTACATTCATCTGATCAAGCAGATGGTTTAAGGTCTCGTTGAAGTACTGCACCTCTCTGTCAGTGCAATACCCCCCCTAGAACTGCACGGAAGTGTTAGCCTTGATATTTGTGTTCAAGCCGTGGAGTGGGATTCAAACCCCAAACCTTATGATTGAGAAGTGAGAATGTTACTGACCGAGCTGTCACTGACAATAAACATTGTAACTAAAACATCTTCATTGAGTTTCTTCATCACAGTGGAAGAGATCTTCATTTTGTATTAACTCCTCTCTACCCTCTGGTCAACTAGGGATGGGCAATAAATGCTGGTCTATCAGGTGATATCCATGTCCCGTGAATGAATGAAAGGAAATGGGGGATAGACTATTCAAATACAATAAAACTCTCCCATACCAAACACCCTGAAGCAGTTGTTGATTAATAAATGCAGTTCTTGCTGCTTGTCTTCCAATTGCGTGAACGATAAAGAGAACATTAAAAAAGTTTCTTTTCTTAATTTTCCCTGGATTTGAAAAAAAAAGCAGAGAAAATGGAAACTTGAGTGGGCTACTCAGCCCATTGAGCTACTTCAACATGATCGTGGCTAATTGTCTATTTGGATATCATATTCCGACCCTCTCCTCATACCTTGTGTTGTCTTTACCCTCTAGAAATCTACCTATTTCCCTGTTCAGTACATTCTGTGACTTGGCCTCTGTAGCCTTCTGTGGTAGAAATTCCACAGATTCACCATTCTCCTCATCTCAGTTTGAAATAGCTCCTTCAGCGTATTCGTGGACATTGTCCCAACCCAGGGGAAATATCATCCCTGCACCCAGCCGTGTCAGAATTTTACGTGTTTCTGTAAGATCCCCTCTCATTCTTCTCAACTCGAGAGCATACAGGCTCAGTTGCCCCAGTCTCTCCTCGTATAACAAACCTGCCGTCCCAGGAATCAGCCTGATGAACCTTGGTTACTCTCTCTCTCTCTGGGGCAGGTAAATCTTTTCAGAGGGAAGGAAAGCAAAACTTCACACAGTACTCCAGGTATGAGGCTCCCCAAGACTCTGTACAGTTGCAGGAAGACTTTCCTGCTGTTGCATTCAATCCCTCTTGCAATGCAGGTCAACATATCAATTGTTTTCCCAACAGCTTACTGCACCTGCATGCTTGTTTTTAGTGACCAGTGTCGAAGGATACCCAGGTCCCTTTACACATCAACATTTCCCTTTGATGAGACAAAATATTATTAATTTCTATATATTTATCAAATGCACCTTTCCCTGATTTCAGAAACCATTTGCTTCACTGAGTTAACTGGACATTAACATAGTTTGAAAGCTGTCATCAGCAAGCAACACAGAATATTTGTCACTCAAACGTTGTGAATTAAATGTGCGAATCAGTAAGTTGGCTTCTGTTTTGATTTGGATAGACGGTCGTTCCAATCTGCAGAACTGTGTTTACTCCTTCTCCTTCTAAAACTCTGTACCCTCGCAATTTTCTGAACAATTGAGGTGGACCTCATCTATGCTTCACTGAATATTTTGCAATGTATTAGAATGATGGATTCGGCAGCTCCCAAGCTGAATTCATTGCAATGATGCAGCGTATTCCATTGAAAGCTTTTGATAGTCTGCTTGTGCTTAGCATTTAGGCAATATTAAAGAAATTAAATCTGCCTGAACATGAAGTGCCACGATTCCTTATCTGCTGCTGAACGTTGCTTTTCTAACAGTTCACAGGAATAAGGACATAGTTAATTGCTTTCTCTGCCAGTAGTGGTTATGATGTTTCGCTGTATATTTGTTCTGATAGACTAGGACATCTTGTTAAGCATTACTAGCACTTTGATGCATAATTTAGTAAAGTGTATTCAGAGGGGCTAAGGCTCAGATCAACGAATCTGTTTCACAAACGCTTGGAAATCCTTAGCTAATATAAATCCTTTTGCATTGTTCACAATTTCAGAAATTTTGTGCGATAACAAGTTACAGTTGAAGCCTTTCAGCTCTTTGCAAGATAATTTTGCGTATGCTATTTTTTAAAAATTCCCAGACGGATGATTTTACTCACTGTTTGCAATTGCTTTCTGTTTAAATTTAGTATTGAATAATAAAGGTGGAGTTAAATGTTAAGGGTTTTGCTGGGAAATTGAAGGTTTTATTGTACTGCATTGTACTGCCCCTGTCTTATCTATTTCTGAAATAAATTTCCATGTGGAAGAGGTGGAGTAGATTCTTTTGCTTAGTCCCAGGGTACTTTGCAGTTTAATTTTTTTTGAAATACAAAATGGTAATAATTTCTTGGATGCAATCTGAGCTAATGAATGAAAGCATATCTTGTCTCTAAAATGGCTATCATTCTTCTCAGTCTGACTTCTGTTGGGTTTGGTCTAAAACTGACCATAATTCTTCACAAAATCATGATTAGAGGGATCAACAATATAACCTGTGTAAAACCTGGATAAAAGCAGGCAGATTCTCTACCTATTTTGCACGGGAATACAGCTGTGATGGGGTTTATTTTCCTTACTGGCACCTCCATTGTTAAAATATACTCTGGTTTGCTTTAATTAAACTTTTCGTTCACTTACAGTTATGTACAACTTTGTTCCATATTTTGAGAAGTTACGTATTTCCCAATGATGTTGGTACGGCAATAAAAGTTATTTTTGATTGGAAGTGCATCTGACAAGTTTTTATTCAGGTCAGCACTTACCTCGACCAGATGGAACACCATTAGCTCCCGCGTCAAACAGCTCTGTGCATGCCCCACTGAAACATTTTCCTAACCCTCATCATGACGTTTTATTCCGTTACTTAGCACAGTGAATTTTGTAAATGGGTTTATCAAGGTTATTTGCCTACACTTTTGTGTTTTGATGCTTTCTTGGAAGGCTGCAAAATATTCCAAATAAAGATGGCACGGTGGCTCAGTGGTTAGCACTGTTGAACAAAGAACAAAGAAAATCACAGCTCAGGAACAGGCCCTTCGGCCCTCTAACCCTGCGCCGATCCAGATCCTCTGTCTAAACCTGTCACCTATTTTCCAAGGACCTGTATCCCTCTGCTCCCTGCCCATTCATGTATCTGTATAGATATATCTTAAACGACGCTATCGTGCCCGCCTCTACCACCTCTGCTGGCAACGCGTTCCAGGCACCCACCACCCTCTGCGTAAAGAACTTTCCACACATATCTCCCTTAAACCTTTCCCCTCCCACCTTGAAATTGTGACCCCTGGTAATTGAGTCCCCAAAAGTGCCAGGGACCCGGGTTTGATTCCAACCTCAGGCAACTGTCTGTGTGGAGTTTGAACATTCTCCCCGTGTCTGTGCAGGTTTCCTCCCACTGTCCAAAGATATGCAGGTTAGGTGGGTGGGCCAGGCTAAATTGCCCATCGTGTCCAGGGATGTGCAGACTAGGTTGATTAGCAATAGGGAATCCAGGGTTACAGAGATAGGGTTGAGGGTTGGGTCTGGGTGGGATGCTTCTCGGAGGGTCAGTGTGGACTCGATGGGCCAAATGGCCAGCTTTCACACTGTAGGGATTGTGTGATTCCAGTTATGATATTCTGCACTGACAGCTGGCATCAGTTTGAAGGGGAAGAGGAGAGAAGTGTAGTGCCAGTGTCAATTCCAGTGGCAAAATTCCATCTGTTATGGAGGGATAGAGTTTCCGTAATTTCAGAAACACTATCACAACATGGAACTGCTTGACTCTGACATTGGATGCACATACAGAAAGAATGTCCGAATTCACAACCCTCTTCTCTGAAGTACATAAAATCTGTACTTAAAAAATGTTACGATTAGACAAAAGTCGACTTGGGTCGATAAGACTGATTTCTCTGGTAGCTTTTGACTCTATGCGGCATCCAGGAGAGCTCTGCGGGAGTTAGAACATAGAACAGTACAGGCCCTTCAGCCCACGATGTTGTGCCAACCTATTATCCTACTAAGATCAATCTACCCTGCATACCCTACATTTTACTATCCTCCACGTGCCTATCCAGGAGTCGCTTAAAAGTCTCTAAAGTATCTGACTCCACTACCACTGATGGCAGCCCATTCCACATGCCCAACACCCCCGCGAAGAACCTACCTCTGACATCTCCCCTATACCTTCCTCCAATCACCTTAAAATTTTGCCCCCTCGTAGTAGTCACTTCTGCCTTGGGAAAAAGTCTCTGACTATCCACTCTATCTATGCCTCATCATCTTGTACACCTCTATCAAGTCACCTCTCATTCTTCTTTGCTCCAATGAAAAAAGCCCTGCCTCCTTCAACCTTTCTTCATAAGACCTGCCCTCCAGTCCAGGCAGCATCCTGGTAAATCTCCTCTGCACCCTCTCTAAAGCTTCCACATCCTTCCTATAATGAGGTGACCAGAACTGAATGCAATATTCCAAGTGTGGTCTAACCAGGAGTTTTATAGAGCTGCAGCATAACCTCACTGCTCTTAAACTCAATTCCCCTGCCAATGAAAGCCAACACACCATATGCCTTCTTTACAGCCCTATCAACTTGGGTAGCAACTTTGAGGGATCTATGGATGTGGACTCCAAGATCCCTCTGTTCCTCCACACTGCCAAGAATCCTGCCATTAACCCTATATTCTGCATTCAAATTCGACCTTCCAAAATGAATCACTTCACACTTTTCTGGGTTGAATCCCATCTGCCACTTCTTTGCCCAGCTCTGCATCCTGTCAATGTCCTGTTGCAACCTACAACAGCCCTCCACGCTGTCCACAACTCCACCAACTTTCGTGTCATCAGCAAACTTACTAACCCGCCTTTCCACTTCCTCATCCAAGTCATTTATGAAGATCACAAGTTCCCCAGGATAGTGTCCTAGACCCAGTCTCTTCAGCTGCATTATCAGCTCCATCAGAAAGTCAGAAGTGGGCATGTTTGCTGGTGATTGCACAATGTTCAGCATCATTTGCAACACCTCAGGTACTGAAGCAGCCCTTGCTAAATGCAACAAGACCTGGACAATATTAACGCAAATAACCTTTGTGACATGTAAGTACCAGGTAATGACTGTCTCCCTGACATTCAATGGCTTTACATCTTCCAGTAATCCTGGGGATTACTATTGACCAGAAACTGAACTGGACTAGTCAAATCAACAGAACGCCTTTGAGAACAGGCTAGGAATCTTAGCCAACAACTTACCTCCTGAATCCTCAAAGGCTTTCTACCACCTACAAGGCACAAATCAGGAAGGTCATGTTACACTCTCCATGTGCCTGGATAAGTGTAGCTCCTACAGCAGTCAAGATGTTTGAAATAATCCAGTTCATTGCAGCCTGCTTGAAAAATCAGCATCACACCGAGGCCCTTTACCACTGATATTCATTGGCAGCTGTGTTTACTATTTGCAAAGACGTGCTTCAGAAATTAACCAAGGCTCCTTACGTAGCACCTTCCAAACCCACAACCACTACCGTCTAAGCAAGGGAACACCACAACCTGCAAGTCCCCCTCTGAGCCACTCGCCATCCTGATCTGGAAATGTTCCTCCACTGTCTCTGGGTTAAAATCCTGGCTCTCCCTCCCTAACGGCATTGTGAGTGTACCCACAGCACACGGACTGTAGCAGTTCCAAAGGGTGACTCGGCACCATGTTCTCGAGGGCAATTAAGGACGGGAATCAAACGTCCAGCCAGTGATACCCACTTCCTGTGCAATGTGTGTGAGTTTCCTCCGGGTGCTCCGGTTTCTTCCCACAGTCTAAAGATGGGCAGGCGAGGTGGATTGGCCGTGTTAAATTGCTCGTAGTGCTCAGGGATGTTTAGGTTAGGTGGGTTAGACAAGGGAAAATGCAGGGGTAGGGGAATGGGTCTGGGTTGGGATGCTCTTCAGAGGGGCAATGTGGACTTGTTGGGCTGAATGGCCTGTTTCCACACTGGAGAGATTCTATAAAAAGAAATACATTTTGTAAAACATTGAGGAGAAGTATGAGTGTGTTGAGAGGGGTGAGCAGTGTTCAGGAATCCTGAATGTGACACTCCTGATGAATTGAAAGGAAGGAGCATTTCACTCAGTTTCCCAGCTGACAGCCAGATTGAGAGGCTGGCTGGCTGGAGGGGAGGATACAATGGTGTTATTTTGCCAAAGCCAGAAAACAAAATAGAGGGAAGGTGGGTTGAACGATGGAAAGCATTCCTCCTGCCTTCCAGGGAAATGTTGGAGAACTACTTACCTGCTGGATCTGGTGCATCTCAGCTCCCTCCAGCTTTCCTCGACCCTAGGCCAGTAGGCGTTCTGTTGTCAAAATTAAAACCCTGGCTAAATTTGAGGCATGTGTCAGGAAAAAATCTTAATGGACCTGCCTCTGGAAAGCTGGTTAGTTGCCTGCTTGCAACCCGTTTCCATGAAAATCAGAAAGTACACATTGTGGTCAGGGATTTCATCTTTGAACTTCTATCCACTCTGCCCCCACCTGCTGTGGAATTGTGAAAATAACCACCTTTAGTTCAGTATGGTGCAATCATGGAGTTCATGCCATTCCCCTGTAAGTAGTGGTAATTTTCAATTTTTAAGCCCCTGTAAATTTCAATCATCTATCAAAATCAACTTTTAGTTTGGTTACAGTTAAAGATGAGCAGTGTGAGGTTCATACCATGTGCGGAATTAAGCTTTTGACTCAATATCTGCTCAGTACTCAGTCTAATGCATTAAAGACCAATTGACCCCTGAGAAAACATCTCCCATTAACCTTGGCCCTGTGTCCGTTGCTATATTGCTGGGATTGGTTTTGTTGTTGGTTTGATGGGTCCGTATTTATTGTTCAAATTGTGTTTGTATGCTTGCAATTAAGATGACTGTCAGACCTGAAGTCTGATAAATGGACAGTAACAGTCAGTTACCTGACATCTACTGTCACATAAGCACACTGCAGGGCAGCGCAGTGGCTCAGTGGTTAGCACTGCTGCTTCACAACACGAGGAACCCACGTTCAATTCCAGCCTCGAGTGACTATGTGGAGTTTGCATATTCTCCCCGTGTCTGTGTGGGTTTCCTCTGGGTGCTCTGGCCTCCTTCCTCAGTCCAAAGATGTGGATTAGCCTTGGGAAATGCGGGGTTATAGGGTAGGAGGCTGGGTGTGGGTGGGATGCTCTTCTAAGGGTCAGTGTGGACATGATGGTCGAATGGCCTGCTTCCACACAGTAGGCATTCTATGACTGAGATAACAAGGTGTAGAGCTGGATGAACACAGCAGGCCAAGCAGCATCATAGGAGCAGGAAAGCTTGACGTTTTGGGCCTAGACCCCGAAACGTCAAGCTTTCCTGCTCCTATGATGCTGCATGGCCTGCTGAGTTCATCCAGCCCCACACCTTGTTATCTCGGATTCTCCAGCATCTG